>CM057160.1:16147148-16424303 GCA_029962745.1 Echinometra lucunter | reverse complement strand
AAACCTTCTCAAAGACCTGCAGAAGATCTTCAAGTTCTTTTCTTAAACATGTACCTTTTATTCCAAGTACTTACCTTCGCTGAAGAAATACTGCAGATTACTGCAGAAATACTCCAGAATTACTGCAGTACTGTGCAGTAATACTACTGTACAGTGGTCTCTGAAGTACTCTACATATGGAAGGTTTCAATTTCCTTGTGTAAATTTAGTGCAGTGGTACTGCAAAAATGTAATTCTGCAGTATTCTTCCGCCAGGATGATGATTATTTTCTGTGGAACTCTTATTTTAACTGAGATACTTACTTTCCTAAGTTACATGTAGCTGCCACATCTATGGACTATATCTACAAGTCCTCTAGAACACATCTGCTGGAATTTCGTGGAAAAGTATGGTGGCCCTGAAGTACGCTCAACAACAGGTCATGCGCGATGTGATGCGACCCGGTCGTGAAATTCACAACCCATGACACAAACTTTGCGTCCCAGTTGCGAATTTTGCATCCAAGGTCATCAATTTCGCATCCCAGGTCATAAATTTTGCATCACGGGTCACGAATTTCGTGAATGGGTCGCAAAGTTGGCCGCGAAATTCACATCGCACATGACCTGCTGTCGAGCGTAAAGGGCCACCATAAAAAAGGGGCACCTAATCTTGGACTGTCTACCCCATGCTGACCTTCCCATATACCAAAATTCACAGGAACATATTTTCCTGAGGCCCCTACCTTATTTGAGGAATGTGTTAAGAGCACCTTCCTTTATTCTTATCTGGAAGAATCTCCTGCAAGCCAAACACAGAGTCTTGTACTTTTTACTAGTGTGCACATTATCCATTTTCTGTGGAACTCTTATTTTAACTGAGATACCTACTTTCCTAAGTTAGCTGCCACATCTATGGACTATATCTACAAGTCCTCTAGAACACATCTGCTGGAATTTTGTGGAAAAGTATGGTGGCCCTGAAGTACGCTCAACGACAGGTCATGCGCAATGTGGTGCGACCCGGTCGTGAAATTCGCGACCCATGACACAAACTTTGCGTCCCAGTTGCGAATTTTGCATCCCAGGTCATTAATTTTGCATCCCAGGTCATAAATTTTGCATCCCACGTCATAAATTTTGCATCACGGGTCACGAATTTCGCGAATGGGTTGCAAAGTTGGCCGCGAAATTCACATCGCACATGACCTGCTGTCAAGCGTAAAGGGCCATCATAAAAAAGGGGCACCTAATCTTGGACTGTCTACCCCATGCTGACCTTCCCATATACCAAAATTCACAGGAACATATTTTCCTGAGGCACCTACCTTATTTGAGGAATGTGTCAAGAGCACCTTCCTTTATACTTATCTGGAAGAATCTTCTGCAAGCCAAGCACAAAGTCTTGTACTTTTTACTAGTGTGCACATTATCCAGTGCCTACTTTCCAGAAGGCCATTCTTTCAAGGTCAACATTTTGCAAAGGTACCTAACAAATTACGGGAATGCAACTACAGCTTCTTTAAACCTATCTGGTTTCCCTGTGCTTACAATCTCAAGTATCCACCTCCAAAAGAACATTTTATCCTAATGCACATACCATCATATTCAAGGAATGTGTCTAAAGCTCCTCTAAACATGTCTGGAAGAACCTTTTGGAAGACCTGCAGAGTGTCAGGGAGCTCTTCTAAGACTCCCACTGCTAGGAAGTACTTCTTGACATTCTCTTTGGCCTGCTTGAAAGCTCTTTCTGTTGGAAACCTGGACACAGAGACAGAAACATAAAATATTTGAATACACAAAGGATTCTCAAAGAACGGATAAATTTGAACCTTTTTCTAAACTCAGGTATTTATTTTTAAATTCCAATGAATCATTTTAATGAAGCATAGTCTAGCCCTTTCAATCCAGAAACAAAACAAAGTCTACTTCTAACAATATATTCATTGCAATTATCATCAAATGAAATCCATTAGAAATGTGACAGGGTGACTGGTCAATTGTATATAATCTCTGTAGAACATGTTGTTAGATTTGTATTATTCGGGAGGTCCCTGAATGAAGATCTCTGAATCGTGAACTTCTGAGGAGATCCCTAAGGGGAAGTTAACCTTGACCTTGGGTCAAAGAGGGTTAGAGTGAGGGTCTTTCTGCGACATGACATTGTGGAAAGACATGAGGACATACCATCCTCTGACCACTTAGGAAAAATGCAGGTGATATGGTGGTGAAATTGAGCTTCAGACACTTAAAGGGGGTACCCAATGCTGAAACAATGTTAGTTCATTTAAAAGAGCATGATTTTATTAGCAGAAAATCATCTGCCCAAAGTTTTTTTAAAAAGTCGTATTACCAAGGAAACCCCCAAATGTGGTAAGATTTCAGGATATTTTTGACCCCTCAGCTGTGACCCAGTTTTAACTGGGTACCCACTTTGACGTCAAAATGACGTCAAAGTGAGTACCTTGTCACGCAATTCTAGCAAAATGCGCGCAAGGTATAACACATATTGTACAGTCTAACGCCAGCACAACTGCAATGCGCGAAGCTGGGTACCCACTTTTACGTCATACCTCATACTCAAATTTTTTGATCAACTCTTAACTTTTTATGAGAAAATTAGCCAAAATGCATTGATTTCGATTGAAAATCAAATTTTTAGTGTTGTTCTTCTTAGAATTCTATTCTCGATCATATATCAAAAAAAAATTTACCACTGTGTAATCACTTTAAGCTCTACAGCAGTATCTGGGTGTCTACAGTTGGAGATGGTGTCCCTAGTTGGTATCACTAGTGTGGGTCACTTCAGAGCTCAAGAGGGGGTGATCCACCCTCAAATAAAAAGCCACATTCAAACTTGAAATGATGTCGAGTGTCATTTGTACTTTTTGAAAGCTTATTTGAAGCAACAGTTGGCAAAAATAGTGGCAGAAAGGATTCATAGGGATTTTCAAAGAATTTTCATCTTTTTTCATTTGTTCTTTTTTTTTCTGACTCTATTTGATGTTCACTTTGGCAATTTTATGCTCTTTGGGATGTTTTTGTTTTAAATATATACATATGTATTTATGGGTAGTTGCTTTTTCAGAAAATATGCAAAATAAACATTAAACTTTGGGCCTTGAATGCAAGTCTGGGCCTAAACATCTCCAGATAAACTTACTTGCAGTGGGGGTCTTGTCCACAAAAGAAGGGGATGATGTAGAAAGTTTTGTTAATACACTGTGGCAGCTGCTGTATGATACACTCTTCATAACTCTGTACAGGAAGAATGCATAGAGAATGATAATTAAATATTAACTGAATTATAATAGGGCTTAAAAATGGTATTCCTAAAAACATATAAGAAATGAAAAGCACAATGGGTCCAGTTTCACTTAATTTTCATATTTTACAACTGACATATTTTTCCATACAATACATGCAATATTACCAAGACATTTTTGTCTTTCACTATGTTATACTTTGTTTTTGTCTTTACATTTCCTCCTGTTTTCCTTTATTTTCCTTTTGTCATCAATTCTTCTATCCTTCCCTTTGTATTTTTTTATTTTTCTATCTTCTCTTGTCGTCTTTTCTTTATGTTATATTTTGTTTTTGTCTCTTCCTTTCCTTATGTTTTCCTTTATTTATGAAAGCGCAACGTTGTTAATCCATTTCCAATGAGGACTTACTTCCACTTGTAACCCACTTCTCAAAGTGGATCGAGTACTCCACATAGAATACATGCAATATTACCAAGACATTTTTGTCTTTCACTATGTTATACTTTGTTTTTGTCTTTACATTTCCTCCTGTTTTCCTTTATTTTCCTTTTGTCATCAATTCTTCTATCCTTCCCTTTGTATTTTTTTATTTTTCTATCTTCTCTTGTCGTCTTTTCTTTATGTTATATTTTGTTTTTGTCTCTTCCTTTCCTTATGTTTTCCTTTATTTATGAAAGCGCAACGTTGTTAATCCATTTCCAATGAGGACTTACTTCCACTTGTAACCCACTTCTCAAAGTGGATCGAGTACTCCACATAGAAGGGACTCAGGGGAGTAAGTCCAGACTAAGTCCTGATTGAAAAATTTCATACTTGCTGCTAAAGGGGAGTGTCCGGACTTACTTAGGAGTAAGTCCCCCTTGATCATAAGTATGAAAAAGGGCATAAGTGTACCATGCACAGAATAACACCAGTACACCTGTATATCAATATTTTGTCAACACAGAGACAACATACGGAAACTGTACAAACCAACAGGCTGGTTGGAGTATTCTCGAAAAATGATAATCTAGAACGGTAAAATTATAAATTCATCAAATGAATGGGTGTCAATAAAAAGATGGTGAAATATAAAACTTTCATATAATGAACGGATGAAAAGTTATAGTGGATTAAACATCGTCAAAGTTAAAAATACACGCTCTTGAACCATCCCTAAATTAAACTTGGCACAGGGAGGATTTGTGGCTATAACAAAATAGGGATTAGCAATCTGACACTGGGCCCGTTACAGGGGAGCAGCTTAAAGGTTAAATAATATACATTTTTTGTAATTACATAAATCTGATTTTTTAAAACTTTATGAAGCTTTAAGCATAAGGTACACTTTTTAAGTATTATAAGGTATAATTCATATAAATATTCATTTGAGTCAGGAACACGATGAAATCTTTGGACTTTCAACTCGACTTGGTTTTTTAATCATGTAAACCTATTCTACCAATTTCTCATTTTTGCTCAAAATAATTTGGTAAAACCACATATCTCTCTTATCGGAGATCTATACGTTGTTTTACTTTATCACCAGAGCTGCTAGTTAATACGGTAAAAGCACGTATCTCTCTCGAGATATCGGTCAAATGCTAATCCACGCAGCGCCCGCTGCACTTGAGTTTGCAACATGTACACCAGTGCGTTGAACAAGTTCGAGTACTGGTCTGTTACTTTTCAACTTATGTGTTTTCTAATGAGTGCATAGTTGCAAAGAGCTACTCATCAACTTACATGGTTTTACCAAATTAGCACGGATAAGTATGGCGGAGAGTTTGTTGGTACAACAACGCATCTCGACAAAACCGATATTTTGGACAAAAAAAACTTTGTTCTGTAACTTTATTTTGGTGTGAATACTAGAAGAATATCATTATCTCTATGCAGTGAATGTTTCTTGTTAAAAGATATAAGTCATGAGGTACAGGAAAAATTTTTTCTTGGAAAACCTGGAAATCTATTTCCTCGATTATCTTAAAAGTGCCGAAACAGGGATACATGTACTTGGTTTTACCAAATTACGGCCAACAGGAAGAAAGAAAACCGGAATCGCAAAGTAACCCTATTAGAATATGAGAAGGCAAAGTCATGATGCATGTACTTTTCACATAAAAGACAGCCAAAAAAATAAAAAATAAAAAAAACAGCAGAAAGGACAAAAGTAAAGAAATGAAATCTTACTAAAAATTTGAGAGGATCGGTGGAGTTCTGTTTGAACCCTCTGTCCTCTTTATTCTCATCCCCAAACCTGAGGAAATAATACTGTGATACCGCCCTCTCGAGAGGATCCCGAATAATGTTGATGTAGGTTGGCTGCCTTTTGCCATATCTGAGAGGAGACAGTAAAAACAAGACAAAATATTCAGTTATATTTCTTAACTACTTTTTTTTTTCATTAGTGATGCTGCACCTGAAATGTGAAGGTAAAAATAAAGGAACAAAAAGTTTCAACTGACACACCTTTTACTGTTTTGTTGAACATCACTGGAGTTATTGGAGTCATCTGTAGATGACTGTACATGTATTATAATAACAATGATATTGCAACAGCTACATCTACTACTACCAAGGAGATAAAGTTTAAAGACGTTGGTTAACATTGTTATGATTTTAAAAAATCTTGTTTTGTTACTTGAAAATGGGATAAACATAAGGGTTATAGTGTAAAAATACCAGTCTGAAAGTTTCAAAGTATAATATCCACAGGAAGTATTTTTAAGCATCAAAAATGTGAACCAATGTTTGAAAAATATACAAGGGTCGGTTGCACAGAATAGATATAAGGAGTGCGCATGCACGTATGACTCGCCTTACCGTACTGTGTGTATTGGCGTATCACGCTGCGGGAGGCACATAACAGCATTTTCAAATTCAAGCAAAGTGGTCCTCTTAGTGATTGTCTCGTGAGATGAAGGATAATAACATCGCCGTTTGCGTCTAACCTACACTTTTTCATTCCAAATTATGGTTGGTTTCAGGGTTTTTGTGTACAAATACAAGTACTCATACACATGTTTCATCTTAGTTTGAGAATTTTTTAAATCAGCTACTCACAAAGTTAGCCAATGCCTTTAAATATAAAAAATGTGAACCAATGTTTGAAAAATATACGAGGGTCGGTTGCACAGAATGGACATAAGGAGTGCACATGCGCGTATGACTCACCTTACTGTACTGTGTGTATTGGCGACTTTCCAGAAAACAATTCAATGCCAATATCATACTGGTGTATCACGACAATCATGTTCGCACATTAATTTCAAAACCTGATTTGAAAGGCTGTTAAAATTGCCTCAAGAAGGCTGATAATTCTGTAAATTTTCTATTACCCCATTATAAGTAGCCTTCATTGAGAAGTCATTTCACAATGTACATATTTAGGAAATTAAAGGCACTTGTGAGGATATACAGTGCACATCAGTTTACATGAAAGACCGAGATGGGGCCATTCCAGCAATAAATAGACCTCTAGATGCATGCATCTGGCAAACTTATTATTTTTTTGTTTGTTTTTTGATTGCGTTTAAAGGCATTGGCTAACTTTGTGAGCAGCCAATTTTAAAAATTCTCAAACTAAGATGAAACATGTGTATGAGTATTTGTATTTGTACTCAAAACGCTGAAACCAACCATAATTTGGAATGAAAACTGTTAGTAAGATGCAAACCGCGATGTAATTATTTTTGGTCTCGGAGACACTAAATGAGAGGACAGTTTCGCTCGAGTTAAAAAATACTGTGGTCTGCCTCCCTCCGCGTGATACGCCAATCCATCATTAGAAAATATCAAATATATGAAGTATGCATGCGTAATTCATATCAAACAGTTCAGGGCCCCGTTGCATAAAACTTACCACTGGCGGTAACTCTGCCATCAATGCTACCTACCATGGTAACATTGCTCAACAGCCAATCAAATTCAAGGTTTCCATGGAAGTTACCATTAATGGCAAAGTTACCACCAATGGTAAGTTTTATGCAACAGGGGCCTGAAATGCTTAGGGCCCCCCTTCTTTGTTCTACATACACACATACCTCTGTCTGTTTATCTGACTACCCTAAAATTGGCCACATGCCACATGCAGCACATACACGTATCTTGAGGAAACCCTTCATTATAGAATGGTGCACAGAAGGTAAAATGGAGAAAATTTAGAACAGGTAATGTGATTTCAGGGGCAGTGCCAGAGTATTTTGATTGGGGGGGGGGGAAGGGGGCAAGATGACACATAGGTGAATTTATTGACGTTTTAAATGAACAAATAGGGGTATTATATACTAGTAGTTGCAATTGCAAGCCCCGGCGCCTCTTTCCCGCCCTTTTCTTTCTTCTTCCTCTGCTTTTTTCTTCTTATTCTCCTCTTTCTCCCCTTTTTTTTTTGAATCACTTGAAAAATCATGGGGAGGGGGGCATCTGTCCCCCTGCAGCGCCACCCCTGTGTGATTTTCTCATGTCTCATTTTCTGTTTATTCAATCATGTCTGCTGCATATAAACAACACTGTGAGCTCATTGCTGCGGATGATATATGAAAAAGAGGAAGATCAGGTCCAAATTCGAATTCTTCGAAAAAATGTCTGAAAAGCAAGCCTAAGGATGCATGTTGAGCTAGAGGGACTTTTAAAGGTGGGGTGAATGCCCTTTGAGTCTATTAAACTTCCTATCTTGGCATCATGCTGTGTTTCATTTGAGCCAGATTGGAAATGAGTAAGTGAAATCTAATTCCCCAAAGCAATACGAAATCTCAATTCCATTTACCATACCATTCATAAGTGGAGCACACATAACTTTAATTTCATCTCATTTAAGCCCAGCAGGCATAAACTGGATATATTTCTGTACACAGTTTGGGTGTTGAGGCAGGTAGACCTCATTTACAAAGGCCTTGCCCTATTTAATGCAAGGTCTCTTCCCCCCCCCCCCCCCGCCCCCTCTCTCTCCCCATTCACATAATGACTGCAATCAGGTTTTAAAGTTCCTAAAATCACAATATATAAAAACTGGGTCTGTGCACACAGAGTTCTCGACTTTCAGACAATTAAGGTCATTGTAGCACATACATACTGTATATACTTAGTAGTGTATTCAACAATATTGAAAAAAAGTATTTATCATTTCACTTCACCCCCCCCCCCAAAAAAAAAAAAGAATTTAAAAATAATAATAATAATAATAATAATAATAATAATAATAATAATAATAATAATAATAATAATAATAATAATGATAATAATAATAATAATAATAATAATAATAATAATAATAATAATAATAATAATGATAATAATAATAATAATAATGATAATAATAATAAAACACCCATAAAGATACTGTATTAGGAAAAGATAAAAAAACAAACTTAAGGACCACTAAGTTCAGAACAAAGCTATTAAATAGGAAAAAAGGTTCATAAATTTTTGCAAAATTGCTCAGTAGAAATGATTAGGAAGCTCAAGTTTAGGCTGCTCTGAGAGGAATTAATCTATTCCCTGCTTTGAGTACCACACACTCTAGAAATTTGGCCTGAAATCAATAATTTCAAAATCATTTCAAATAGCTTCATCAGCACACTCAGAGTAATCATGCAGAGATTTCCTGAACAGTTTGGCAATGTGAAAATTTGTGATGACAAACATATTCCAACATAATTATTTCCTTTTTCCCTTTTTTGGATTTAGCGGTCCAGTTTGATAATACATGTAACAAAATACTTTCCTTTTTATTCTGGTCATATCATAGAGGTGTTGATAAATGGACCAGATGGTTTATTTCCTCGTTACGGTAAAAATGTACAAGGGCGAGGCATTAATCTACATTTGCCACCCTCTATCCAGGTGTATTAAAGGGATATCAGATGGGAAGAGATTCCTTGAATGCTTGCCAGCTCCTTATCAGGGTTGCAAGGCTCAAATTCTGAGAAACCCCCCACCCCCTTTCCCAAATAAGATAAAACATTTTCCCTGCAATCTGGAGAATAATGTAGGTGCACTCCTCCATAATGCTGTAACATGAACAACGTTAGTAGTTTAAGCTTCTACCAACCCTATTTTTTTTTCTTTTTTTTTTAGGCAAGCTTTTGTCCACTCCTGCAGATTTTCTCAAGCCAAGTGATTAGTCACACTGTTTCTAATTGCTGTCTGCTGTCTTGCGATCACTGGACAATGAATATCCTATGGTGGCCCTGAAGTACGCTTAACAACAGGTCATGTGCGGCATGAATTTCGCATACCGGGTCATGAATTTCACATCCCAGGTCATGAATTTCGCATCCCAGGTCCTGAACATTGCAGCACGGGTCATGAATTTCGCATTTCGCATCTCGGGTGCTGAACTTTGCGGCACGGCCGGGTCATGAATTTCGCATCCCGGTAAAAAGTAGCACATATTTTCTCAATATCATTTTTCTTGATCTTTAATTGCAAAAATGCCTGTATCCCAATCTGACAAAAATTGATACATCAGTTTTCAATTCTAAATTCAAGTGCTTAATTTGTTTTTGTCCTAACCCTGACTGTAATGACCATATCAGCATGAACAGTAGTTACTTTTTTTCTTCAAAAAGGGAACCTGGATGGCTCCTGTACAAAGTCTATGGGAGTCAGTCGTTGACAGGTATGCCCATGTATTGCTCCTTCATCTTTCCTCTCGAAGGCTAAGATTTCCTCTAACAAGCCTCCTCAAATCCCAGTGGCACGTATGCCTGTCATCAAGCTACTTCCCTCCCAACAGAGATAATAGAGAACCAACTGACAGACAAGTGCTTCAAGATATCCTGGGGGTGTTTCATAAAGCTGTTCATATAGTACAAATGACTTTACAAACGACTTGAATAGGGCAAACCAAAGGGAATTCTCAATCATTACAAAATCACATCACCTAAAAGTGAAATATGCAGGTATAGATTAACATTACTTTTGATTGCAAACATTTTTCCTGACAAGTATATTTTATGTCACAATTGTTTCATAAAAAGTTGCTGTGATAGCAACTCCTGCTGGAATGGTAACTACCATGGCAACTACCATGGCAACAGTGAGAATTCTGCTTCTTGATTGGCTTTTATAATGAAAGTTGCCATTCCAGCAAGAGTTGCTATCTTAACAATAGGCCTACTTAACAATTAACTTTTTATGAAATGGGGCCCAGAGGTGCTTTCCAGTGACAACTCTCCTGAATGACGGAACAAACCACATGTGTATACAGACTGACCTCCAAATCGTAACTTTTGCAGTTCTAACCTTCAATTATTTAGATGTCTTCGGGTAGGCCTATACTCATAGACATATAATAAATTTACTAGACGAAAAGCAGCATGCGCGGGGATATCATTACACGAATGGCATTAGACCCCGCCTCTTTCGGATCATTTGAAGGGGCCGATAAGCACCCATTATCGCCATGATATCGATAGCAATGTTGCATTATTCATATCTATTGCACATATCAATTTCATTTTGACACTTTGATTTAATGCACATTTGTTGCGCATTTATTGCACATTTATTGCACAGGTTTTTAGCTGATGGGCATGATTTTTTAAAACATGTACAAACGCACACTACTCCTTGGAATCATCTTACAAAATGAATTACTCATTTTTGATCATGAATACTGATGGGTGCTTCTAATGAACCTGGACAAAATGGCAGAGCTTTGGGGACCTGCCTATACTTATCTTGTAGATTACTGAATTCTCTACTATCACTTGGTTTGATAACAGCCCATTAACAGGGCTTTTACTAAACACTCGGGTCGCGTCGCACTGGAAAACACTCAGGTCACCGCTGGGTATGGTGCGCGAAGTGTTAACTATTTATTTGGTCCAAAACTACAGTCAGTGTACAGTAAAACCAAAACCCTCATAACCACACCCACAGGCATATTCTGGCAAACTGATCCTCCCGCCCTCTGCTATGCACAAAGTGTTCGTAACGAAACAAAGTCAATGTGAAAATAGCAGGCTTAATGAGAGATCATAATTACAAATCCTGTCTGTTTATTCATATTGGTAGAATGTGTTTTTGTTGCAAAATCGTCTGCTGCACTTCATTTTGTAACGAAATGATTCTTCATGAATTTTATAAAGAAATAGAGTTTTTAGTTAACTTTTGACATTAAATTGTGTAGTTTTGAACCAGATAACTTAGTTAACAATTGGCACCCCATATACCCAGCATGCCACGACCCGAGTGTTTTCCAGCGCGCCGCGACCCGAGTGTTTAGTAAAAGCTAAATAGACTCCTTCTTTGTTTTGACTGGGATAGACTTGGTCTGTTTTCACATAAGCGGAGAGACTTAATTGCAATGCTGAATTGCAATTATGCTATTACAATTATCACCCATACACACGACCGCGAGAAAGGCTTCGCGGATTCTGAGGTTTTGCATTTCAGTGCTCGTGTGAAAGCAGTCTTGAAAAAATTGCCTGCAGAAAAAGTGAACTTCTCTATCCCCGAACTCATTGAAAAACAAGTTAAAATTTAACTGGTAAATAACAGCTTGCCTCTCAACACATAGTGTGCTCTAACATGCTAAGTTTACAGCGAGCTCTGTCAAGATTTGACATGTTGCTTACAACAATACAGATCATACAGATACATGGACTTGCAGTCAGAGAATTTGGAGTTACAAAGCCACTGCAGCAAGGTTCATGATAATTGACTGATAATACAATATTTTTGATGCTTCAAATATACATCATCAGAAGAAAAACTCTCATAACCTTGGCAGTCGAATGCCATCTGCTATCCCAATGAAGCCTGGGTTTCATGCTACACTGGTATAAAGCCTGTCTGGCAGTTACATTCCCTATCATCATTCTCGCGTCGGGGATCTTTCCTGAATGGCCGCTAGGATAAACAAACATCTGGTGCATCAATTGAATTCCAATTTCAAAGCCAAGCAAATTTTTTCATCAAGTTATATAGCATCCCCTTGGTGTAATGACTGAAACAAATATTTCCTGCTCAATCTGCCCCTGGGAAAACACCAGTCTGGCACAATTTTCATTTCCAGGGACACGGCAATATTATGATTCAAAATATAGAGCAGAGTGTCTTTTTATGCAAGGCAGACAATATATTTGGCCAGTTTCATGCCAATTTTCTTTTTGCTGCTAAAAGTGTACATGAGGTTTAAAGAAAGATGAGAGGCTATAACATCATTCTTCTAGTTTCCTGTTACTTAGAATGGCCAATACACATCTGTTGTCTGGCCATAAATCACTTCACTAAATAAGAAGTGTCGGTAATGATGAGATCCTCTAGGCCATATGATTCACTACTGAAAAACAAGGCAACCAATTGCAGCATTCAGAATATGATGATTCTGGGGCATGGGCTCATTAAGAATTGTCCTGTCATAACACCATCATCAGCATACCTACATGTAGTTAGGGTGCATTTATGCTCATAATTTTCAGGCCCAAATGAGGCATTTGAAACGCATTTAGTTCAAAACATGGTTGCGACATGCTCATTTTCGTGCTCATGCTCACAACCAATTATCTTTTTTTTTCAGTTTTGAGATAGTAAATGGCTATATTTTCTCTCTTACTTTCAAATTTCACTAATTACACTCATAGTAAAAGAATTATTAACCATGGACTCACTTTCAAGCTGTATTTCTACCAAATACCTTTAAACGCCAATCGTAAACGCACAAAAAGGTGTATTTACGATCACCAATGACATAACTGTTCGCAAAGAAATTTTGAAAAGATATTTCAAGGAGACTTTCGATATACTTTATTTTTTCATACATGAAACTTATGATCTTGGGCAACAACGGAAAATATGAAAAGTAATGTAACTTTTGCTGACTAAAAAAAAAAGAGGCACTTCATTTCACTAATTTTTCATATATTAAAGGATGATTTTCCTACAAATAATTATAATGACACGTTAAAGCAACTTTTATTCTTTAATTTGAAGTTTGATACATTTCGTTTGGTGGTTTCTAATACTGCTTTCACACCTAGGTACGGTCGCTGCGAGCGGTCGCTGCGAGCGGTCGCTGCGACCGATGAAATCATAGTGTGAAAGCATTTCATCGGTCGCTGCGACCGATCGTTTTGGTTAAAAACGATCGGTCGCTGAGTACGGTCGGTGAGGTACTTCAGCGATCGATCGCGACCGATGCAAGCTAGATGTGAAAGCACATCGTACTCAGCGACCGATCGAAATGCAATGACCCCCATACATGCCTACGCACTATCTCTACTTCCGCTTCCGGCTAGGTCAGCTATACAGCGACCGATCGCTCTGGGCCTGACCAAATTTTGACGGAGGTGTGAAAGCACGTCCGATCGGTCGCAGCGACCGCTCGCAGCGACCGTACCTTGGTGTGAAAGCAGTATAAGTTTAGTTTAGCCAAGACTCCTCTGTAGCGGTTTTACGTATACAAATTGTTTATTTTATGCAAATTAGTCAGGATGGAGTGAAAGCTTGGGGCAGCTAAGCGGGGTTGTACGCTGTGGCTGGCAGGGCTCGTAAAAATAGTGCGGACTATTTCGGAATTAGAGAACAATTTTTATTGAATTGTCTGCATTATTCCTAGGCGGATAATTGGGGGATGAATCGATGAAAGGGGTATTGGGTGATTAGTGCCATCCCAAGGAGGTGATGACTCTTGTTATCCAGTCTGTCTGACCCCCTTTCAGACTAGAGAGTTCTTGTACAAATAAAGAATCTTTTTATGTGTCTGAACACCTGTATATTGATTGATATGTCATATACCGAAACAATGGTTTGAGCATCGCTGCATTTGATTATCATATATTCATAAAACATATTTGTGTCTGCTCGCTCTCGTAACAATACGTCGTATATCCATACATCGCATGAATAGGACCTAAATGAAACTAGGTGTGTCTGAAAGAGGTTAAAGGCATTGGCTAACATTGTTATGATTTTAAAAAAATCTTGTTTTGTTACTTGAAAATGGGATAAACATAAGGGTTATAGTGTAAAAATACCAGTCTGAAACTTTCAAAGTATGATATCCACAGGAAGTATTTTTAAATATAAAAAATGTGAACCAATGTTTGAAAAATATACGATGGTCGGTTGCACAGAATAGACATAAGGAGTGCGCATGCGCGTATGACTCACCTTACCGTACTGTGTGTATTGGCGTATCACGCGGCGGGAGGCACATAACGGCATTTTCAAATTCAAGCAAAGTGGTCCTCTTAGTGATTGTCTCGTGAGACGAAGGATAATAAAATTGCCGTTTGCGTCTAACTTACACTTTTTCATTCCAAATTATGGTTGGTTTCAGGGTTTTTGAGTACAAATACAAGTACTCATACACATGTTTCATCTTAATTTGAGAATTTTTTAAATCAGCTACTCACAAAGTTAGCCAATGCCTTTAAGACCTTGTTATAACCAGGTCAGATGAAAGTGATAGTAAAGAGACTTCCTCTTTCTTAATCCCACTCCTGTCACCTTTAGCTGGGCTTTGTTTGAAATAAAAACAAAACCGGAAATGGGAAGGTTTGTCAATCTGAAAGGAATATGTGGTCTTCTTTATTAATTATACATGGTCTATGAAAGTATTTTAAAAAGATATTCAAGGAGACCTAGAGATTATTATGAAAAATAAAATTTTGCACCCAATTCTAGTTCCTTTTCAACTGAACTTTAGTCTCTTCCATTTATCTTAATAAACGGTTCTGGGGAGAAAATTAGTCAAAAAATGATTGATAAGCTTGTACTTCATTCTTTCTATAACAAAGAGCTTTTATCCAATGCTAATGTAAGGAAAAATATAAAGTAATATTCCTATAGGTTATTTGCCATTTCTCATCTTTTTATTTATTATTTATCTCATATTAAACCCTCAAAAACTCCATTTCATGCATTTACTTTGCGGATGGGGAGGGAGCGCATATCCCTTAATGATTATGATTTTTCCTTCACTTTCTTCCACTCAAAAAGCTTGTTTAGATGATAGGGTCACAAAATTATGAGATTCTGAGAGAAAATGATCATGCGAGGGAGCAAAGTGATCGAGCTTAAGAAAAATCTGCACTTTGAACCCTAAATAACTATATTTCTGAAGCATTTACTCTACTGATGGGGAGGGGGCCCATATCCCTTAAAGATTATGATTTTTCCTCATTTTCTCCCTTTTAAAAAGATCGTTTAAGATGATTATAAGCAGGTGATAGGGGCGCAAAATTATGAGATTCTGAGAGAAAATGATCATGCGAGGGAGCAAAGCAACCGAGCTTAAGAAAATTTTGCACTTTGAACCCTCAATAACTCTACTTCTGAAGCATTTACACTGTGGATGAGGAGGGGGCGCATATACCCCTGGCATATGCCTTAAAGATTATGATTTTCCTTCACTTTCTCCCTTTCAAAAAGCTTGTTTAAGATGATTATAAGCAGGTGATAGGGGCACAAAATTATGAGATTCTGAGAGAAAATGATCATGCGAGGGAGCAGAGTGACCGAGCTTAAGGAAATTTTGCACTTTGAAACCTCAAAAACTCTATTTCTGATGCACTGTAAATGAAGGGGGCGCAAAATTCTTTAAAATATTATTTTTCTTCATTTTCCTTTTTTTTTTTCTTTTGCGTTTTTTGCGCCCCCTCGAAGTGCTGCCCGGGGCACATGCCCCCCCTGCCCCCCCCCCCCTGCCCCCCCTGCCCCCCCCCAGATATGCCACTAACTGTGAGTTCACATACTTTCAATAAACAAAAAAGAGATTCCAGAGTTTAGATTAGACGATCTATGCTTACATCATATGCAAAAGTTTAGGACCACCCTTACGAACTGCAATAACTTAAACATATTTATTATTTTCATTGCATTCATACCGGCTTTATACCATTACTCCTGTGCTACTGACCACTGTAATAAACATGTTATGTACGTAATCATTAAATGAGACACAAGAATCCATTCTACATCATTGAAATACCCACAAAGTTCTAGGTGGTCTTAAACTTTTGCAAATGATGTTACATGTAGAGTGTTACAATATCATTGCATTTGATTTCATGTATTGTAGTCTATTATGTTATCCTTCATGTTCTTCAAACTCCTTAAAGACATTCAGTCATGGGCTTTCATGGAGAGTGGATAATAATTTGCTGACACCAGACTTTGTGAAAAGCACTGGAAATACCTGTAATACAGACTAACCACTGAATTGCTTATGTTAATTATTTTCAGGATAGAGTCCATATGCTGTAACACTCACTTGCACCATTAATATATTATCTACAGATAAGAGATGTGCCCTAGCTGGCAGGCTTTATCTAGGCATGACAACTATCTCACTTATCCCCTTCAGACTACACAAATTCATTGTATCTTTATACAGACAACTTTAAGCCATATGACATGAGAGCAATTAAATACACATAATCTGAACATCGGATAAATAAACATCATTATGAAGCAACGCCGCAAAGCAAAACTCATGTTATGAGCATCATTTCAAACAAAATCTCGATAAAGAATCTTATTCCTCATACAGTCTGAGTGAGCATCCTATTACATGGAAAACTGTATACATGGGCGGGCTTATTGCTTGTATGCCCACCGGGACCAATCAGATGTACTTTTGTATGCTCCAGCACAGACATGACACAAAACTTGTGGTGTCAGGGGCATTAAAGGGCATTATGAAATATAATTGTAAAAATAGGAAACCAGCTATCTTAGGGCTACAATATCCACATTATCAGACAAATGCTAGATTTATGAATGCAGTCATGCCACAGTGATAATGCTCAAATCTCACACTTTTTTTTTTAAAACCATGACCGTGGCAACTTCTTCTTTACAGATTCTGCACCATTATAGCCCCACCTATTTCCCAGGGTTAAGCTTAGCCCACTTTCTGTTCACATCTTACCAAATAGATCTACCATACAATTTCCACTAGTAGTCATTCCCTTTTGCCTCAGCAGGTCTTATCTACGGTATGCTGTCAATCAAACTGGATTGAAGGTTTATGGATTTGACTCACTTGTTTGGTATGTTTGGTTGTGACCCTTGGATGACTCATCCATAATTGCTCCATCTGATCGTAAATAATTTCTTCCAAACATTTCGGTTTCCATGGCAATGAAGATTTTCCAAAATGAAGTACAGGTAGAGCAATATTTGGATTTTGTTTACCAAGTTTTGCCCCATCTGATTGTAAATTATTCTTCAAAACATCTTAGTGGTTTCCATGGCATGAAGGTTTGTCAACATGATGTAGGCATAGAGCAATGTTTGGATTTAGTTTATCAAGTTTTGCCCCACCTGACTATAAATTATTCTTCAAAACATCCTAGAGGTTTCCATGGCATGAAGGTTTGTCAACATGATGTAGGCATAGAGCAATGTTTGGATTTAGTTTATCAAGTTTTGCCCCACCTGACTATAAATTATTCTTCAAAACATCCTAGAGGTTTCCATGGCAATGAAAGTTCAACAAAATGTAGTAGATGAAGAGCAATATTACTATATTATTTCCAATGTACTTTTTTTAACCAATGTCACAGTAACATGAACTTGAAATTGGTGATAGACTGACTGAAATGGAAGCTTATTGGTTCCAGTGAAACGAGATGAATCCTCGACCGCACGCGGTCGAAATTTATGCCTCCGCAATTGCCAGATCGCAAATATATGGCACATTCATGTTGATTTTTTTATTTTCATGTATACAATGAAATCTTTGACTTTGACCTTTGACCTTGTGACCCTAAAATCTAATGAGACCATTATGAGACTTTCCATATGCATACAGGAGCCAAGTTTGAAGATGAACCGTCACAGAGTTGTTAAGTTATCACAATAACAGGCAATTTTAATGTAGATAATGACCTCTATGACCTTTGATCTTTAACCTTGAGACCAAAAAATCTAATCAGATTACTATCCCTCCCATAAGCAAACATGTGCCAAGTATGAAGCTCCTCTGTCAAATGGTTGTTGAGTTATTGCGAGAACGAATTTCTATGTACATAATGACTTCTATGACCTTTGACCTTGAGACTCTAAAATCTAATCAGATCACTGTCCCTCCCATATGCATACATGAACCAAGTTTGAAGTTGATCCGTCCAATGGTTGTTGAGTTATCATGAGAACGAACCATTTCTATGTACATAATGACCTCTGTGACCTTTGACCTTTGAACTTGAGACCCCAAAATCTAATCCCTCCCATATGCATACTCGAGCCAAGTTTGAAGTTGATCTGTCAAACGGTTCTTAAGTTATCGCGAGAACGAAAATGGAAAATAAAAACAAAATGCGATGAATGCGACTGTGTATCCTGTACAGCTACCACCCATCAAAGGGGGCCGGGGGCATTATGTTTTGTGATTGTTTTTCTGTCCTTCTGGTCCTGCTTTCTTGTTATCACAATATGCAAAGAACCATCTTGATTCTCCTGGCCCATATTATGAACTCCAGTTTAACTTAAACTTTAGTCTAAGTTAAACCAGCATTTTAACTACAACTGACTTAAACCGCGAGTCCAATCTAAATTCCTGTACAAAGGAATGGAGACTGGAGTTTAAGTTAAACCAGGGTTCAGAATGTGATTATCTAAAACTCCAGTTTAAAGGGCAGGTTTAGGCCGGTTCAAACTATACATAGACTGCAGTTCAAGGGCCACTATGTTTCTCGACAACGCCAAGAAGTAAATATATCCATACCACATCAAAAGCAAAAAAAAAAAGGCTTCGTGAACTTACTTTTTGAAGTCGACAAAATGAAGATGTCGCTGGTAGATAAATGGACTTTGTATTCTGCTCAGAATAGATACAAATTCTTCCTGAAAAGAATATTGATACAGACATATATATAATCAGAAAAATAATTAAGATTTTAAAGAAGTTCTGTATAAAAGCATTAATCTTGTTTCTTAGAACAACAGAGTTTTCCTGACATTGAACAGACCTTTTGACCAATGTATTCATATTTAAGCACGTTTCTCTCCAGAGCCCTTGGTTACTGATCAAATCACATTTTTACATATCATGTATGCATAGTATTTGAATAAAAGAAGTACAGTAGGTACACATTGGTGTCTGCTATGTCAGGCAAGCATCTGGCAACCTTCTTAGGTGTCACAGTAACAATGACTACACACAGTTATAGACACTCACACTACTCTTCGATTGGTTGCAATTGAAATATACATTTTGACAAGATTATTTTGTCGAAATACAGCCAGACCTGATTTAGCGACCACCTGTATAGAAAGACCACCTGTCTCGAAAGACCACAATTTTTGTTTCCGTTGAATGATTTTCCCCATTACGACATGCATTAAAGAAGCCTGTACATAAAGACCGCCTGCTCATAAAGACTGCTTTTATTGTCTCCCTTGGGAGGTCTTTATACACAGGTTTCACTGTATCTACTCTGGGAGAATCCACACCCACCAAGGATGTGGTATACTGTATCAAACAAATAGTGACTGCTTATTATTTGAGTAAGAATTAAAATAATGGCTTCTCATTGATCTCAAGACTGTATATACCGCTCATTTTTTTCTTTCTTTTTTTTTTTTTTTTTGGGGGGGGGGGGGGTACAGCACAGTTTCGAGATCTCCTCGGGCTTTAGTTTCAACCATGCCCTCCAAGCAGTCAATATTTGTAATAGTATTTGAAATTCATAGCATGATTTTAGAATCCACTTGTGCTACTCAATATACATGTGAAATACGGTCTTTAAAATATTTCCGTTAAGCACTTAGAGACATCCGAGATGCATAAAGCCCTATATTTTGTTTACATAAATCCAGAATATTATATTATTGTTATTATTATGATTGTTATCTTCATCATTTTGATATTATCATATTCATTGAAAGGACTCTCATACATATACATGTATGATCACAATATTTTCATAAAAGGGTAAAACTTTTTTAAAAATTTGAATGAGACAGAGATATTTTTTCAATGGTCACAATAGTTAGAAGAGGACAAAGAAGAAGATCCACAGATCAGCAGAAGCTCATAAAAAGAGGAACATAAGGAAATCTTCATGTATAGAATTGCTGATGTTAATAATATCTGTTACTGCTTTCAACCTCTGCTACTGTTGAGTGTTTATCAGTTCATACACCAATAAGCAAAACAAATAACTAAATTAAATTTGGAAAGAAAAACTAACTAACATGGGTTTAATATTTTTATTAGCTTTCATTAATACAATCTTACCTCATGTTTCAAGGAGATTTTTTTCTTATTAAAGGTTTGCGATGAGATGAGATAGAACTGGTTCTTTACTGCTAAACTTTCCAGCAGATGTATTATGGAGCGACTCCCACACTTGCCTACTCGGTTAAAGATGACATGCTTTCTATCCTGTAGTAAAAGAATTTTTTTTTTAATACATAAAAAAGGCAAAGTTTACATCTAGGGGTTGAAAAACCTATAAAAATGTTTGCTGTTTTCTGCCAGCCAGCAGGCATAAAATGACAGTGAATTATCACTCGGTCTAACTAATCCCACATTGTCTGATGCCCATTTGGTCTCATCCCACATGGTCCAATCGAATTTTGTCTACATTCAGTTCATCTCGCAACCATTTTGTCTAATTGCCACTTAGCCCATTTATCATTTTGTCAGAGTCATCTAATTTCCAGTTAGGCTTTGCCCATTTCGTCTAAACCCCACTTGGTCTAACACCACTTAGTCTATCTGATCAGACAAACTGGTAATAGACCAAATGTTCTTTATATGAAAATAGGATAACCAAGTAGATGAAGTGGGGAGTCAGACCATTTGATCATTAGGCAAAATGACAATTAGCCCAAGTGGGTATTAGACCAACTGATGATTGGACCAAACGGCAATTTAGACCAAATTGATAGCGGACAAAATGGGTTAAGCCATAGTAGTGTTTGACAATCTCAGAATTAGACCAATTGGGATTAGACCATGTGTCTGTAAACCAAAATGACTCCTACACTTGCCCACTCAGTTCAATCTTACCACTCAACTCCTACAAACACACCTGCAACTTGCACAGTGCAACAGATACTCTGCTTCTTCAAATCCCCACATGTAAAACAAAAATAACATTAGGAAATCGAGCATTTGCCTGCGCAGCCCCTAAACTGTGGCATAACTTGCGATTGGAAATTAGGACATCCCCAACTGTAGAAACATTTAAAATAAGGCTCAAAACATATCTTTTCACCCAATTCTTACTCTCTTCAAGCATATCAGGAGTTCTTAAGCACAGAAGAATGCATGTACATAATCTGTGCTCTATAACTGATACATTATTTATATATTATTTATTTATGTGACACACCTTGCAACTTACAATCATGGAAAACAAAGCTGTGTAAGTGGCAAATCAACTTACATTCAAAAAGCTATGATTGGATACAAAGGGTCGTTTTTTTGTCAAACTGATTAAAATATAAATAAGACAAGGAGAAGAGTTACTAGTAGGAAATATTAACAGTTCCATATAAAAACAAGAAAGATTCCTCATCAGTAAAATAAAGTATTTTTCAAAAGGGTATGATAAGGGAGGAGGTCTAGGCCTACTATTCTCAATGTGAACTTGGAGGAACATAAGATAGGGTTACAAGGGAAAGGGGAAGGAGTTATGTCCTGAAAATTATGCCAGATGAGATTTTAGGGATCTATAGTACTAGTACCTTTAAGCATACCTGCACAACCCACTCAAAGCACACACACATACACACCCACATGCACAGTGCACACACCCCCACAAACAGTAAGTTTCTTTCTACAATACAAAGATATGACTATGAGAAAAAAAAATAGTACTTCCCTCATTACAACTTGTATATTTACAGTGTCAGCCATGGAAATAAACACTGAAATTTCCAATATAACATCTCAGTTATGCTGGTAATAAAACATAACATTCAAACTTGTTTCATACACCAGATGCAAGTTTGCACATTCTTTGAATTCTTTCTTTCAAATTCTACATGATGTTCTTTCTACAAAAGTGTTCCACAAGGCCAAGTCAGTTGATATTTTTTCTATCATATATCATCTCAAAATTATTATGAGTGAAACAAATCTCAATGTATCCTTACTGTTCGGTTTATACGTTTCACTGCAACTAGTTACCTTTTGCTTATTTTTCGTAATGATGTTTTTGTGTGTGTTAATTTTAATTTTACCGGTATATTACATCTTGCAAGGAATTACTTTGAACTTACACTCCTTATTTGTTTGAAATTACTCTAATAGCCATTAATTATGCAGACCTATTATAAACTTACAGAAATCTAATTTCAAACATTTAAGGTAATATCATTTTAAAAAAAACCTTGTAATATTTGCAAAGACAAAGTATACTTTCAAAATCATATCAAGAAGGAAAATTATATCGTGGTGAATGACCTTTCAGCAGACTAAGAAGTTGCTCCCACAGAGGCTTGCTTTCAAACCATGCATGGAGGTTAATGAAAGCTCAAAACTAGTTTTTTAAGCTATCATTAACCTCTTACACGACTGATCTTGAAGATATATTTATTAAAGAGACATATTAACGGCTTTTCCATGAACAGCTGCCATGAACTCCCCTTTTCTTTCTTTCGTTTCCCTTTTTTTCAATTCGATTGCTTGTGTATCTTGATAAGTAAACCTACGAAAGCCTGAGTGACTGGTATGAATAATCTGAAGAGATTGAGGACTAGGAGCGCCATGATCTGCCAACATATATCAAGAACCAACCAACCATGGATCTCTCCTGAGGATCTACCACCAACCTTTGGAAGCACAAATTAGTACTCAGCACCTTTAAAATAAGTATTATATTTTCCATCAAAATTAGCATCAAGAAATTAGTATTTTTTTCAACTGGCCCTCTTTACAACTATTTTAAAACCTGATTATGTCTTAAGCAACACGAATGCTACCATGAGGTAAATACTTTTGCTCTAAATTAATTTTAAAACATTATATTCAATTGTACATGGTATAGTGGCCTTTCAAGGGAAACAAAAAAAAATGTGGTCTTTACAGACGGGCTGCTGTATAGTCAGTTTCGTAAACACGTACATGCAATTTATATATAGTGGCCAATTTTAGTGGCTACATGTACTACAGGGAGGTTACTGCTAAGACAGTTTGACTTCAGGCCTAGGGCCTACGTGGAGCCTATGGAGACCTCACAAGACACAGCACAGTACTGTCTATTGGTAAGCAGGATCTTATCACATAGGAGATTGCCTGTTTAATGGCATTGCATACATTCCAAGGAGAAAAAGAGGGCACTTGTATCCAACTGTGAAAATGATTAGCATCTGGTCAACCTCACAGCCAGTTCACACAAACGGAGAGTTCTATAAACTCGTACAAAGAAACATCTACCGTATATAGCTAGAGGAGTGTACACTTTTAACAATATATATCAGCGCCAGATCCAAAAATTTTCAAGGGGGGAGGGGGGGGGGGGGTGATCGGCTTTTTCAGGTCTATTTTACCCCCCAAATTCAATGATAAGTGAAAAAAAAAACAAGTTTGGCAGTATATATAGAGTATATTCAGTGTACTCAGTCACCTTCAAATATCTTTAAGAATTTTTCCTCCTCCTCCTTCCAGAATGACAAATTCTTAGTTGTATTATTTCAAGTACCCTCTTATAATGAAAAAGAGTACTAAACTATTTTAAATCCAACAATATTATCCTGGATAGGATTAATATAAATCTTGAAGGATTTCAACATGCAATTCTTTTGGATTTACTTTCATCCCATATGAATTTATTGGTTTTAAATCCTTCAAAAATTTACAAAATTTTAAATCCATATTTAATGTAACTTGTTCTTCGTTCCCTCAAAGATTAAAAACTAAGCTTTGAAGATTTAAAAATCAAATCTTTTCTGGATTCACTTTTTAATCTAACTGAATTTATTTGTTTTGAATGCAATGAAAGATTTATTTTAAATCATCATATGTTGGTCACTAACCATAGACGAAGAAAGATTTAAAAGTTAACTAATATATTCACTTTCAAATCTTTGTTAATGAGTGTTCAGGCAATAGCCTGGTTATGTGCCTCCATTCAATAAACTAATTCAATGCAAATTTCATTTCAATCTGATTATACTTTATTTCAAATATCATAAACAGTTACATTGAAATTATTAAGAAATGTGTTACAGATATTGAGAAAGACATATAGCAAATAATCAAATAAGTATGTCAGTCAGAATGTAGACCTTTTTTACCATACGTTACCGTATACATGTATGTACTATGTAGGATGTATTTCAGTGTTGTTGGCCTAGACCATCCATGTACATCAACGAAACAATTTGCAACAGACAGCTGCGAAGAACTTTAAGTAAAATCAGGAAGGATATAGGGGCAGACAAAGGGGTAATGGTCTACCCTTCTGAAGTTTTAAGAGGTAAATACAAGCACATACATGTACTGTACATGTAGGTCTACATATGAAGACTGCAGTATTACAATTTGGGAGCAACTGTCTGGTTACTATGGCATTCACTTTCCACAGTCGTTTCCCTGTGAAATCATGCAACACAAAAATCTTTGATTTGAATTGATTTGATTTGATTTATTTTTCTTCTGCATTTATATTTACATTTTAGTAACATTTAAAAAAGGGCTTTTGAGTTTTGACAATAAATCATAAACAAGTATTTGTAACAATCATTTCTGAAAAACAAGAAATGATTGACTGTCTAATTGTTGTAATTCATTAAAAATAAAATCATATGCGGAAGAAGGATTGCTATTTTAAGCAATATTATGATCAAGTACATCGAAGTTTTTATACATTGTTTGCAGCACATTAATTTTGTCATGTATGAAGCAGGAAATGGAGGTGCCTGTGTAATAAAAAAAAGGATAAGGATGATCATTAAAGGCAGTGGCTAACTTTGTGAGCAGTCGATTTAATTTTTCTGTAAATGTATATTGATTAGATACATGTACATGACTTTTGTCAGAAAAAAAGAAAAATTAGTAAAAAAAAAAAATATTTAATAAAAAATACTGGGGGTGCCAACTGAAGAACAAAAGCTTATACTAAGGTTTGAAATAATTCCTGTCATGCCAAAAATAGTGGACAACAACAGTGGGAAAAGGGCTTTAAAACTTAAAGGCATTGGTTAACATTGTTATAATTTTTTTTAAAAATCATTTCGCTACTTGAAAATGGGATAATCATAAGGGTTATAGTGTAAAAATACCAGCCTGAAAGTTTCAAAGAATAATATCCACAGGAAGTATTTATGAATATTAGAAATGTGAACCAATGTTTGAAAAATATATAAGGGTCAGTTGCACAGACTAGACATAAGAAGTGCGCTTGCAGGCATGGCTCACCAGACCATAAGTGTGTATTGGCGTATCACGATTAAGTGTGTATTGGCGCATTGGTGTATTGGCGTACAACTCGAGCAAAACAGTCCTCTTATTTATTTTCTCTGGGACCAAATATAATAAAATGGCGGTTTGCGTCTTTAATAACAGTTTTTCACTCCAAATTATGGTTGATTTCAGGGTTTTAGAGTACAAATACAAGTAGTCATACACATGTTTCATCTTAGTTTGTGAAATTTTTTTAATCGGCTACTCACAAAGTTCGCCAATGCATTTAAACCAACAAGGCCACATGTAAAAACAGTGGGCAACAACAGTGGGAAAAGGGCTTTAAAACATAATTGTGCTGCTCCAGTATCTAAGCTTACATGAACCTGTGGAGGGGTAGAGATCTGATAAGAAGATCTACATGTATGCACTGTATTGTTTACATCCTCAAAATTTTCCTGTATCCCAGTGCTATGGAAGACTGTGACATTTCAAAATTTCCTGTTATCTGATCTTTAAGACATTTTTAGCTCCTCCTAAATAAGTCTGTCTACTTCTTCCCTAAATTCCCTATTTGTCACAAGTCTAGACGATTGTTTTGGTGAAACTAGCCGCAAAGATTCATACAGGGGGAAAAAATCATTTTATTCATCTTGCTGAGACCGATGAGAGATGTATACAGAAGAGGTCCAGTCTGACAGGCAGGCCTATAAATTTATTGAAAGGGAATTGCACATAACTTCATAAGGTTTCATCATATCCAGAGAACTATAAAGAGGCAGATTTTTTTAAATTATTTTCCTTAAGTAATATTTTCTCCCTTTTAAAATAATGAACACAAAATCTGTACACCCCAACTGCAAAAATATTATCACATACAGTGTATCTACAAGAGCTCTCAAGTAAAGAGGCCAGTAAATCAATGGACCTACATGTACCAAGGAGCAGAGCAGGGAGGTACAGAGTCAAGGATAAACCAGAGTAAACACTACAATTTGTAGCCCACTGCTTTATGGTTTGACTCTGGACACAGTATACAATATGATAACATTCCATGGATAAGACTTTACTGACACAAATACAATGTACATGAGCATGTATAAAGAAAGATAAACCAGCACTTGTTTCATCCATAGTAACTCCTTGGTTCAGCCAACATGTAAGAGAAATTTGTGGAGCTATTGTAGGCTGCTTTTAGAGCCAAGAGGGTATCAATCCCACATAAGTTCAAAGATGTGAATTAATTTCCCGTCTGCCTTGCAGTCTCAGCAATTAATTGCATGTACAAAGGCACAGGCTTGTAACCTACACAGTGGCGGATCCAGGCTTTGGAAATAGAGGGGGCGCAAACAGCAAACTGGGAAAAAGAGGGGGCGCAGATGACAATTTAGATTAAATCGTACAGCTAATTCTTAGATTTAGATGTTCAATGTGTGATTCTCAAAAAATAGATGGGGTGCATGTCCCTTGCGCCCCCGCCTGGATCCGCCAGTGCTACATGAACTGAAAAAGATAAGTTGTAAGTTAAACAAGTTTTGGTTTTGTTTATAACAAATCAATGCTAGGATTAGGAATAAGCCAAAGCCAAATAAACTTGATACCTAGTTTCTTACCCACACTTAAATTTTACATGTAGGCCTATACATGTACCTCTTTCTTTTTTTTTTATTATTTTTTTTATTTAACACTTTGCCTGCTGAATTTAATTTTGAGGGGGGGGGGGGGAATGACAATGGTTCTTTTAATATTTTCTTTAAATTCTGCTTTCCTTAGTGTGATATGCTGGTAATTATCTCAGTCTCTGGTACAATGGTGAGAAAGGAGAAAACTGTAACCATACATGTAATTATTATGATTGTTCAGTTTGTACGATTTTGACGATAGCCAATTGTGACGATAGTCGACAAAGGGTACATGTATGAGTAGCCGTTCTCTGGCATGATATAAAGAAGGTTGTAACAACAAAAATAGAATTTGACCAACAAAATCAATTAAACTCTTTACATGTACAGTGTATTTTCATTCTTTTAACCCCTGTAGTGCATAAATGTATGGAATTTCATTTCAATCCACTGAGTACGATTTGGTATGAGTAGGCCTATAACATGCATATTCTGGAGACCCTAACCCAAGATATATCAGGCTTATGGGGTGTTGCAAGAAGGTTGCAATCAATTGCAAATAATTAATTTTGAAACAACCATTCTGATTGGATCAGGGTCTGCCCTCTTAAGAAGACAAGCATGCAAAAATGATTTTGATTGGCCAGTGACAATCAGTTGCAACTTGCAATCGATTGCAACTTTCTTGCAACACCCCATAAGTGTTCCAACCAATTGGTTAAAATTTGTGTTGAAATTGAATTAAATTAGTAGCATTTGTGTGTAACAGAAAATATCAAATACCAAGCAATTGCCCTCCCCCCCCCCCCCTTTAAAAAACCAAGATGAGAAACTATGGCTCATTTTAGCAAGGCATTACACTTTACAAAGGAAATGCCTAAATTGATATAACTGCGGAACAGACAACCGCAACAACTAACCATTTCTCTGATCCATTGACTCTATTCACAGATCGTTGTTAAGATGCACAGTACGTACAGGTACGCTGTACATTTGTACATGTAGGCGAGTACGAGTTCTCATTAGCTCAAGCTTTAGGAATAGCCTGCTGTTTGGGTGTAGTGCTGGGGAGCCGAGATACTATAAAAGGCATTGGTTAACCCATACAGGTACAGTGTCACCTTTAGGAGACGCTTTTGCAGTATCTGTTGGTCTAGAATGTTGGGCAGTACATATCATACACTAGCAGAAAGAGAAAAATGCACTGAAAATTTTGAGCCCATTCTCATCGCCGTATGGTGTGGCGTTCTAGAATTAGAGCAGTTTAACTGTTACTAATCATTAAACTCTTTAAATTGGCAACGCAGTGAATAATACATAATCACCATTTCCGTGTTCAAATTGGCAATTTCTGATTAAATTTTACAATTACATTTCATTTTGGTTTATGTTATATCCATATTTATTTTTTTCAAGTTATGTCAGCATGGAAATAAAATAACTGTTGTTGCCAATTTGAGGATTTAAGATGATTAATTTAGACCTCAAGAAAGCTCTGTACTGCTATGGGTTAACACTGATATACTTTTTAAGAAACAAACTCATTTTGCTACTTGAATATGGGATAAACCTAAGGGTTACAGTATAAAAATACCAGCCTGAAAGTTTCAAAGAATAATAACCACAGGAAGCATTTTTAAATATTAGAAATGTGAACCCATGTTTGATTCTTCTTTTTTTTTTCAAGTCTGGCCAACCCACTTCAAATTAAGTTTGAAATGGCATGTTCCTAGGTCAGTCAAATATTTAATTTGTTAAGGTACACTTAATTACTATCTCAGGGATTAGCCCAATCTCCACTCAAGTATGCAATTGCATCACATCTAGCTCAAGCTACAGTCTGATATTGGCACACATACATGATAAGTCCACTCTTTATTATCATTATTATGAGGAAGATAATAATAATAATAATTATCATCATCATAATAATGATAATAATAATAATAAGAAGAAGAAGAAGAAGAAGAACAATAATAATAACAACAATAATCATCATAATAATAATAAGAAGAAGAAGAATAACAATAATAATAACAATAACAATAATAATAATAATAATAATAATAATAATAATAATAATAATAATAATAATAATAATAATAATAACAATAATAATCCTACAAAAGGTCTTGAACTAGAAAGAGAAATGAACAATGAAAAGAGGACTTGTTTGATAGAATAGAGAACAGATAACCCTAGATTTCTGGAAGAAGTTCGGTTGCTGTTTCATGTACCAACAGAACATCAAGTTGTGGACAAAGGAAATAATAATAATAATAATCATCATAATAATAATAATAACAGTGGAAACTTGTAGAGCACATGCACCATCCAAGGATGCTCATGGTGCTAGCCCAGCCACAGTTCTCTTTAATGGAGTTATACTACAATGATTTTATATCCAAACGGAAAAAAAAAAAATCAAATTTACAATTATTTGCAACACCCATCGAAATGCTCAGCCCCACCCGGTGAGGCCTGGTGCCCTCTTGAAAATAGCCCACTTTTTTCTAGTTCAGTGGGCTGCAAATATGTCCAAGATTTGGGTGGCCTAATTCCATCATCATCTGAGAATTACGTGACTAATCTCTGATCAGACGAATTCAAGGGGATTGGGATCAGATACAGGTATAGCTGGCTATTCTTTAAGCTTGAGCTGATGAGAACACACCTAATTAGCAGCTTACAATGAACATGTAAACACACCACTTCCTTTTGATGGAAACCACAATAGTCTGTACATGGATAAGTACAGGGTCCATGCCCATGGTCAAACAAAGAAACACTTCAGAGAATACAGTCTCATGCCCACTATCAATGGGTGTATTTAGCCAACAGCTTCCTGTACTACATGAAGGTGTTAAAAGAATTTGTTTGTGTACAGTACTTTGTCTGAATAGCATACTCACAAAAGAAAACAAGTGCCTGAATCAAAGCAATTCATTTATACCTGGAATATGATGAACAATAGGAATACGCATGGGGAATTCATGTGGGAATGGATAACTAGACTGAGAGAAAGAATGACAGAAATAGAGGGAGAAAGAGTTAAAGTTATAGAGTTATAATAACTATCATCGTTACTATAGTTATAGTTAAATATGGTGACCATGCTTTTTCTACAATTGCCCCTTCTCTCTGGAATTCTCTACCTGCCCATATACATCAAGCCACTTCCGTGAATCAGTTTAAGACCCTGCTCAAAACTTACCTTTTGAACAAAATTAATTCTCTGGAATGTCCCAGTTGTGGGTCGGTCAATGGGGGTGCACACCAACTTTGATTTTCGGTATTCATTAATTTATATGTCTATTGTTTTAAACTATTCAAGGTTTCTTATATAATTTTTGTATTGGTATTTAATTTCAATTCCTGGTATCAAATTATAGACGGATAACAGTGCGCTTAGAAACGCCTGTATTAAGCACCAAATAAATGTTTTGTATTATTATTTATTATTATTAGGCAAACATAAAGGCAGATAACAAGAGAAGAGAAAGAAAATTGAGGAAGAAAAAAAATGAGAGAAAAAAAAAGGGAAGAATGATTATAGAGAAGTGAGGGGTGAAGAGAAAGATAAGACAATTAAAATCATCATCATGTTCATCTTTACCACCATCTCCATCATTGTTGCATCATCTTCACTATCATCGTTATAATCATCATCACTACACTACCATCATCATTATCATCATCATCATCGTCATCGTCACCGTCATCGTTACTATCATATTTCACTATCGTCTTTAGCATCTTCATCATCACTACTATTCTCATCCCCACTATCCTCAGCAACATTTTCATCATTATCATCCTCATCCTCATCATGATCATATCTAGCACAGGTGTTGCCATGGTTACCAGTTGCCATAAATCCTACCTCATCTTGTGTATCATTCCATGAATATCCAACTGTAATAAGAGACTGCAATGCTTCTGTCTTGGAAGGGTCTCTATCTTCCCAACGAATATGCCATTTCCGTTTGAGCCGCTTCAAATTTTTCAGTTTTTCAGCTTCATGCACATCAACATTCAGGGTGACATTCTGGAATGAAAGAAGGAATTAAGTACAGATTTTGCTGGAAGTGAATAATTTGTGCCGTCTGTACATGTAGGCTCCAAACTTATCAAACTTATTATCATTTCTGAAAAAAAAAACCACATGCATACTAAACTGAGCATTAAAAGAAACTTATCAGTTATCAAAATCTCCAAAGCATCTACATTTAAATGAATCATAATTGGGCATAGATTAGCTAAAATAGTCCTCACCAAGAACAACTAAAAATTGTTACATTTTGTTGAGTCGAAAAACAATCAGATTAGGTGAAATACATGAGGTAATTTTTCAAAATCACAAAAACTGCTTGTCTCCAAGACACAGAGCTCGGTATGGACAATCATGAGAATGGGCAGTACAGCGGTAACAATAACACACCTTTGAAATTGAATGAATAGCTTTGGAATGCTCTGAATAGGCGGCCTTTCGCGGAGGTTCTCAGCGAACAATTTTTTGTGATTGTTGAAAAAGTTACCTTTAGCAATTTCATCAGATTTTTCTCCTTTATGGCAAAAATGATCTTTAAAGTTTTCAAATGTGCATCATAAGGAGAAATGTAGCTTATCTGTGTCTAAATACGATTAATTCAGATGAAGTAGATTTTAGGGAGCGTTGCTCTGAAAAAGTGATAAATTTCTTTTGGAACCCAGTTTACATGTAGTTTGAAAAATGAATCATGCAGAAAATTTATAGTAGACTTCAATATCTACAATGTCAATTACTATCGATGTGCATACAATCACCATCAGGCCAAGGAAGAGTACATGTATATATTCAAAGAGCTGAAATTTTTATTAATACATTTACATATATACATATTTTAATAGCCAGCGATTTTTATAACCAAAGCCGGCACACTAGCACTGATGGCTCCCCACTCAACAATCAAAGCACTTTGTTGTCCTTATCATACAAATTAGTAGAACCCACATGTGTGCAGCCTATGCACGCATTTCGTCAACTTTCAATCATGGCCCAGCAATCTAAATGACTTTTTGCCTCTTATTTGCTTGATTTTGGGCAATTCCACAGTTAAAGGCATTGGCTAACATTGTTATGATTTTTTAAAAATCTCATTTTGTTACTTAAAAATGGGATAAACATTAGGGTTATAGTGTAAAAATACCAGTGTGAAAGTTTCAGAGCATAATATCCACGGGAAGTATTTTCAAATATTAGAAATGTGAACCAATGTTTGAAAAATATACGAGGGTCGGTTGCATAGACCCAACGTAAGGAGTGCGCATGCGCACATGACTCAACGGACCGCACTGTGTGTATTGACGTATCACGCGGCGGAAGGCAAGTAACGGTATTTTTGAATTCGTACAAACGGTCCTCTTAATTCAGTGTCTCTCGAGACGAAAGCTAATAAAATCGCGGTTTGCACCTAACTTACAGCTTTTCCTTCCAAATTATGGTTGGTTTCAGGGTTTTTGAGTATAAATACAAGTACTCATACACATGTTTCATCTTAGTTTGAGAATTTTTTAAATCAGCTGCTCACAAAGTTAGCCAATGCCTTTAACAGAATTATAAAATGTAATTCCTTTAGTAACATTTTTAGAGTTTGTGTGCCTGTTGTGCACCTTGCCTTCCTTTTTACCATTTAATACTATGAAAATATGCCCATTCTTTCACCTGAACTCTTTCATTCCAACAATTTACTACTTACATTCATGATATTGTGGTATACAACCTTGGTAACGGAATTACCAAGAAATGGGGCCATTTTCAAAGAACAAAAATGTCTTGTAAAATCAAGCATGCATTACACCAATATTGACTGTGATAGTGGAATTCTTCTTTGTTTCTTTGCTTCTTTTAATTAAAGGATTTGGTTATTCAGGACTATCAACGTGATTGTTGTTTTTTTACTATAATCTGAAGTGAGCTGATCGTTCTTCCCATGTGGAATTGCCCTTATATTTAACTCAAAACGGAAAAAAAACTTCACAGCATGGGTTTGCTTTTACCTTGCTACTGAGGAGCTATAAGCAAAGATATCTCACACAGATGGCCTACAAAAACTACCTTTTCATATTTTCTATCTTGCTTTCAATCAAACTTACATGTAGGCCTACTCCTGATGAAAGGTTTAGGGATGGTCTCTCTGGACGGTCACTTCCTGAAAAAAAAAGAAGAGAAAGAGAGTAAGTTAGAAATAGATCAAGGAAGAGATGGAGAGCTAGAGAGATACCTCACCTGTATCAAGGGAGAGATGAAGAGTTAAAAAGAAAGAGATCAAAGAAGAGGCAGGAGTTAGAAAGATATCAAGCGAGAGATGGAGAGTTGGAAAGAAATCAAGGGAGAGATGGAGAGTTAGGAAGAAAGAGATCAAGGAAGAGATAGAGAGTTCGAAATAAAGAGATCAAGGAAGAGAGTGAGAATTAGAAATAAAGAGATTGAGGGAGAGATGGAGAGTTAGCAAGAAAGAGATTAAGGGAGAGATGGAGAGTAAGAAAAAGATCAAGAGAGAGATGGAGAGTTATGAAGAAAGAGATCAAGGAAGAGATGGAGAGTTAGAAATAAAGAGATCAAAGAAGAGAGTGAGAGTTAGAAATAAAGAGATCAAGGAAGAGATGGAGAGTTAGAAAGAAAGAGATCAAGGAAGAGATGGAGAATTAGAAATAAAGAGATCAAGGAAGAGATGGAGAGTTATGAATAAAGAGATGAAGGGAGAGATGGAGGGTTAGAAAGAGATCAAGAGAGAGATGGAGAGTTATGAATAAAGAGATGGAGGGAGAGATGGAGAGTTAGAAAGAAAGAGATTAAGGGAGAGATGGAGAGTTAGAAAGAAAGAGATTAAGGGAGAGATGGAGAGTTAGAAATAAAGAGATCAAGAGAGAGATGGAGAGTCAGAAAGAGATCAGGGGAGAGATGGAGAGTTAGAAATAGATCAAGGGAGAGATGAAGAGTTAGAAATAAAGAGATTGAGGGAGAGATGGAGAGTAAGAAAGAGATCAAGTGAGAGATGGAGAGTTAGAAAGAGAAAGATCAGGGGAGAGATGGGGAGTTATAAATAAAGAGATTGAGAGAGAGATGAAGAGTTAGAAAGAAAGAGATCAGGGGAGAGATGAAGAGTTAGAAAGAGATTGAGGAAGAGATGGAGAGTTAGAAAGATATCAAGAGAGAGATGGAGAGTTAGAAAGAAAGAAAATAATAATAATGATAATACTACTACTATTACTACTACTAATAATAATCATCATGATAAAACTTTTAATGCTAATAATATATTATAGGCCTAATATCAATGATGATAGTCAATGGGCCTTATGATGATGATGATCATGATCATGATAATACCTGTGATAATAATTATCATCATCATCATAATTATAGTATTCACAATACACCTAATGATAATAATAATAAGATGCCTCAATGATAAGAATTATTATTATTACTACTATCATTATCATTACATTATTAAGACCTTCATTTTTGTTATAGCAGTATCTCAAGAATGTACGGAATGGCTCCTGCTAAAAGTGATGTAACCTTACAAAGCGCACGCTTTTTAGTGGCGCTAGATAGGCAACCTGTTACTGTGACAACATACCTCGCGATCATCTCAGATATGCATAATAATATAAACGGTACCCCCTGCAAGTTACCTAGTGTTTGGGAAGGAATGTCAAGCCGTGTTTACCTCAGACAGTAGCCTGGTGTGACACCAAGTGAAACAGATATTTACATTTAACAGAACAGAACAGTTATTTCTTCTGCCTCTATTCTACTTCTACTAGCTACTCCTAGATTCTTCCTCTCTAAGAAGATTGGTACAGGCTATAACCATAACATTAAAATGAGTAACTCTATACTTGAGTCCAGCTGCCTCAACTCCGCCGAGTTCACTGGTGCAGTGGAGGCTGGAGTTATGAAATGATTGGATATACCTTCTTCGTCTTCTTCATCAACCTCAACGGGGAAAGGTGGAGAAGTTTCGGCTAGCTCAGCCTGTGCCGTTCCGACAAATCGCCGAATCGATGACAACCACGACAATTGCGAACCGCGATTGACATTTGATATATCCAGATCCAAAGGTCTCGACAGTTCACTTGAGTTCCGCAAATAATCCAGTTTGGGTGACAATGTAACTAGTAACGAAAAGGCTAAAAAGCACACGACGACGAGCTGAATTTTAAGAAGTCGAGTTGACATTGTTTTAACTTAGTCCTACCCCTAGGCTTATCCAAGTTCGTGAAGTTCGAGGGAGGCACTGTGCACAAAATCAATCAATACGTCCAGAGCAGACTACGCTGGATACTGCAGAGCTGGCATGGCTAGCTCGAGAGCAAGGAAGGATCACACGATGTGTCAGCCGCGTGCTGGTCAGGGCGGACGAAGCCAATAGATTTTCATCACTTCCGAACGGAATTTCCTGAATTTGTCAGAGTTCCTGAAAGGCAATTCTTTCAAACAGGCTGGCTCTTAAAGGCGTCAACAAAATATGCAGAAATTAGCTCGTTATAGTTATGAAATAGTCGCAACCCGAAGGATATAGTGCGAGCGGTATAGCGCACCTGTTCTACCGTTTTTGTAGCGAAAATTGTGACGTCAGCCGTCAGGAAATTTTAAGAAAAGATGTGGGCGGATCGTGTTATCACTTTCCACCAATCAAATAAAGGTGAGTCCAGGGACCCCAGGCCTATGCACATGATGCAGGGGAAGCGTTACATGGGGAATCTGCTCAGTGATTTTCCCTGACAATTCGCTCTCAGCCAATTGCAGGCCCCCGAGAGCAGGGGGTGCTGGTGGTGCTCTGCACAGCACCCCCTTGAATTTATGAGGGGTAGTAGCCATCAGAATAAGTTATTTTCCCCATCCCATCTTCGTCTTCATCCCGAGTCTTCCTGATGTAATTTTGTGTATACAGCCGTAGCAGTGGCTAACAGCCGGGGGGGGGGGGGGGGGGTTGGGGGGGCAGAGTGCCCCCTGAAGGATTTCAGCGTGAAAATCCACCAAACCACCGGGAAAAAAATGAAAGGGAGGGAAAGGAAGAAAAGGGAATGGAGAAAGGGAAAGAAAGAAGAAGAAAGGAATCTTCTTTTCATGAAAATAAATACAAGACATGTACATGTAGGAACAAAGTGAACCAAATTTTACGTCATTCTTAAAAATTGTATATATACTGTAAAAAACTGAAAAAATAGTAATGCTAAAGGTACTTGGTCTACTTTGAATAACTTACTGAGAAAATCGACAAGTTCTCGTCCTAAATATTTTATGCATGATGAAAAATGCGTTGATGACCTAAAACTAATTGCGAATGAATTCAATAACCACTTCATTAAGTCATGTACCAAAGCAATAAGCAATAACTTTATTGCTTAAGGATGATGTAGGCCTATCCTCAGATTTCAAAGATTATCTGATAAATCCAAGTGCTGTTTCCTTATTTTTTTCCACCTAAATAAATGAGAGTTACTGAAAATTATTACCTATACAAGGCATTTTAGCTGCGAAATAAAAAGCGATGTTAATTTTGCACGCTACTCCGAATCCGTATTACCGGATAGGGCAACATTTGGCTCTTCCGGGTTTTCCCCGTAGACCATTGTGTACTAACAAGAGGGCAACATTTTGCCATATTCCATCCTTTCTTGTCACACGGCTGTTTCAAAAAGCCCTTGCGCCCCCTCTCGGTAATGAAAGCATAAACACACCGCACTGAATTTTCTTGTGGCAGTGTGGTGAATATACTGAAATTTATTTATACACTTATCATATCTGCTGGATAATGATTGTGGTGCGCATCCTCCTTTGCAACATCTTGGCAACGGCTCACATAAATCTTCCCTGTGTGTGGTTATTTTCCTCCGCTCTTTTCTGGATACGTCATGGGCATTATTTCCTTGCGAAAAGTGTATACAAACCCTGTAAACAGTTGTGGAGAAATTTTAAAAAGTATCATGATTTCGTTCACTCATAACCCCCGCCTCCCAACATGGGCATTTGTTTCACTTGGTCTTTTGTCTTCTGCATTGTTTCAGACATGACCGAGTCTGGATTGCTTCTGCTCTCACGACAGAAAATAGACAAGTTCTCCCTTTAATTATATACAATTGGTCCACAACTTTCAATGTTTATAAACGAAAATCACAAAATATAGAAAAGCTTTTAACTCACAAATGCACAAAATTATGCATAATATATGGAATTTAGCTATGTTGCTTTACTTATGCTACGGGAGGGTATTTGATTTATACTAGTATCAGCAGTGCAAGGGTTCCTTTATTTTCATAATCTTCTCCCATACAAAATTTCGAACATGTTCACCACGAATCTTTGTTTTCATAGCTATGACACTGAATAGAAATCCATCCAATTTTCATCGTTGGAGAATTTATGTATGAAGAAAAATCTTTTCGGTGTAATCTCCCTCTGATTTGGAATTCAGTACCACAACCACAGATTATCGAAAAAAAAATACTATTTATCTAAATACTGACATATTTCTACCAATTTCTTTTTCTTTCTTTTTTTTTTTGGGGGGGGGGGGGGGGGGGCCTCTGGCTTATGAACTTATCCGTTATTGTTACAAGTTGTGCATATGTACATGTCTTTCAGTAACACAATGAAGCAGTAAAACCGCATATTTTACACTTTTAGAAAACTTATTTCACAAGGCCTTCTGGCTTTGTTTTAGTTTCCATTTCTTTTTTTATTTTTAACTTGATAACCTGGTTCTTTCTTCTTATTCAAAAGAAAGGCGTGACATTATTCCTGATTAATTTGCTTATGTAGATATATAGATTTGCATGAATTTGTATATTTACATGCATTCTTTCTCAAATGTATATTATTGTAATGACTTATATTTTTTTTATATGAGGAAGAAAATAAATGGATGAAATGAAATAAATGAATAATTTAGATAGCTTATAGGACAACAATTATAGTGCATTTCGCTGACGAATTATCACTTCTGGCTAAAAAGTGTATACTTTTCCTCGGGCATACTTTGATAAAGAATGTTTGGGAAAGAAAACGCAGCTAGCGAGGTTACTGAATGTGTATTTTGATGACAAATTATCACTTCTACTTGTGTGTATATATATATATATATATATATATATATATATATATATATATATATATATATATATATATATATATATATATATATGGGTATATATATATATATATATATATATGATACCTTCTTTGACGGAAGCCCAATGATGCACGTCAATAACAAAACATATGCCATATGAAAGGCCGTTCCTGACACAATTCTGCGCTCATCTGTCGCAAAAACATGCCAAATTGGAAAATTACTGTATTTTAAGAAACGGGGGGAAACGGGCATAGAATCAAAATTACAACAAATTCAATGATCGTGGTATCATTTTTTAAAAGTATGTGTTTCATTTTTTTGGTGGAAGATGCTTTACCCACTGATATAAAGAAATCATCTACTATTCGAAGGTAAAGTACTTAAAATCCGTCGTTCCGCTTTATCTGGGACAACCGGGTATATAGATCCGAGTACGACTAAAGGAGGTCACTGCAGCTGCTCCACTCCTATTGATACAACCAGCAGGCAATCTTGCTAAGCTTCTCACGCAATGCATTTAAATCTCGCCCCCCCCCCCCACCCCTCTCAAGCGTTCAACCATACACCTGATATGCTTCTTCCAGATTCTCAGAGATACACCCTATTAAGGACGGAATGGGTTGGCATTTTGACCCCCTATCACGGGGTTTTGGAAGGGAAGCTAGCAAAATTACCCCCTAAATGAAGGAAGAGTGCCGAGGTGAAGAGTGTCCAGACTTAAAAACTACCCCTAATTGAAAATATTTCGGGAAAAAAATGCTAAAAGATGCATTATATCAACGACTTCCCCCCCCCCAAACTGTGCCCTAAATACACCCCTTTTCCCGAAAAATCGGGAACGCGCATGCGGTACAGTTGACTACCTAAGTAGGGGGGGGGGGGGTAAAAAAGCATCCTACAGTGTGTAGTCGACCTGATAATCATTAAGATACAACTTCCACCTAATAACTTTAAAGCATTTCTTTTCCTCCCTATCCTTGGTGTTTTACCATTATCCTCCATCTCCATCATTAACGTCACAATCACTTTGAATAGATCGCCGCCGTCGTCATCATCCTCATCACCTTCATCATGACCATCATCCTTATCATCAACACCATTATCATCATCATTATCATGATTATTTTCATTATCTCCATTACCACTATCATCACCTGTTATCATCATCACCCTCATAGTCATTTTCAACGTCATTATCATCATCATCATCATCACCAACCTCATCAACAGCAACTGCAACGCCGGGGGGGGGGGGGGGGTACTCAGATTTGGTTCAGACAGGGGTGTTCCGCTGAAGCCTCCATACCCGTACCCAGGGTCATTTTGGCAGAAAAGGTTACCCATTATTAGGGATTTTGTATCTAGGGTGTGAAATTTAGCAACAATATGGGCGAGAATATCATTAAGAATAATAAATTTAGCCAATTTTTAAAAAGTGAGAGCATGTTTAGGGATTTTTCAGCACAGAACCATATCCCATGTTTAAGGATTTCTTGCAAAGAAATCTACTCATAGCGGCACACCCCTGTATACCATATTAGGTGAGTAACCCCCTCCCTCATTAGGTTTCAGCATCATCATCAGCTACAAAATAATTGACAAAGGAAGTGATATAACCCTTCAACAAGATAACCATTTAATGATGTAACAACTTTGTCCAAAACTATACTTAAAAATACATGAAAAGTCTTCAAGGAAATGTATGTTTCGCCTTTTACAACAAATTACACAAAATGGTTTAGTCTACCAAAAGTGCTTTGTAAATGTACAGCAAAATCCCTCAACATTGGTTTAGTAGATACTCAATACTTATCTAGTATATACAGTTTAGAAAGGAAAGAAAACAAATTTTAATAATGTATGATGTTACATTACACAGCTGAATCTAGCTTTACTGTTATGTAATAAAAATATTAGACAATTCTCTATGAAATGGTGGGGTGGGGGGGGGGGAAGTAGTGATAATTACAACACAAATTTGTTTTCTATTTTGTTGTATCATGCTTCCTTGTGTCCTTTTTTTCTTAATCATTTTAAGTTTTCGTAAGGTGGCCCTTGAAAATACATGTATATATGAGCAACAAAAGAGACGGGAGGAAACAACCAATGCAAACTTTTAAGGGTGGGGGACACAATAAGGTATACTACCCCTGCCCCCCCCCCCCCCCACAAAATTTTGGTGTATGTCCCCCTCCCAAATTTTAGGTCCCCCCGCCCCCCTCCCCCCCCCCCCCAACAAAAAAAAATATATAATTTTTTTTTTTTAATGAATAATGATAATAAATAAATAATAGATAGATGATATATAAAACAGATAGACACCTCTGGCTTGGACAGTCCAAAAGATGAAGTCAACATCAGTTTCGGATATACAAATTAAAGGAAACCAAATCCCTCATGTCAAGAAGTTTTTAAATCAAAGCCAAGGCAGAATGAAATGGATCAGCGAAAATTTGAACGAAATCGGACACAGTGTAAGTTATGCCTATATGAAATTTTTTGTTTTTGACACTACCATAATGAGTTGTGGACAACTCTCAGTATGCTTTGCATACAGAATTTTACATATTCTATCTTTTCTTGAAGACCACACATTTTCATTGTCCTAATATCTCAAATATGTTGGGAAGAAAAGACTCCAACATGATATATCTTGGGTTTGGCTTAAGAAAATGTGTGAATTTTAAGCAAATCGAAATTGTTAAATTACATGTATGTGTGTACAAAACATACTGAGAGTTGTCCACAAATGATGTCATCAATAGCTATAGTAGTAAATGAAGAAGCTTTATGGGAGAATTTTATAATTTGTAAACAAATTTTCGGCATAACTCCCAGTGTTAAAGATCGTATGTTCGATCTGTAATGAAAATCACAAGTCAGAAAAAATTGGCAAGCAGTAGATGGCAGGTTCGAATCCCACTGGTTCCAATTTTTTCTGACTTGTGATTTTCATTACAGATCGAACATACGATCTTTAACACTGGGAGTAATGCCGAAAATTTGTTTACAAATAGCTATAGTAGTAGTGTCAAAAAAAATGTCAAATAGAAAATTTCATATAGCCAGAATTTTCTCATTTGGTGTCCGATTTTTTTCAAATTTTCGCTGATGTGTTTATTTAAAAAAATGTCAAATAGAAAATTTCATATAGCCAGAACTTTCTCATTTGGTGTCCGATTTGTTTTCAAATTTTCGCTGATGTGTTTATTTCATCTCAGCTTTGATTTAAGAAAACTACTTGATTTAGGGGTGTTGGTTTCCTTTAATATTAAAGTAGTTCACTGAACTACTTTCACAACAATAACAGCAAAAAATAATTTGTACATAGCAAAGAAAAAGAAAAATCACCCAAACTGTTCATACTTCTATCTTTAAGGGGCCAGAAATATATGTATTTATCATATTTGTGCTCCATACATGTACTGTTTTGCATAAATTATTATAAGCAGCAAAGGAAATTACATTTCATTTTGAAGTACTACTTTACTTATGCATTGAACATTATGAGAAAAAGTGAGGTTTCTTTTGCAATTACGGAGGACTCTTCTTGCAATCCATGGGCTAAAATGCCCTGAGCCTGTCTATAGCCTATCCTGATGGTAAGCACTCTGTTCTTTCAAACGCAAAGTTAATGTTGATCTACATTACATTTGTCCAAATCTTTATATTCAATTACATAAGACAAATGATGCATTCAATTTGAAATATCACAATTTGAAGTGGAATGTACAGCAATCTTCACAACAACACAGCAGACTTCACATAACTCAGCGACTGAAATAACTGCATGACATTCCTTTTTTCTTTCTTCTTCTTCATCCAGTTCTCAATTGCTTGTGAGATTTTTTTGATGTTTCCCCAGCTCCCTTAAAAAACCCCCAAACAGTCAGGATCTGCCCTGGTATTAAATGATTTTGATTTTGTTCTCCATTTCTTATTAGATTTTTTTGGCAAAGGGCCCATCCCCCTCCCCTGCCCACCTTACATAAACCTTTACATGCCCTATCATTAAATGATCACTTCAGAAGCAGACTTCATTCCTCCAAGCTATCTTTGAGCTTCGAAGAGCTGATCTTGGCCTGAATTTCAGCAAACAACGATTTCATCTGGAGAAGAAGATATAGTTATGAGAGATAAATCAATAGTATATGGAAGATTTTAGACTATTAATCAAACTCACATGTCGCTAAATTATCCTGAATTTCAGCAAACAACTATTTCATCTGAAGAAGATATAGATATAAGATATAAATCAATAGTAAAAAAAAAAAGAAAAGAAATGTAGACCTAAGTAATCAAACTCAAATGTTGCTAAATTATTCTTAAAAGGTTTTTTGTTGTTGTTGTTTATTAAAGCTTTTTTGCCTTTATTCAGATTTTTCAATATAAATCATAATGACATCATTTTCCATACAACACAAGTGTCAGTACATATTCATTCCAATGCAACTTCAATAATACAGTACAAATTCAGCAATCTGAATAAAGACTTTCAATATAAAAGAAGTAAAAGGTGAAAGGTGCTGCTTTACAACCCACAGTAACTCAATGTGTTAACTTTAAATCTATAAATAACATAACTTGGTGCCTTTCTCAACTCTCAGATTTTATTTGGGGGGGGGGGGCTCTTGTATCAGTGGAGTAAGAAAAAGAAGAAAAAAAGTTTATATTTAATTTCTAAGAATTTCATAACCATGTAGTAAAAAATAACAAATAAGTGCCTTCATCTCTTGTGTGTTTGTTGCCCTCTTTAGACTAATGTTATGGAGTGAGTGCCCTGATAGCAGACGGACGTCTTTAAGACGTCAAGAACTGGTCATAAACTGGTCCACACGTCATATGTCGTATACACGACTATTTTGCGACAACCTTAAGACGTCTTTATATAACCAAAATTTTCTCAAATTTTGTTTGAACATAAGATGACATATATTTCACGTCAAATATTTACCACTTTTTAACGTCTTTTTCAAAGACCAGAATAAGACGTATTTTTACGTCAATTATTTCCCACTTTATAACGGCTTCTTTCAAGACCATAATATGACGTGTTTACGTCAGTTTTACGTCGTGATATTACTGTAATAGTTGATCGTGATTCATGAATATTCATGAATGACCAGAAATGACTAAACTTCGTGAAAAAAGGAAGATAACATTTGAATTTTAACATTTTATTCAATGATTGCACTGCTGATTTAATGAACAATGTACTTCCATGTTGAACACCATTCAGTTAATGTCATTGGCAGGGTATTTCAGAATGTATCAAGAAATTGTAATTTCTAACTGTTTTTTTCAAGTACTACACTACAGTCCATATATATAGTAATGTCGATACCAAGCATCAGTAGTTAGGTATAGGATGTAGGATGTTAGGATTTAGGGCTAGTATAGGGCGATCTATAGGCTAGAACATTAACAAAGAGAGAACATCATAATGTTGAATACATTCTAAAATATTTTATAAACCAGCTTTGAAGCTTTGACGTCTTTATGATGTGATTTTTACCAGTCTGTGAGCTTCCTTTGGGTCGTAAAGACGTCATAAAGACGGTTTTTCCGACCAGTATGATGTAAAATTGACGTAAAAATATGACGTCTTATTTTACGTCGTATGCTGGTGCAAAGTATCGTCTTAAAGACGTATATATAATACGTAAATAAGACGAATGACACGACTTTAAATAGACGTAAATATGATGTTATTCTTACCAGTCTCTGCTATCAGGGTGGTAGTCTCACAAAAATAAAAAACAGCATCAATTTCATTTAAGCAAACTACAAATCTTGAATCAATCACATATATGCATGAGATCACTTTACAGTTTAAGATTCTAATTAAATTCCACCATATAACAAAATTAATAGTGCATGGTCTATCATGCATTATATCCCTCATTGAAAGATTGTAGCATTAGGGGTGTACACAACAAGAAAATGAATAGCTTTAACCAGAACAGACGTTTGTTAAGACCTTAAACCTATACGATAACCACACCACCTAAGCTTGTAGGAAAACAGTTCAGTATACGTACGTGCACGCGACGACCATGGCGTTACGTTTACGTAACGGCCCGGCCGCAACTTCTTTTGCAATTTGGCGAAAGTTTTGTGAAAGTTTCTAGATATTGTAATTGATATCAGTGCTATTTAAATCTAAGTGGGCTTTTCAGAAGTTTCTAACACTTGTCATGACTTCGGAAAAACGGAACTTTGAAGTTGTTTTGTCTTTTGCGGATTATTCATCTTCATGCGACTCGCAGTCAACCAACCCACCCACAGCCAAGCAGAGAGGGAGAGCTACAGCAGCTGGAGGACCAGGCCCAAGGCCAGGGACTGGAGCAGAGGCTGAGTGAGGATCAGCAGTCCACAGAAGCCTGAGGGTAAGGCTATTAAAGTCTAAGACTATGTCTAAGAGAAGCCATCAGCATAGCCCATAGCATCATTTTATATTTTGACATCATGTGCTGCTGGCTATGCCTATGATACATTAACATGTATTGGTGAAGGAAAAAATTAGAAATAAGTAAATAGTAAGAGTTATTCCCCATTTGAAGGCTAAGTCTCATGAGCCACGGCTTCGTCCAGACCGTCCTTTCCCGGCGTCCATGTCGGACTTCCTGTTCTTCCAAGATAACAAGGTTTGCAATTATCGTCTCTTGTTCCCTTCTTCTATTTTGTCTCAAGTGTAATTGAAGCCAGAGAGGTGGTACATGTATGAATGGCATCTTCATTCATCGGTGGCGAAAACGGAAAGATCTAATACTCCTGAAGATGGCTAATATATACCTATCTGAAAAAAAAACCAATCATCACCCCAAAGCAGTCGTACAGCAATGGTAAGGAGACCATGCGGTTATCATGCGATGACCGCTCGATATAACAGCTATCGAGAGATAAGCTTGTGGGAACCCTGCTATAGCTGTGCGAGGATCATGCGGATATCATACGATCTTACGATTTCTTTATGATGCTTTTTTGCTCCGCTGTTGAAAAAAACATCGTACGCTTGCTGCATGATCAGCGCAAGGCCTCTGCACGATGACCCTGCGCTTATCGTACGATGACACCTACGATGTGATTAAGGGCTACGATCTTACGACTTTGGAAAATTTATATAACTCTGCGCTAAACGAAATCGCAGAGGCTAAGGAGACCGTGACTATGTACGAAATCGTATGATCATCGTATGCCACCCCAGGGAGATTGTGCGATTAGAGGGATATAATCAGTTTACGGTCACCTTACGATGATCGTAGACCAAATGTGAACGGGGCATTTACATGTTTTAAAAAAAATCAGGGTCTACCGTGGGGTTTTGACCTTTCTTATGTGAACAAGCCTTTGCACTGTAAATAATAATAATGATAATAATGATAATAATAATAACAATAATAACAATTATAATAATAATAAATCAAACTATGTCTATATATTGCACTGCACTGCAAGAGCTCCTAAATGTCTTTGCTCCATAATGCTATATATGTGATTTAAAACATGGACAAAAATGAAAGAAAATGAGTCCATGTTCAAAACAAATGAAATTACTGATGATTGAGTAGTATACCAAGGGTGACTAGACATCCTGTATTTAAAGGAATAGTCCTGTATTTGAACCATTTGTCCCGCATCCTGTACAACCCTCCCCGGGACCCCGTTTTGTCCCGCATTTCAAACTTACTGATGAAATAATGAGATATTTAGCCAAAAATAGATAAATAAAATGCTACAGAGATGATGGGTTGGCGGTCTTTAAGAACATCTCAGGTAGCGAAGCCGATCGCATCAGGAAGAACATGACGAAAACCTTCCAGAAGATGGGTCTCAGAATCACCATCAGCTGCAATCTTAAGATCACGAACTTCCTCAACGTCACATTCAACCTGAACAATGGGAAGTACTACCCGTACCGGAAACCAAATGACCAGCCCATGTACATCCACAGCCAATCTAATCATCCGCCATCGATCATCAAGAACCTTCCAGCTTCAATTAATAAGCAGACGATTGTCAGACATCTCTTGCAACGAAGAGACTTTCAGGAAAGCTACCCCAATCTACGATGATGCCCTGAAATCCAACGAGTACCCGGAAGGTTTGTCCTACATGAATGATCGACCTAGGCAGAAAAGGAAAAACAGGCAGAGGAACATTATCTGGTTCAACCCGCCGTTCAGTAAGAACGTCTCTACAAACATTGGTGGCACCTTCTTGAAACTTGTCGACAAGCACTTCCCCAAGAAATTAAAACTGAATCGCATATTCAACAAGAATACCCTCAAGGTCAGTTACAGCTGCATGCCGAAAGTTGTCAACATCATCGAGGCCCACAACAGGCAATCCATGGAAGAAGACAAGAAAACCAGTAGCAGCAGAACATGCAACTGCCGGAACAAGAACCTCTGCCCCCTCTAAGGGAACTGCTTGGCTACTAACGTCATCTACAACGCTGAAGTTACTAGCCCAAACAAAAGGATGGTCTACATCGGCCTTACGGAGCCCCCCTTCAAGTTGAGGTACAGCAACCATCTCCTATCCTTCCGACATGAGAGGTATCAATACAGCACAGAGCTATCGAAATTCATCTGGGATCTGAAACGGCATGACACACGATACACCGCCATGCGCATCCATACACCAACGAGTCCAAGAGGTGTGACGTGTGCTTAACTGAGAAGCTGCTCATAATGAACGCTGACAAGCAATCACTCCTGAATAAGCGACCAGAACTCATTTCTAAAGGTCGTCATCAGAATAAGTTCTACTTGTGCAACTTCAAGAAAGAATTTTCGTAATCGCTTTGCATCTTCTTGCAAAACCCAGTTTCACGCGGTCTTGTTGGTGCATGGTCGCTTCATCTCCCCCTCTCTCTCCCCCTCTCTCTCCCCCTCTCTCTCTCTCTCTCTCTCTCTCTCTTTCTCTCTCTTTCTTCTCAGTGGAACCATCTCAGCGCGCTAAAATTACCATGGTTAGCTTGCGCTCCATCTGCGTGAAATGTGGTTGCGCACTCTGCACGCTTTTTCCATGAATTGTTCAAATGGTATTGATGCTTTATTAGTTGCCTGAAGATCGCATCTCATGGTGCGTGAAACTCTGAGTAACGATTTAATAAAGTACAGATGAACCACACGTCAACTGTGTAACTTGAACTTATTATTTATTTATTTAAATAAAATGCTAAATATATATGCATAAAACGAAGCATGCAGAAGCAGAAAATTGTCATATATTTTTTGCTCACTTGTATCGCTTGCTCGCTAGGTTCGGAAGAATTTTCTTCCAGGAAAACATTAGAGTCCCCTAGCTAAAATGAACAGGGTCCAATATTATTAGACAGTGATTCATGAAAAGGGATGTTAATAAAACCTCAATTAAGATCCCTACTCCAATGAATGACTAGACATTGAGAACAATTTTGAAAGCAGTTTCTTGATTTTTATAGGAAAGATGGGAATAAAAAATAGAAAGAATCTGCCTACAACCTTCCTCATCCATTAATGCAGAAATAAGCATCAATACAACAATCTCCTTCCTTCTAATCTAATCACTCATTCCAATAATGAGGAGGGGATTCATATCAACTTTCTGAATGCCAATGAAGGCGATTCTAAAAATTTTTGCTCGCTCGCTGCGCTTGCTCGCAATTTCATTATTGTGCCTTGCCCCCTGGCCTTCTGAGAGTCAAGACCAAGAAGTCCCATATTCGGGAATCCAAAATCTGGTCACCCTGAGTATACCATAAATGAAGTTTTTACAGTTTGCAAGGTGGAGCAAGAGTTTGTTGATGCCTAGCTATTATCATAATAGTCCTGATAAGGACTGTTAGGCTTTTCTCTCACCAAGAGTTCTAAACAGAACCGTTCACTCGATCCGTTAAGCTGTCCAGTGATTCACCGAAAGAGCGTCCAAACAGTCCTTTTCAAGAGCAACCTACAAACTCTCACTCATTCTAGCATACCTTTTCTTCATAGTTGACTTTGAATGCTGTGAGATGCGTCATTAGATCCATACCCATAGAACACCACACATCTGCCAAGCTGTACTGTCCAGAACTGAAGAAAAAAAAAAACGAAACAAAAAAAAAAAACATTTGTCACACTCGAATTCAGAAATAATTTCAATTTCTTTAAAATAACCAATGTGAATGTGAAATGTTGGTCTGTCCGAAGCACTTGAAAAGTAAATAATTCTTTTAGAATTTGTTTTTTTTTGGGGGGGGGGAGGGAGAGGAAGAAAAGCAAGTATATCCCACTGTAACCAATAAAATAAAACTTGATTTTGATATTGCATCAAAACTGTTTAAAGAGTCTAGCCTGATTTACATAAGGCTTTGTACTAAAAATGGCAAAGAAGACAATTATTAACCTACAAAAACATTTCTTGATATTTATTGATTTTCTCACTTCCCCAGGGGGGGGGGGGGGGGGCACTCAGTATATAATGCGTGGTGGGTATGTGCCGCAGAGAAGACCCCCATTTTTACACTCAAATTTCCGTTCCAAAGCATAGCATTTTTATCTGATTGAGAAAAAGAACAAAAAAAGCCGTTCCAAAGCATAGCATTTTCTTTTTATCGAGAAAAAAGAAGAAAAAAATCCGTTCCAAAGCTTCGCATGTTTTTCGTTACGCCGTTCCGGCCGCATTGATCCGCTACAATGAGCTGCATTTTTGGTGAAAAGCGGCCTGCAGAGCGCTGTCCGACCATCGCCTCTGCGCGAGCGCACCCAGCGCCTGTGCCGCCGGGCTAGCTGCATGCACGTATGCCCGTTCCATAGGGATACATACGCACTCACACACAGGCGAACCGTTCCAAAGACCCCCGTTTTCACAAACATTTGTAGTTCCGGAGCCCGTTCCGAAGACCCTCCTTTTCACAATAAGCCCGTTCCAAAGCCCCCATTTTTTGTCTTGCCCGCGGCACATACCTACCACTTTTGGGGTCGAGTACCCCCCCCCCCCCCCCCCCCCCCCCCCCCGGGCTCACTTCTCTTCAGGGTAGGTTTATGAGTACCGACTGTAGTAAATTGCTATATAAAGTGCCAATCAATGATTTCTCTTTGATCCAAAGCAAAAATAATTACCTGAATGAGTAAATTCCAGTATTCCATGCCTTCGTCATCAGCCACAGAATTTCCATTTCTGGATACGAGTCCTTTCATGAAAAAAATTGGAAAATGATATATATATGTGTATGAAGACCATAAATACCTTGAACTAAAAAATGCTGCACCGGTATCTCCTCAATGAATTCATTACTGAATAGACATGTGTGATGTAGGTATACGCTATTAACACTGTATTCCTTAAAATGCCCAATGTAAAATGATAGTAGAATATAAGGGCAAAAAAAGCAAAACGCCAAATCCACTTTATAATCATGTATTCCATAAGTTTGACTTCTGTGACCTTAACCTTCGACCTACATATTCAAGAATCTAATCAGGTCATCTACCTACGGTGATATATACTAGGACCAAGTTTGAAATTAATACCTCAAACGGTTCTTGAGTTATTGTGTTAGCAAGGCTAACACATGAAATTTCATATATTTGACCTCTATGACTTTAACCTTTGACCTACATACCCCAAAATATAACCAGATTGTCTACCTACACATACTAGGAGTAGTTTCAAGTCTCATACCTTGAACGGTTCTTGAGATATCGCTTTAACGAAAGATCGGGAGGGACGGACAAACAGACAACTCATCCAACCTTTGGTGGGCAAAGGCATAAAAATAGACAAAGCTGCATCATGAGCAAAGGCTCACCCTCCCCCACCCCCGCCCTTGCATTAAGCTTAGATATCACAAGGAAGCTGTAGTTTTTGAGAACACAGCAATCTAGGGGGAATGTAAAGATTTATCAAGCCAATGTTGTACCGAGGAGCGGGGCCATGTATACAGTGAAGTAACAGCAAAAGAATGTTGAAAACAATACATTTTTTAATTGTGATTTGTGACAATATTTCATAAGGCCTCCTTCAGCTAATTTTGTATTCCCTGTGAAAATTCTAGATTAATTTAGAACAGAAAATGCTACTCACAGTTTTTCAGTTAAGTCGGTTTCATTATTTCGTCAGTGTTTTCGTGAATTGACAAATCTATCAATTTGGGATCAAATTAAGTAGTTACTTTTAACAATCCCTCTGTGAGCTGATCACTGGCAGTTATAAAGAGAAAAAAAAAAGAAAATAAACCTTTTTATGCATTTCAACTTTAAATTGGACCTAACATTTTGCCAGTATATGGATCCCATATCAAAGTATGTAATGACAAGATAACATGAATTGAACAAATGCATCAAAATTGATGTATTCATCGATGCATGAAAATGCTGAAGATTTCTGACCCACAGGCTCAAATTCATAAATCAAGCTGTCAGAATTCAATTTTTGCTTTAGATTTTGTCAGGTTTGAAATAATCCTTCTGATTATAACCCAAAGGTGCGGGGGGGGGGGGGGGGAGTAGATATACTCACCTTCTTTTCTGACTGAAGAAGTCTGATAGCAAGCTGGTAGAGATGCCAAGCCTCTTCTCTGCCTGCGGTATCCGAGCTCCCACCCTCTCCCAGACAAAGCCTGATCGCACTGTGAAGGGTTTTACTAAAGACAAGAAGAATCAATACTACCATTGTGCCACCTTAGGTGCTTTCACACCTGAAGATTTTATCAGATCCAAAATATCCTGTGAACAGACCAGCAATGGATTATCAAAAGAATCATGGCCCAAATTAGAGATACCATGTTGATGAGGATGCAGCACCGCCACAACAAACCTTAAATGGAACTGTAAGAACAAAAGAAAGTAAGCTAAACACAATAGCCTATATCAGATCAAAAAATATCCTGTGAATAAATCAACAATGGATTATCAAAAGAATCATGGCCCAAATAAGAGATACCATGTTGATGAGGATGCAGCCCTGCCCCAACAAACTTTATGGAGCTGGAAGAACAAAAGAAAGTAAGCTAAACACAAATATTTGATCAAATCATACTATTGTAACGAGCCGATCCCATCTCAATCATTCATATATAGCGTTGTAATAGAACGTTAGCTTATCTTTATACACAGTACAGTTCGCACTGCAAGGTAGGTGTACATAACCAACTGAGTTAGCTACTCCAATATTCTTGTATTCATTCCAATATTTAATTCAAATGATATTTTTGATGAAAACAATCAGATATCCGTAGAATGTAGAATTATCCCAAGGATGAACAGTCTCGAAGAATGTTAATAGTTTGAACAGTTATCAAGATATGTCAAGAATACAAAATGAAGTTGTGAAGTTTAATACAAATAAAGTGCAGTGAGTTTGTCATACGCGCACTCGATATGACGTAGCATGTACATGTACATACGATCCATCAGAAGCAAGACTTACAATGTACATATTTAAATTGCTTAGGCCTATTATGAATAGATTGTTTCGATATATAAATTAATAATTTAAAAACATGACGAAAACCTTCCAGAAGATGGGTCTCAGAATCACCATCAGCTGCAATCTTAAGATCACGAACTTCCTCGATGTCACGTTCAACCTGAACAATGGGAAGTACTATCCATACCGGAAACCAAATGACCAGCCCATGTACATCCACAGCCAATCTAATCATCCGCCATCGATCATCAAGAACCTTCCAGCTTCAATAAGCAGACGATTGTCAGACATCTCTTGCGATGAAGAGACTTTCAGGGAAGCCACCCCAGTCTAAGATGATGCTCTGAAATCCAACGGGTACCTGGAAGGTTTGTTCTATATGAATGATCGACCTAGGCAGAAAAGGAAAAACAGGCAGGGGAACATTATCTGGTTCAACCCGCCGTTCAGTAAGAACATCTCTACAAACATCGGTGGCACCTTCTTGAAGCTTGTTGACAAGCACTTCCCCAAGAAATCAAAACCGAATTGCATATTTAACAGGAATACCCTCAAGGTCAGTTACAGCTGCATGCCGAATGTTGCCAACATCATCAAGGCCCACAATAAGCAATCCATGGAAGAAGACAAGAAAACCAGTAGCAGCAGAACATGCAACTGCCGGAATAAGAACCCCTGCCCCCTCCAAGGGAACTGCTTGGCTACTAACGTCATCTACAACGCCAAAGTTACTAGCCCAAACAAAACGATAGTTTACATCGGCCTTACGGAACCCCCCTTCAAGTTGAGGTACAGAAACCATCTCCTATCCTTCCGACATGAGAGGTATCAATACAGCACGGAGCTATCGAAATTCATCTGGGATCTGAAACGGCATGATACACCCTACACCATCAAGTGGTCGATTGCCCGCCATGCGCATCCATACACCAACGAGTCCAAGAGGTGTGACCTGTGCTTAACTGAGAAACTGCTTATAATGAATGCTGACAAGCAATCACTCCTGAATAAGCAACCGGAACTCATTTCTAAAATGTTGTCATCAGAATAAGTTCTACTTGTGCAACTTCAAGAAAGAATTTTCGTAATCGTTCTGCATCTTCTTGCCAAACCCAGTTTCACGTGGTCTTGTTGGTGCATAGTCGCTTCATCTCTCCCCCCCCCCCCCCCTTCTCTCTCCCCTCTATCTCTCTCTCTCTCTTTCTCTCTCTCTCTTTCTCTCTCTCTCTTTCTTCTCAGTGGAACCATCTCAGCGCACTAAAATTACCATGGTAGCTTGCGCTCCATCTTCGTGAAATGGGTTTGCATGCTCTGCGCGCTTTTTCAATGAATTGTTCAAATGGTATTGATGCTTTATTAGTTGCCTGAAGATCACATCTCATGGAGCGTGAAACTCTGAGTAGCGATTTAATAAAGTACAGATGAACCACACGACAACTGTGTAACTTAAAATTATTATTTATTTAAATTAATATATATATACATATATATATATACTGTACATGTGTCGTTGTAATTTTTTATGCCATGCTTGAGATATGTCTGTAGTTCTATTATGACTTTACTGGTAAGTAATAGTGAATTTTGTAACATTTCATCCTTAAGCTTAGTGTCACGATGTGCACTGGAAAGTGTTGCGCATTGCAGTGTATAGTAGTTTTCCCCTAAGTACGCATTATGCACATATATAAAGCACATTTCCCGAGTTGGATGGGCTCATTTCCACCAAACATCCGGCCCCGACAACAACTCCCTCGGAACAGAACCTCGGACCCTCCGTCCCACTGAACTAACTTAGAATATAACTCAAAATTAACTGTTTTCCACCGGTAAAGGACTTGGAATATATCACAGAGAACACAATGAACTTGTATTAATTCGTCCTTGCAATAACATAAAAGGAAAAAATATAAGATTCATTCTATTTGGCATTTTTTTTTTTTAGTCAGCAAATGTTACGCTATTTTTCATATTTTCCGTTTTGCCCAAGATCGAAGCTTGCTTATATGAACAATCAAAGTATATCAAAACTCCCCTCTGAATATCTTTTCAAAATTTATTGTCAAACGGTTATGTGGGGAAAAAATCCAAGGCAATGTCATTCATGAACCCTTCAAGATTCATCTCCCGTAGTCCCATATACTACGGTTCATGCATGCGCATGTCGTCATTCGCACGTCGTCACTCGCACTGTACTGCACAGTGTGACTGTGCGAAGCTAACTGAACTATCTGTGGTGCAAACCGTACGAGACCTGTGCACTTCTAGGAAGGTCTAGCTGAAATTAATAGTTCTGAAAACACAGAACGAAGCATGTCACAGTTAAAAAATAATGAACAGTTTTACAGAAAGGAAATTTGGAAGAAAATTATGTACATGCATTATTTTGGCCTCGCATAAACAGCGAAAAACTTGCTGCTTGCTGGGCTGCCAGTCCATCGACGGCCGCGTACAGTATATACAGCGAGCATGATGTAATGCGCTCGACTTAGCTCATTCATGGAAAAAGTCGGAAAAGCGCATGTGCAGTAGTACGTTGCAGCTTACAGTTGTTTCATCTGGAAACCGTGATTTTTTTAAGGCAGAAATACAGAAAACTACTCACTACGCAAGCATGGAAAGCCATAGAGAGTTAGTCTGGACACTGAAGTCTAGTAACATGTCAATTGTTTGCATATTCATGTTCTCCTACAGTCGTGTCAGGAAAAAAATCAACACCTCTTCCCATGGTCCTCTAAAACTGAAAAATACTTGTATTTCAAAAAATACCCAACCGATTTGAGAGAAATTGAAAACGAAGAATAATATCATCATTTCTGATGTGATTTGAAATTTGTATGAATTTTTGTGCCAAAATAAGGGAGATACAAGAGGTTGTATTTTCGAGGATTCATAGACCCTCTCTCAGCGAGGCGTTCGGTAGCGGTTAAGAATTCCTGATTCCTGATCCTGAGCAAGCAGAAAGTAGAAACATTGAAGAATGAAAATGAAGAAAACACAGAGGAAGAATTGTGTGAATCCTCTTCTGAAGCATCTGCCATGTTAAGATCTACTAAAGATAAGAAAAAGAAAAGGTTGAAAACTCGCCTAATGATTCAGTTAACAAACTTAATGTCGCAAATGATGAACAAGGCCAAAGGGGGTAAGAAAAACAAGATACGAGTTAGTTCAACTGTGACTACTGGAAAAAATGTCTTACATTTCTTCAATGACTGATAGCGAAATGATGTTCAACTTCATGCATGGGCAAGAAACAACAGAGAACAAACAAGAACAAGAACTAGAACACGTAGAACCTACTAAGAACATTCCGAGAACCAAAAACATGCCCCCGACAGAACATAACCTTCCAGTCCAACAACATTCAGGCTATCAACCACCATGCACTAATGATGCTTGACAAATATGATGGAAACTCGATGAAACAGTACAAGCAGTGGTTAACAATGAGACATTCCTTACAGCTGAATCTCAAAGAGGAGGTTGGAGGAAAAGTGCTCATAATAGAACACTTACATCAGAATATGTACAAGAGCCTCCTATCAAAGAACTAATAGAACAAGCGGTAAAAGAGGCAATCGGAAAACTGACAGAACCTGTCAGACAAGAATCCTTAAAAGAGAAGGCAGCGATGGCTACGGAACAAATCGGTCGTGCGAAGAACGAAAACGAACAAAAGAGAACAGAACTTGTTACTACTGTAACAAACCGGGACATATCGCGAAAGACTATCATTAGAAATGTGCGGACATGACAAGGAATTCACACTATGAATAGAACTACCCTACTCTCTCAGGGTACAGAACAAGAAAGGAATGGTCAAATGAAACTATAACCACCCTAACGGGCCATAGTGCGGCCAAACAATTGTCAGGCCCAAACTAGAGAACAGAACAATGCGCAAAGACGAGGTAGAGTTCCGACTATAAACCCGAATAATATTGGTGGTCTTTTGATTCTGGTAACCATGCATGAAAGAAAACATAACTTTCTCATTGACACTGGGACTATTGAGTCCTACATCTTGCGAAAAGCATGCAAGAACATTCCTAGAACAGAGAGACCGCCTCTCAGACCACCCGATAAAACTGCTAAGTTAGCTGACTGGGAAATATAAATTACGTGAAAGAATATGGTGAAAGTCTTACTTGTCGCATATGTTCAGCCGAAACTACAACTATCCCAGCTGGCCATGAAGTCATCATAATGGGTACCATCAATGGAAAATTCAGGTCAAACAAAATCGGTTATAGTAGAAGCGGAAGATGCAAAGTATCAATTAGCAAAGAGAGGCTTGATTTTTGCAGGAACACCAGTAGAAACCAAAGAACTAGAGTTTTTAATCCTTCCGCATCAAAGTCATTAGGAAGAACACTAGGTTAGGAACTCTTTCCGTAGTTGACAAACATGAAATAGATAATCCACCGAATTACAGTGGCGAGAGGTACATAGAAGTACCAGAACACTTGAAAAATCTCTAAGCAAGAAGTACTAAAGATCCACCCAAGAAATATCATGAGAACATAGTAGAACTTTTAACCGAATTTCAGGACATATTCGTCAAACATGATGGCGACTTAGGCAGAACTAATTTAGCAGAGCACCACATTGATACTGGTAGACAGTGACCTATCAGACAAAGACCTAGAAAGCTCCCACTAGGTCAATGGGAAGAAATCAAAGAACAACAAGTATCAAAGATGTTAGATAAAGGAATAATAGAGCCAACCGACAGCCCTTGGGCTTCTAATGTAGTTCTCGTTCGGAAGATGGTAGTCGAAGATTCTGCGTAGACTACCGACAACTCAATGTGGTAACAATGAAAGACGTGTATCCTATACCACAAACTGACAAAACTCTAGATGCATTATCAGATACAAAATGGTTCTCGAACCAGGACCTGGCCAGTGGATATTGGCAGGTTGGGTTAGACAAAGATGCGAAAGCCAAATCCGCGTTTTTGGCTGACGGTGGGTTTTATGCGTGGAACATAATGCCAGTCAGGTTACAATGGACTACAATGGGAAATTTTGCTTATGTACCCTGATGATCTGATAATCTTTGATTTACAGCAATAAATCAATGTATCTACCTATATTTGCTAGTCCCTCTGGGTCTAGCCGTCATTCGAGAAAAGTTTTAAGTCACAACGCACATGCCCCGTACGAGTATGGTACCTTCCCATCCACCAACAGCACACGCACAGGCGCCATATTCTTCCTCTTCCTCTCTCGCTGTCATAGAGATCACACCCATATTGAGATAAGTCCCCGCCAAAATTGCGTTTATCACAATTTTAGCCCTTTGGGGGATTTTTTGGAATTATCCATTCTTACGTTGGTCTTACAGATTTTTCATTAGTCACAGCTCTTGACGGTATTTGCATTAGTTATTTGCTGTCATTTCTTCCCCTTCGACACGTTCGTTCGAACGGTGTCTGGGTCACACACATTCCCTGGGTTTCCCTGTCTGTTGTGTTCCCTCTCCGCTGGGGTTGTTCTTTCTTTATGCGCTTTTATTCTTAGGTATTCATTTTTGTTCCTTAGTAGCTGCCGTCTTTAGACATTGTTTACGTCTAATTCCTTTTACAGTTTAGGCAGCTGTTCGTTTTGGGCGTGGAGTGGTTCTTACTTAGTTAATTTCTACTCCTCGCTTTATAATTTATTCGGTCCTCCTTTGGAGTTGACTCTTTCTGTTAAGCGTTCTAACGTCTTGTAATTTCTTTCTCTGCATTCGGGTTAACCCCTCTCACATTTCTCATTTCAGATATATTATGTCTACGAAGTCCGCGGCTTCTACGACGTGCGCCCCCCCCCCCCCCTGCGGTGACGCGCCTAGCTCTGGGGGGATTAGGGGTGAGATCTGGCTCTCGCTCTAGCATTATCTTCCCCGGAGCATCGAGCATTGGTAAGTTAGGGTTCACCTCTGGTAGTACCCAACCCACATTGAGTTTAGAGTCCGTACGGACGATAAACTCAAACGGTTCAGGGATAAGCCCCTCTTTGCCGTCCAACGCAATAAGAGGCAACGGGATAGGAGAAAGCTCTGCCTCAGAGTTAGTACCCACACATCCCGTGGTAACCGTGGGCCATACCCCAGACCCCGGTTCGTCCCTACCCTGTGGTAGCTCTAGCCTCTCGGCTTCAGTAGCGTCCACTCACGGGTCGGTTCTTTTGGCTTCGGAGTCCCCAGCGCTCTCAAGCGGTGCAACAAAGAAATCAAAGAGTCATAAGCTTCTTGAAGGTAAACTGACACTTACGCGTTCTTCGGAAGCGGCTCTTGTAAACGCAAGCGCCAAGCCTAGCTCTGCCCCGTCGGGAGGCGAGGCAGCTAGTTCTCCAGAGCCAGGCTAGGCTGTTTCTTCAGAGCCGAGTGGTTCTAAAGAGATCTTGTCTTGTCTCATGACCCTCCTAGAGCAAAGTGGTTGGGTGGCCCCCAGGGCTGGACCCTCCACCACACTCGACTCGGAAACCATACCCGACCCGGATCCGGTTCGGTTCCGACCACGTTCGGCCTTTGACCGCCCGGTTGGAGCTTCTCCCCTTCCAGCGGCACTGGGTGCTCCGTCTGGGGAGGAATCCTGGGACTTTTTAGCCCGTCCTTCTTGGGATCAGGCTTCTCAGTCCGGATTCTGGGTGGATGATGCCTCTTCGCAGGCGGACGTCGGCCCTCAATCAGAGCGCGCTCTGGCTGCGGACACTCAAGCCCTGCTAGAGAAATATCTTCCTCAAGTCTATCTGACTAATCGGGAAGATAAGGGACACTCGTCCCTCCTATTCAGGAGGGAGTGTTCCTCCAAGGGCATACCTCAGATGGAAGACTTTAAGAAAGTCTACACTGACTTTTCTTCCAAGCTTTCATCTTCTATGTCCAAGGTTCGCCCTTTGGCCAAGGACCTTGCCTTTGCTGACCAGGACACTCTTGACTTCTTCAAGTATAAGTCCCTCTATCAAGATCTTATCCATCTAGGCAAGAGGCTTGGGGTTCGCTTCGACAGCGGGCCCCACAGGTAACAGGTAATCTACCTTCCAAAATCCCCACATGGAGATCTGTTTTACAAAAGGAGATTGTCCAATTACAATTAACCTAACAATCTACGATCTCGGTACTAAGGATGGGATTTGCTCCCTGTCTCACGAGGGTGTAACTGGGCAACGAGCCAATGAAATAGCCTGCTATACCTTGGAGAGCTTGACAAAAGGAGCATCACAGAAGTGGAGTTATTTGCAGCTGGATGCCCAGGCTAAAATAAGAACTCCATACTACCTGGCATGATGGCATCGTTTGTTGAGAATGCAACCTCAATTAAGAAGATCACTTTGAACTTCTTCGAGCCTGGCCATGGTCAATCGGAAGGAGATGCTATGCACAGCACAATCGAAAGGGCAGTAAAACAAGAAATCATGGTTCCATCACAGCTGGCTTGCATTTGTCGAATGGCAAGAAGAAACCCAAGACCATACAAAATAATATCAGTGAAGAGTGAAGACATCATGGACTGGAAGGTGTACAGTTAACGGAAGAGCATACTTTGTGTTCGACTATCCAAAGGTGAAAAAGAAATTCACTGGACCAAATTCAGAGGAATCCAGATCAAGAAGGATGAGCCTGATGTCATCAGATTCAGGTATTCACACTTGACAGAATTCGACACCATCCGGATACCAAACAGACGAAGGAGTAGAGATGACAATGATGCTGATGTAGGGCCAAAGCTTTTTTACCAGCCAGGCTATCCTAAGCTGTCAGCAGGAAAATATGATGACCTGATGAGTATTAGCACAGGTAATAATAATAATAATAATGATAATCATAATAAATACAGCATTTGTAATGTGCCATCGATCTAGTTAACTATTCAGAGGCGCAGAGGGATATAAGAAGTAAAAGAGATAAGGAAAGAGAGAGAAAGAAGGAAAATGCATATGTAAATGAACATGTTTATATATATGAGTGTATATCAACAAATATTTAACTAAAATAGGATGTGAACATGCATGATTTGAGATACTTTTTGAATGTTTCTAGCGATTCTGCTGTTCAGATCCTCAGTGGGAGAGCATTCCAGAGCGATGGCGCTGCATAAATAAAGGCTTTTTCTCCGGGCGTTGAGCTGGTTCCGCGGACTGTTAACTGTTTGCTAGTGGAAGAGCGGAGACTTCTGCGGGGAACATATTCTGAAATGAGGTTCTGCAAGTACTGTGGAGCCTGACTGTGCAATGCTTTCCATGTGTGGAGAAGGATTTTAAACTCTATTCTTTTTTATAGTGGCAGCCAATGAAGATTCTTAAGAATTGGGGTAATATGGGAGAAGCAAGATGTTCCACTAAAGACCCGAGCAGCAGCATTTTGAGCACGTCTGTCATCTCCAATCCAGAAGATCAAGCATTTCATAAAATGCTGCCTTATCTGTGAACAGTAGCCAGACTTTCGAATATAGCAGATTCTCTTATTTTGTGTTGTCTTCTCGTAAGATCGTATGATGTCTGCACGATCATCGCACAGCTATAGCAGGGTTCCCACAAGCTTATCTCTCGATAGCCGCAATATCGAGCGGTCATCACACAATAACCGCAGGGTCTCCTTACCATTGCTGTACGGCTGCCTTGGGGTGATGATTTTTTTTTCAGATAGGTATGTATTGGCTATCTTCAGAAGTATTGGATCTTTCCATTTTCGCCACCGATGAAATAAAGATGCCATTCATACCACCTCTCTGGCTTCAATTGCAGTTGAGACAAATTAAAAGAAGGGAACAAGAGGCGATAATTGCAAGCCCTGTTATCTTGAAAGAACAGGAAATCTGACATGGACGCCGGGAAAGGACGGCACCGTATCCATGTTGGTTCCTCAGGTATGCCTTACGCCAATTATATTTATGAACGTAATTACTAAAATATTGTAGTATACACATGATCATCATTATTCAATTTACTATTCAACTGGCACTGAATGTGTATATTTTGTTTGCTTATATATATATAACGATCGGAAGAAATGACAGAGTTCTTCCGAGACAGGGGCTATCCGGAGCAAGTCACCCGGAAAGCCTCCTGGAAAGCATCAAATCTTAGTCGTCAAGCTTCTATGGAACCAAGTCGCAAAGAAAACAAGGACCGGGTACCCTTGGTTCTCACGTACCATCCGTCGACCGAAAGGATAGTTTCCACAGTCATGAAGAACACAACCATTCTCCATGAAGATGAGGCAAACCGGGAGATATTCAGGAATCCACCCATTGTTGCTTACAAGAAGGATCTTAGTCTACGCAATTTGCTGGTACACTCAAGGTTATTATCTACACCCAACAACGAAGACAATCACGGGACCGTCAGATGTGGGAGAAGCAGATGTAACACCTGCAACTTTGTGTCACAAACAACCAGCATCAAGGGCCCTAAGTCAACTTGGCATATCAGGGACCATTTCACATGCACGACCACCAACTTGATATATGCTATTGTGTGCACCACATGTGAAATGCTATACATTGGTGAGACTAAACGGAGGATGGCCGATCGCACCAATGAACATCTACGCTCAATCCGACTGCACACGACAGGGCTTCCAGTTGCACAACATTTTCATCTCCCGGGGCACTCCATCACAAACTTCAAAATCTGCGGCGTGATGAGATGTTCTGGAGTGAGTGATGAGGAACGCAAGATCCGAGAAGAACGCATCATCCACCGCCTAGGATGTCTCCAACCTAACGGTATCAACGCTGCTTTCCGCTCCTTTCCGATGAACTCTTAGTTTTGTTGTCATTGTCCTTGCTTTTCATTTTTCCAGTTTTCTTTCTTTCTTTCTTTCTCTCGCTCTATCTCTTTTCTCCTCTTTTCTCTCCCTTTTCTCCTCTTCTCCCCGTTTTTGTTTTGTTTTTTTGTTTTGTTTTGTTTTTGTTTTTTGTTTTTTCCTCTCTCTCTCTCTCTTTCTTCTTTTTTTTTTTTTTTTTTTTTTTCTCCTTTTCCTCTTTTTCTTTTTCCTCCTATTTCTTTTTTTCTCTTCTTCTCTCTCTCTCTTTCTCTCTTTCTTTCTTCTTCTTCCAGTTCCTTTCTTTCTCGCAGGCTTCAGCTTTCCTACTTCTTCTATCTGCCTCCCTCTTTTCTTTCTTTCTCTCTCCCCCTTTATTCCGTCTCTTTCACCTTTATTTGAGCTCATGTACTTCTTTGTTACGTAATGTGCGCCACTCTGTCTGGTGCGCTATACGCCTAGGACTTCAGCAGAGTGTGCGCACTGTTTACTGATCATGATAAACGACGCATTTTCAAATAGATATTAAACACTTGATAAAGCCCTAAGGGCGAAAATTCGTGAAATTTCCTTGGTTTGCGGAGTTTTTTATTCCTTTTGTAGTTTTTTATATATATATATATATATACATATATATATATATGTATATAAAAAAGAATAAATGTCACTAATTTTAATGTATGTATCTTGTGTAATCGCCATTCACATTTGTTGAATTGCTCAATTTACACTTTAAATTACATTAAATTTTTGTATCCCCCCTTTATTCCCAACTTTTCTCATGTGTTATTTCTTTTATTTCCTTTTATATTTTTATACATATTTTGATTGGGGAATTTTTAAAAACTGCACAACATTGCAATTCAGCCATCCATAGCTGCAAGAATGAGTTTTAATAAACCTTCAATTCTATTAATTTCAAGGTATGCCTTGCCATTGTGGCAGAGTACAAGGATGAAATCCTTGGAATGCTGACTACGTCAGATGGATGGAAGGATGTTGCTAAGAGATTCTCCAGGCAATGGAACTATCATCATTGTCTGGGAGCCACTGATGGAAAGCACATCCGCATCAAAAAGCCTGTGAAATCCGGAAGTGCGCATTTCAACTACAAGGGCTACTTTTCAGTCATCCTCCTCGGAGTTGTCGTCGCGGATTACAAGTTCTTATGGGACAACGTAGGAGCGCGAGGGTCCATGTCCGACACCAGTCTCTTCAACGTGTCAACCCTCAAGAGCAAGATTGATGCTTGGACGCTTGGTATCCCTGATGCCAACCCTCTGCCCCATAATAACAGGGGCACACCGTATTTCTTCGTTGGTGACGATGCGTTTGGTTTGCGGTATATAGAAAAAGCCCCTTTTGGGGCTTTGGAGCTCAAAAATTCAATACAGACACCTTCACTCTCTGTACGGCTTTGTCTTTGGCCCCTCTACTTTGCCCAATACATGAAATCGCACGATGACTGTAAATAATGTAAACATAAAAAATTGTAGCCCATAGCTAACTACATTTCCACCCAAATCGCAAGGAAAATCTTAGACTAATCCATCGTACGATGACCGTAGCTAATGTAAACTAGGCATTAATGTTGCTCTCCCCAATTCTGATGTTGTGAAGGGATTTGTTGAAGATTATCTTCGTCTTGAGCTGGACAAAATAAACGATGGATAAGCTCCAATAATATACCAAGCTCAGGAGGTACACTCCATATTATTTCTCTAAATAACATCCAGAAGACGAACCTTTCTTTCTAGCGACAAGGGAAACAAACTGACAAATCCAGGTCAAATTGTTGACCGAATGTGGAATACCTACAGGTTTAATGGTTGATTCCTTCAAACCAATAACTTTGAGAAATCAAACATTATGTTATTCTGAATTTCTTTCAACAGTGTTGTTTTTATTTCTCTGCAAGGAAAATAATCTTTCAACTATATTTTACTTAAACTGTCCACTCGTACATGGCCAATGTGTTGCAGGTAGAAAATATAAGACACTGGAGACTCATGGTGCAGCACATCATATCATTGACAATGACACCATAGAAATTCTACACAAATGTGACAAGCTTAGGAGGTTACACTCCCTACTATTCCTAAAAGCCATACCCAGAAGACGAACCTTTCTTCCTAGCGCCAAGGGGAATGAACTGACAAATCCAGGTCAAATTGTTGACTGAATGTGGAATACCTATGGATTTAATGTTTGATTCCTTCAAACTTGCAGCCTTGAGAAAGACGGTGTTATCAAGCATAAACAAGTTGGTACTCTGAATTTCTTTCAACTGTTTTGTTTTTGCTTTGTTTTCATTTCTCTGCAAGAATAACCTTTCATGTCTAATATGTTGCAGGTGAAAAAAATAAAAGACAATGGAGTCTCATGGCGTAGCATATTTTGCGATGGAAACCAAACCCTGAACATGCTCAAGGAATATGCCAACCTCAGGAGGTATACTCAATATAATTCCACAGAGGAGAACAGAGAAGATGAATCTTTTATCCTAGGGGACAAGAGAGCCAATGGATGAACCCAGGTCGAATTGTAAAATGCATGTGCAATGCTTTCAAAAAGGCAACTTTGAGAAGGACAAAAACAAACAATTTAAGTTCTTATTCTGATTCTAACAAAAACTCAGCACATCGGCAAATTTGGCACTCAAAGTGATTACAAGCAAGAGCAATAGGAATCAATTTATTATATGTTAAATTTCTTTTTAATTTCACCTCATGAAATTTCAAACTTTTCCGTTTTGGTTTTTACACATTCTTTCGAAATGTTTATGGGAAAAGGGTAAGATATGGAAAATGTATAACCACAGAAGTCAATCTATAATCAATGAACAGGAATAGCTCTACATCACTGTGAGATTAAAGTAAAGTAAACTAAAGTAAATGAATTGGTCTACACCATAGATGGAAAAAGAATCATGGAGTGATGCATCAATTCAGGTCATTTATCCTATTTTCCTCCACTGTCGTCATTAATCAATTGCGGGCCTATTATACTGTTTCACAATTGTTAGGACTATAAAATGTGAATAATATATGTTCACATTTTCCCTAACAGTTGAGGAGACTTATGTCTCTTGAAGAAGAGGTAATTGTGGAAGTATGGTAGAGCTCAGCCTGCTAAACCTAATAAGCAGGAAACCACCAACAACACTTTTACAGAAGTGGTAAGTACTGTTATTCAAGTCCTCAGAAAAGACTGTTAGATTCACAGCTACTAAATCATCCGTGTATTAGAAATGACACATTTTCATACAAAATGGTTATTATTCATAATTCTTTCATATTCTACACCAGCTTTGGGGTGCATTTTAATGCTTTTTAGTTTAGAGATATTGATCTAAAACAAAACAGTTGATTCCAATCAATTTTATTGCTTGGTTGAGTGATACTGCAGAGAAATATGTTCATCATTTTTATCGCTACCTTCTCTTTTTCACTACAGGTCAGAGAAAAGTTACCATCCTGAAAGGGAAGGTTACATATCTTCAGTTCAAAGATCACTACCACTACCAAGGCTACAAGAAGATTTAGGAAGAGTATTAAAAAGAAATTGTTGAATGCTCATTAAACATGTTTTTAGACTAGATCGTACACACACTTGAATGCTATGATATATTAAAATAAACTGAATAAGAAGTTTCCTGCATTCAGTTACTCTTAACAATTAAACTGAAAGAGTTGTCTCGTCGGCATCTCGCTATGCACTCCATAAGCCAAGAACCAAAAATCCCCCCCCCCCTTTCCTTAGGCACAATTCAAAGGAGGTTTTTTCCGGTAACTGGGACCCTCGGCTATGAGAATCTGCTTGTTTGCCCTAAATTTGGTGTTGGGTGTGGCCACTAGAGCCATTACCATGGAAATAGACCAAGAAAAAAACAGAGTTTTAGAAAGTATATCACTGTCATTGAACAACATACAAAGACAAAATGTTCACATAATATGTTTCGGGGGGATCGGCAATTTGATTTTGCAATAAAAATCTGAGTCCTATCAGGCCATTATCATGGGAAAAACATGGCTGCTACCATGCAAACAGTATGAAAAATATGAAATTTTTGGAAAAAATGTGATTATGAAACTACATGTAAAAATCACAAAGGGTAAACTAAGTTTCAGAACAATCTGAAATAACATTTTTCTATTACCTGATACACTCAGCTATCATGAAATGCCTGTTGGTTGTGTCATTGGTGATGGGTGTGACCAGGGAGATTCCAATGATAGCCCATTAAAACAGTTGAAATCTAGCATCTACAATGTACATGTATATTGTATTTTTTTTTTCAAAAAAATAAGCAACAACATAATACTAGTCTATGAAAACATCCATCTGTAGTTGCAGTTACATACAATCTGAGCTTTCAAGGTTGACATCCATGCCAGAAAATATTTGTTGCCATGGCAACAAACTGGCAAAATTACATCTTAAGGAAAAAACTATTATACCTCCCCTGTCTTTTATGATTGAAATAATATAAAATAAGATGGGTGATGTTCATGAATATCAAACTTAGTGAGTTGTGTTGATTACAATTAGGAAATAGATTTTTAGAGTCACTATTAGGCCTAAATTAGTACTGTTGCCAGAACAACATGTTAAAAGCTGCTTTTTAATAAGCATGAAATTATCATGAAATCATCAGTGACTGCTCTTTTATGCTAGTGTACTTTGTATTTGTATTATTTTATGCCGATATTCATCTTCAAACACTCTTCTCCTAAATTAGCATACTCCTTTGGTCCAGTGCCCTGAAGCCTTGCAACTGCAACTACTTCATTGGTACACCAGTCAAAACAGACAAATCAAAGCTGCCTCACAACCCTTTCATCTTAAATTGATGAGAGGCAGCAGCAGCTAGATACAAGGGGGTTTTTAACTGCACCCTTTAAACTAGTTAGCACATGCACCCTACTCTTTAAGATGCATAGCCTAAGTTCTGCAAGAACTTCAAGTTTGAAGGAAGTGGAGTACCACCAGGAAAAAGAAGAAGGCCATACAGTAACTATCAGGCCAAGTTCTCTTGCCTTTGTCATCGATGGAAATGCGATATTTAGGGCATTTACCCAGATTCCAGCTACATGTACCTTTGGAGAATTAACTGAATGCATATATGTGAACCTTCCAAATGCCACTAACTGAGGTTGACTTTGTCACTGAAGGCTAAGCGAAACACAGGATCAAAAGCATCCAGAGAAGTGGCTGTGGGACTCCTTGGCAATTTCTAATGTGTGGACCCCGTTAAGTACTACAGGAAGTAAGGGAGTGGTAATGTGTGGACCCCCGTGCTACTACAGGAATGAAAGAGGATGGTTATACACCTCAAGCTGCTCTTCATTTATGGGGAGATCTGCTAGTCCTTTGTAGTCCTGATGACATAGAAAACCCATTCAGAACAAGTACCAGACTTCAGTCAAAGCAGATTTGTATACCTCTTTTACACAGATTATATCCTTTAAAATACAAGGCTTTCTTTTTCATTCCAATTACACCTGTTTCAAATGAACATCTTATGAATATGTTTATTTTGTAAAATCTTATAGAGCACAGTAAACAATGACCAATCAGCCTGCCAACTGCTTCGAGGTATGGGAGCTTCACCCCTCACCCAAGGATCAATCAGTATGCCATTAACGTCTGTCACGGCTGCCCCCGAAGGAAAATTCAACCTTAATCGCCATGTGTAACAGCAATGCTAGGCATCTCAGAAACTGATCATCCTTGATAGGGAAAGAAAGAGAAGTTGAGGCTTCTTGAGGAGCAGAACAAGTTTCTTGAAAAAAATTGGTGTGAGCCTGGAGCGCATCGTATAACATTTTTCTACATCTATGCCGATAGCTTTGCATTAAGCTCACATTAATTGGAAGTTCATGCTTGTATTGTCGCCCATTTCTTTTTTCCTTTTTTTTTTTTTTTTAGATCATCCATGTGTCTATTTTTATTTGCTTCAAAATATCAGTATACAGTTTAACCCTTGTCCTCTCAACAGTTATTTTCTCCAATTAGAATTAGAAAGCTTGAATTACATTGGCATTGAAATTACTTTGCCTTTTGAAGGAAATGCGGGATCTGTAGGTATTGCACTGTTTATACCATGCAAATCATAAATAAAAAATATTCATATGAAATCCATTTACCTTTGAGATTGTAGTCAAACTATTCATTTTTTGCGAAGATAATTTGTCTACTCTCGATATTTCTTTTTATGTTTTTTTTTTCTTTTTAGGGAAGTGGGGGTGCAGGAGGAAGCAGACACAAGAATGGTATTGCACTGCCTACATACTTCAAGGAATTGTAATGCTTCAGACAACATCGCCATCCAATCTCCCGACATTGATGTATTCATCTCTCTGATGGAATACACACAGGACATCAAGAAGGTGCTTATCAGCATGGACACCATACTTGGGGACAAAAGACAGAAGCAGACACCAGAATGATATTGCACTGCCTGCCCACTTCAAGGCATTGTAATGCTTCATACAATTCCGTCATCCGATCTCCGACACTGATGTATTCATCATGTTGATCAAGTACACACAAGGCATGAGCAAAGTGCTCATCATGGACACCACAGGTGGGGACAAAAAGTGCCTTATCAACGTTAACTTTGCTGTGCAAGGTATTGGTCCAAAATTAACAGCTAAACAGTCACTTCATGCCTAGGGTCTGATAGCACCAGTTTCTTTGTACGTAAAGGCCTGCAATTGGCCGATAGCGAATTGTCAGTGAAAATCACAGACAAGATTCTCCATGAAACACTCCCCTGCATAGACCTGGAGTCCCTGGACTCTCCCCATTTTCTTGATAATGTTTATTTGATTGGTGGAAAGTGATAACACGATCCGCCCACATCTTTTGTTAAAATTTCCTGATGGCTGACATCACAATTTCGTTACAAATGCGGTACAGATGCACTATACTGCTTACACAATATCCAACAGGTTGCAGCTACATGTAAATCATAATTATAATGAGCTCATTTCTACATATTTTGTTGACGCCCTTAAGGGTCAGCCTGTTTAAAAGAATTGCCTTTCAGGAACTCTGACAAATTCCGGAAATTCCGTTCGGAAGTGATGAAAATCTATTGGCTTCATCCGCCCTGACCAGCACACGGCTTTTATGATGACACATCATTTGATCCTTCCTTGCTCTCGAGCTAGCTCTGTGCAGTATCCAGAGTAGTACGTCTAGCTCTGGACGTTTTGATTTTGTCCGTATGCACAACTTCACGAACTTGGATAAGCCTAGGACTAAAGTTAAAACATTGTCAACTCGACTTCTTAAAATTCAGCTCGTCGTCGTGTGCTTTTTAGCCTTTTTGTTTCTAGTTGCATTTTCACCCAAACTGGATTATTTGCGGAACTCAAATGAACCATCGAGACCTTTGGATTTTGATAAATCAAATATCGATCATGATTCGGGTGGTCATAGTTGTCTTCGCTATGGCGATTTGTCGGAACGGCACAGGCTGAGCTTGCCAAAACCTCTCCACCTTTCTCCATTGAGGTTGAAGAAGACGAAGAAGGTACAGTATCAAAGTCAGTATGTCCAATCAGTTCATAACTCCAGCCTCCACTGCTCCAGAGAACTCGGTGGAGCTGAGGCAGCTGGACTCAAGATAAGAGTACGTAAAGGCAAAGTTGACCCTTTGCACAAGTCCCGCTTTCATCGCTTTAGGCACAAGCTCCACCCTTAGTAAGGAACACCTTGATGAGGGGGAGGCCTTCACCTGCCTAATGACTTGGGGAAAGCTCGGGATCAAGAACATCACCAAGCTTAGATAAATGAAACTTTAGACCCGTTACAGACCAGGAAACAAGCTGCTCTTAAATGACAGAGGGATGGATTTTAGTGTGCTTCCACCAGGCTGCCAATCCTCCTTGCACATGAACATAGCAAGAGTTGATACCAAGATCTAATCTTGTCCCAGGCACACATCCCAATTCCACAGCTGCCATACATGGCCATGGTCGGGGTATTAATGGAGACCAACTAGAATAGAAGTGGGCCACAAGGGAGGCACTCCCACAAGAACTAGCAGATCTTGTACAGGATGACCACCAAGGTATGCAGGACAAAGATGACCTTTTGGCAAGTGATGTCCTTGATATCACTAGTATAATATCTACACCCTTTTCTATTTTTCCCAAATCTTGTTAAACCAAGGAGAGTAGGAGGAGTAGTATTATTGCAGGCTGTGCTGTGCCATTGATTTCATCGGTACAACAGAGGTATGTGTGGTACAATTTTATTGTTGGCAGTGCCCAAAGTCGTGCAAAGTTAGATCCTCTAGTACATGTACAATATCTACCCCTTGACTGCATTATATCTATACCCTTTTTATTATTTGCCAAAAATCTTGTCAAACCAATAATAATGCCATCCAATACCAATTTAACAATAGAGAGGGCAGATGTCTTGATAAGTAGAAAGTGCTAGTTAGCACTTGACAGGACTGAGGATTAGTTTACACTTTGATATACTGTACATATAACCACTTTTTTCTCAAATTCTTCACTGCACCATTCCCACAGCATGAATAGCCATGTTTTAAATATAATTGTGCCTTTGAATGACCAATTTTTTTTTTTTTTTTTTCACAAAGAGGCAGCTTAAACCACATGTAGATGGATGGTTACAATTAACCTTAGCATCATATTCTAAAATGCAATTCTCATGTCTGTTACCCTGGCAACAGCCAAAGCGGCAAAGCCCACCACCACCTTTTTTTTTCATGCAGGCAGGTTTTAAAAGCTCTGGGTCCAAAGTATTAGAAAAATATTATTTCATATCGTACAGACTTTTGTTCTCTATTTCATTTCCATTAATTATGGATTTTACCCAAAATATCAAGTTTTACCTTATTGTTTCCATAGCAACAGCCATTTCTGACATGATGGTCACATAAAAAGACTCAGATTATGCTTGCAACCAATGATTCAGCTTAAAATATCTGCATTACATTGCTTATGGCATAGCTTTAATTTGGCACTTATTTACGAAAATATGGTATTTTTCTACATACTAATATTCCTTGACATGTTACCACAGCAACAGCCTAAGCGGCCACACCCACCACCAACTTTATGTCAAACTAGCAAATAATGATAGCTCATGGCCATGGCTGTAAAAAAAAAAAAAAAAAAAATTATTTGAGCATGTGTAATGATTGTGCACTATGATTAGATTTTCCCCCCAATCTCATTTGTTTATATTGTTTCCATGGAAACAGCCATTTTTCAACACTTCCACGACTACAAATGAGTAAGATTTTAGTTGCAATTGGTTAGGAATCTCACAATACATAGTGTTGCTTGCATTCCATTCATCTCTTAAAAATCACAGCAGAAATATAGGATATTCTATAAAATACAAATTTTTAATGTTATCACGGTAATACTGAGGGCTATATTCTTTACTAACTTTATGGCAAACAAGCAGATTCCGATAACTGACGGTCCTAGCTAAAAGGAAAAAATCACTAAAAATTGAGCCGCGGGGGGGGGGGGGGGGGGGGGAGAGAGAGCTATGGTGGCCAACCATCTAATGTGAATGAGAATGTAAACTTTGGTCTGGCAGCTCATCATACTAAGAAATAATCATGGTGATGTTTTACTACATTTCATTCCTGGAAAATGAACCAATGCTGTTCATGCATGCTGTTACTACTGTATTTCTTAAACTTTACTCTTACTCCGGTAAGAATACTTGAAGCATGAAGCATGAAAATGAAGAAAGCCAAGAGGAAGAATCATCTGCCACGTTAACATCTACTAAAGATAAGGAGAAGAAAAGTTTTCAAACTCTCCTAATGATTAAGTAAACGGCATTGATGTCACAAATGATGAACAAGGCCAAAGGACATAAGAAAACAAGAGACGAGTTACTTCAAATGCGACAACTGAAGAAGTAAAGTACCAAGTATTGCTGGACAGAATTATTGTGCGTCTCGAAAGAGAACTACTGGCAGTATCACTTATCTGAAACACTTCCGTCAGTATCTCTATGGTAGACATGTTACAGTTAGAACTGATCACGGGGTGTTGCAATGGCTTACAAACTTCAAACAGCCAGAAGGACAATTAGCTTGTTGGCTAGAAGTGATATCAGAATATGACATAGAAATCGTCCACCTGACTGGAAGTCGTCATGCTAACGCAGGTGAGTTATCTCGCAAACCTTGCTGACAATGCGGTAAGACAAAAACTGTGTGAAAATAAACTAGGCCCAAGTTAGTCTTTTTCCTTTTCTTTTTTTACTTTAATTACAGTTAGACGCCTAATGTTACGATTAGCCTATCAAAAGAATGACAAGAGAAAAATCAACCCGAGCAAATGCTGCAAGGGTAGCAAGAAGATGACCTGTATCCTGGATTTTTGTCAATTCTAATACTGGCAAAAGGTATTGTACCACATGAAGTTCAAAAAGCTCCAAGCCATGTCAGACAAAGTCACTCTCACAAAACAAAGTCAAATAGTCAAAATAAGCCTGGCCCTTAGCTTTAAGAAGCCTATTGAAGTTAAATCCACTGAATGTATTTCCATTTCCAGTAATTTTGAGGACATGAAATAATGTGTTGAATAAATGGACTGCCTTTTTTGCATGTGATATTTCCAGCTGGCTTGGGCATAGCCTGCATGTAAGATGCGCTAACAACACGTTAGCTAGCTGCAGCTAGCTCACGGCTCAGGCTGGCCGGCCGGCGGCGTAGATCTAGGTCATCTAGGACCACGTCAGAATCACCAAATCATATTAGCGCCAAAACAAAAATTAATTTTGGTTTTCAGATAAAACTCCTGACTTGCCTAGATTTAAGTTAGACTGAAGTCCTCTTCCAAGACGAGAAATTTCCACTTTACACCACAGGTGAGTCCTTAAAGTTAAAACAGTTGACTGTCGATGCTGCTATACAGGGTCAAATCTACTCCAGTGAGCACGTGTATGTCCACGCTTTAAATGAAGGAATAAAACGTATCAAAATAATAAATGAAATATGAACAAACAATTCTCCTTAAAATTTAATTTCACAGAATGGAGACCCCATTGAAGAAGAAGGGGGCCTTGATAGCTCAAGAAATTACGTCCAGCATTGAGGCATACATCAAGAACTTCAATATCTACAAATGCATGAAAAAAAGATGGCCAAGTAAGGGCTTTCATGACAGCATGTGTGACCTGCTAGTGCTACCAATTGGGTGTACAGAGAACCTGATGAAAAACCTGGGGCGAGAGTTTAGAGAAGAAATAATGAGGACCATGGTCAGTGGAGTGGCGACCACAGTACCAAAACTGCCAGGTTCCCCTGACCTGTTCTTGAAGTACGAGGAATATCAGCATCTGCATTTTCCCGCTTGAAAATTTAAAAAAAAAAAATCTTAAGAATATAAGCAGCAGTGACAGGACAACGGGTATCAGATTTTCAATAAACAAATATCAAAGAATAGTCATAATTTCCTTTTAAAAATGATTCAGCAAACAAAGTGTCGACAGTATCATTTCAATATAGGTCAAACCACAAGAAGTAGTAACAAAAGCAGAAGCATCTGTATTTTCCCGCTTGAAAATTTTTAAAAATCTTAAAAATATAAGCAGCAATGACAGCACAACGGGTATCAGAATTTCAATAAATACCAAAGAATAGTCATAATTTCCTTTAAAAAAATGATTCAGCAAACAAAGTGCTGACAATATCATTTCAATATAGGTCAAGCCACAAGCAACAGTAACGGAAGCGGAAGAAAAGACCTTCAAGAGTGCATCGGGAACATCAGATGCTGAGAACGGCACATCAACCCCTAAAAAGAGGTGTCAGAGAGCCTTGGAGGATGATTTGCTGGAAACGATCAATAAACTGGTTGATCGCAACCAGGAAATAATCATAAAGTTGCAAACCATCCAAATGATCATGGCAACACAATACAGGATTGAAATTGGAGAAAATGAAGTTTAAGTTTCCTTAATAATTCAGGTTTTGAATATCAAATCATATTATTTTCCACGAATTATTGAAATTAAAATTTGTGGAGCTTCAGGGCTGTTCACTGTACAGTTGTTACTGAAAATGCAACTTCACATCAGGGGAAAACGAAAAATGACTTTATGATTATTCCAGAATGTGGTCCATTTTCTTAATTCTTCACACTTGATTTTAATCCATGCATTGTTTGTTACAAAATTTTACAATTGTGTGAAGTCATTTGCATTTGTAATTGTATACAGGTTTATTGGTTGATGTTCATTATTCCGAAGGTTCAATATTCAGAAGGTTCATTATTCTGAAACACGCAAATTGCGTATATCTCATACTCCCTCAAGATCTCTTCTGCAGACTGTGATGGCTTGTGAGAGAATTGTTAGAGAGGAGGGGACCAAGCCAAGTACAGGAACAAACATCAGTGCAGAAAAATCCTACATCTAAACCACAGGATTCTATTCCCCAACTTGCACGAGCCTGTGTACGACTGTGATTTTGGGAGAAATCACGTCTTGCAACTAGTTAAGGACATCGTACATTGTATACCTCATACTCCCTCAAGATCTCTTCTGCAGACTTGTGATGGCTTGTGAGAGAATTGTTAGAGAGGAGGGGACCAAGCCAAGTACAGAAACAAACATCAGTGCAGAAAAATCCTACATCTAAACCACAGGATTCTATTTCCCAACTTGCACGAGCCTGTGTACGACTGTGATTTTGGGAGAAATCATGTCTTGCAACTAGTTAAGGACATCATACATTGTTACCTCACTACAAGGTTGCACTATATTGCAAGCACATACAGTAGGAACATTTGTGGTCAAAGCAATAGGGACAAACAAAATTTGAGCAAACTTTGACAAAAAAATGACACAGGACAGTGCACAGGTACATGCCTGCCTTCCAATTTTCAGATGCTTCTAGGTTGAGAGTTTATCAAATTGATAAACATGTACATGTATAACTGTTAATATGAATGGAAAGGCATTTGCCATGTATTTGGGAAAAGCAACATGTATTAGTATTGGCTGATGTTGCCATTTCTGTGGTGATAATGTCTTGCAAAATTAAATGCCTCTTAAATCTGGAGCATGTTTGTCTATATAAGTACAGTTGTTAGTGTCACCTTCGGATGAATCTCTGCCTCTAAATAGAATGACTGAAGAGCACTGAAATTCACTGGTATTCCATAAATAATTTCTGCAAAGAGCATTTCACCACTTATCTGACTATTTACTTCTTTGTCTGCAGCACACCTCAAAGACAAGTAGCTACCAGACTAGCCTTGTGGGAAGGGAAGCAAGTTCAGCAACATCATGGCAATTTACCAATTCCAACCAAGGAGCAACTACCACCAAGCCATAAGTCAGGTTGGGAAACTTGGAAGTCCCTCAACAGGCTTGTGATTATAAAGGCAATGCAATATGAAAACAGCTCAGATATATTATAATGTTGAATGATTGTGCATAAATTTGGAATAATTTTGTAGATCCGATGTAGGCTATGATGTCCTGGTGAAATGGAAACTGAGTGGCACAGGAAACATTGTTCCCTCATCACAACTGCAGTGGACAGGGAAGCTGAGGAAAGGGAAGGAAATCATCATGGACTGGGAGGGGGTTCTCTGGCAAGATTCAGAAGATTTAGAAGAACTTTGACGAGTTTGACATTCCTCTGGCACTCTTTCGTGACCGATATGCAGGTATGAAACTCAAGTAATATTTCCAATTCTTCTAACAAGACAGCAGCATATCGAATAAAGTATTATTTTTTTAAAGAGCTTTTTCAATTACACAGCATTTGAAAAGCAAAGAACAACAAACAAAAGCAACAAGAAGAAAAAGAATAAACAATCAAACAATGTACATGTACACACAAAAACTAAAATGGCTAAGGAGTACACAGAAAATTGGGTCATTTAAGATTTCAGATGTTTCTCAAACTGAGAAGAGGACATATTGTTAGCAACCATATTAAGAGGTAAGAAATTCTGTACCAGCTGCACAGAAATGTTGTTAGCGCTAACAGCGCACTAACAGTACCGATAGCGATGGTTTGGCCGCACAGAAGCGTAATGTTAGTCGAATTCACTAACAGCGCTGTAAGCCTAACATTTCAAGGCCGCACAGAAGCTAACAGTAGTGGTAATGTTTTAACAACTCACTAACAGTGCCAGGGGCACCTATAGTAGCAATGTTAGTGAATAATTTCTTGTCGTGCACTATAACTTGTCTCCCATTGTTTATACCAAGTACTTCAAAATAGACCTAATTAAGAATGTGGCGGGTATAGGCGGCGACATAGATTTTGCTGATAACGGCACGAGGAGACCAAGATAATTATGATCCTTTTCAAGAAGAAAATGAAAATGACTTTTTCAGGAAATATCAGTTTTCCAAAGCAGTGTTTGAAGACCTTTTTGACATTGTAGGCCTTGCATTGGAAAGAAGAACACTACAGTGAGTAGCCAGGCGTGCCGGAAGGGTCCCAGCTTTTTTTTTTGGGGGGGGGCCAACACTCTTGGGGGCTCAAGCACGAGGAGACCAAGATAATTATGATCCTTTTCAAGAAGAAAATGAAAATGACTTTTTCAGGAAATATCGGTTTTCCAAAGCAGTGTTTGAAGACCTTTTTGACATTGTAGGCCCAGCATTGGAAAGAAGAACACTACAGTGAGTAACCAGGCGCGCCGGAAGGGTCCCAGTTTTTTTTTTAGGGGGGGGCCAACACTCTTGGGGGCCCAAGCACATTTCACCCCCCCCCCCCGTTTTTATACATTTATTTCTTTATATATAAAAGGACAACTTTAGAGGTTTTTTCTAATTAAGAAAATATACTGCTATTAATTTTCTCTCATAATTAGTACTTCAAACATGATTATTTTTCACCGCTTCTAGCATGTTAGGATGGCGTGAGAGACTCAGGAGACTGGGCATGGCAATGGGAGGGTTATGCATGGTAAATTTTGGCGTTGGGGCCGACACCCTCTGCCCGAAAATCAACTATTCAGTTTCACAACTTTGTTCGCGCTTGCTTTGCTCGCGCGCAAATATTTTACAATTTTGGTGGTGAAAATTTACAGAAATTTAATATTTCGGCATTGCCCAAATATAAAAACAAAAATACAGGGCGCCCTTATGCCAATATAGGAGGATACCGAGGAGGAAGGGGAGAGCAAAATAATCCCCTGAATAAAGCAAGCATCTGCCCCCTTTTCACAGATGATAGAAAGAATTTCTAAATACTGAGAAACGTTGCTTCTAATTACTATACGAGGGTGCGTAGTGACGGAGTAAGACAATTTTCGATTTTTGAATGAAAGTTTCCATTTTTGAGCACTACTCATGTCAATATGCTCATTTTACATGGTTGTATATGATCCTTTTTTTTTCTTTTTTCTTCCAAGGGGGGCTCTTTGGGGGCAAAAATCAATTCCCCCCCCCCCCCCCATGTAACTTAATAGTGTAATAGGCTGCATATGCATTAAAGCCAGTGCTGATGATGAAAATCATTATTGGCAAATACTCTATCATGAGTGAAGAGCCCTTTTTCCAACTAAAAAAAAAAATGATGAGAAGTGGGGTTGCAAAATTGTTTTTGTGGTACAGTATCCTAATCTCAATATCATGATAATTTTCATGTTCTTCTTCCTGCTTACTGGATAAATTGTTGAAAATTAGGAAATTTATCATTACTAGACCTATAGACATCATGGCCTTGAGCCATCTTGGTATCAAAAACACATTGTACAGAACTTAAAAATTAAATTATTAACAAGAATTGAATATGATATAAACCAGAGAAATTCTGATTTGAATAATGCAAAGCTACATCCGTTATAGTGGAGAGTTGCCTATATAATACTGCCTAGTGTATGATCTTCTGCAAATGTCTTCTTTCACTGACACAGATAAAGGTATTCCTCTATACAACTTTAATAAATTGAATCATCACAAAGGACTTTTGGACGACTATCAGCATGAAATTGAATTTGCTTAAACCAAGTCTACTAAAACAATTTGCTGAATTCCAATTTCTGTATTTGTGATTACAGGTCAAGATAAAATCTATACGTCTCATGTCAGAATTATTACATTTCTGTATGTAAATACTGCACAATTTGAAAAATTTGAAATTAGCTATGGAAATGAATGATTTCTTCTTTCACATATACTGGTAATTCAGAAGTACACACTGTAGGGCTCAGAAGGATGTCTGCAAAAAAGCTTTTTGTGGTAGAAAAATTTGAGAAAAGAGTAAAGGAAGGGCAGCCGTTCTTCCGTGGCGCTGTATTAGAGAATGGCAAAGAATCAGTAGTAGAGCTGCCGAGAAGCTGGTGAATCTGGAGAATGGAGAGAGATTCATTTTGATAAAAATGACGTCAGAATCTTGGTATGGCGGAAAATATACCGAGATTGATGTCACGCCATATCCGTTTTTCTTTCAAGGTGAAATTATTTTTAGTCACATGATATAGATAGATAGATAGATAGATTTAAGACGTAGGATATAATATATTTTATTAAACATGTAGGTGATATTCAATCACTTTGTATGAGGTTTTTTTTTTTACAGTTGGCTGTCAGTATATGAGACAGTTCAATAATTTTTTTTTTTTTTTTTTTTTTTAGCCCTCCATAGGCTATTTTATTGAGTTAAATAAACATTTCACAACGTAGAAAAATGTATTTTACACTCAAATGAAATACAATACTTTACATTTCTCTCTTTTAGTTTTAAACAAACAAAGATTTAAGTGACTGCCATTTAGCAACAAATTTGTTATGTGTACCTGAAATAAGATTAATATATCTCTCATCTTCATAATATTGAATAACCTTTTTCTTTATGATACTAAAAATAGGAATTTTATTATTAAGCTTTTGTACGAACATTTGTTGTTTGATCAAAATTACTATGCAATTTAATGCATCATTTCTCTTTTCTTCAAAGCCAAAAATTATATTTCGTAAATTAAACCTTATCTGTACTAAAGAACCTTCATTTATCCATTTTGCTGTTTCCTTCCAAATTGATTTACTGATTTCACATTCGTAAAAGAAATGTACAATGTCTTCCACCTCTTTTTTACAAAACGAACAGGTTTCATTACTGACTATTTTCATCTTGAACAGTTGCTTATTCAAAAACAAAATCCTGTTTACTATCTTATACTGAAAATATCTTAAAACAGTATCCGGAGTAAATCGAAATATCATAGTATGACATTTCTGCATAAATGAAATATCAGGGCTGTAATATAAATGTCGTTCCCATTTTAAACATACTGAGGGTATACATTTTGTTTTTCCAATAAGAGATTTGTAGATGTATCGACATCCTTGTAGGTCATATACAAGTATTTTGATATGTGACGGCATCAATGGACCTTCTACATTTTTTTCACATTTTTCAATATAAAGCCTATACTGACACTTTATAGCTTGACTGATAGAATAGTAAGACAAATAATTCAGTTTCAAGAAAAATTTTTGTTCACATTCTTCACGAGTTAACAAATTCCCCTTACTATCAATTAAGTCATTGATACATCTGATGCCTTTTTCATACCAAGATCTAAAAAATACAGATTTTTGCCCAATTTGGATAGAACTATTCCTCCACAATGGATAAGTTAACCACTCATCTCCTTCTGCTTGACAAAGCAAAGACAAAGCATAAAATACATCTTTCCAAAATGGATTGGCAACTTCATGGGATAATGTTAAAAAATATTCATCACCAAACCCTACTACAAATGGTTTTGTTAAAAACGACTGCATTAAATGATTAACATCATTACATGTACCTAAGACCAATCTTCGAATCCACGTGAGCTTTAATGACATACTAAAAAACTCGACATCTGGCATCTTAAGACCCCCTTCTTCATAAGTGCCCACAACCTGTTTCCTACTAATTTTATCAGGCTTATTCTTCCATGTGAAATTAAAGAACTTTACTTTTATTGCTTTCATTAACTTAGCTGAAGGAGCTGGGATTGACATAAACAAATGATTAAACTGTGGTAACAGTAGTGATTTAGCAACTGTAACTCTTCCAAGAACTGTAATTTTCCGTTTAATCCAAGAAATCATTTGACGTTTTACTTTGTCAAAAATTCTGTCATAATTAAAATCAGGAATTTTATCAATATCAACATGAAAGTCAGTACCAAGGTAACGAAAATAATCATTATGCACAAAATTCACTTGTCTTCCTTCCAATCTTATATCTTCACTACCTTTTAAGGCACCAATCCAAATTGCATTTGTTTTCTCCATATTCATCTTAAGCCCACTACAATTTCCAAACGACTCCAAAATATGAAGTACATTGCGGAAACTGGCAGCTGTGCCATCTAAAAACAGTACTGTATCATCGGCATACTGAAGGATCTTGAATTCTTTTGACCTGACAGAAATTCCTTTGACCAAGTGTGAATTTCGAATTAACACCCCAAGAATTTCCGCGCATAACAAAAACAAGTAGGGCGAAAGTGGGTCACCTTGCCTAGAGCCCCTTTCTATGCGAAATCTAGATGTTATTTGTCCATTAACCATAACACTAGAGTACGCATCACTATACAGCAAATTTATCCACTTTATGAAAGAGCTTCCAAATTTAAAAAATGAGAGAGTTTTATACAAAAAGTGATGAGAAAGACTATCAAAAGCCTTTTCGAAATCAATTAACAAAATCATACCAGGAACCTTTTCCTTTTCAGTATAATTTCAGTATAATACAGTTCAATAATGTATTTGTAATGAGATGTTTTATTCACAATACGGTGGAACATTTGTGAGCGTGTAGTTTTGTTTACATGTTTGGATCGATGTGTAGCATAGTCTTAAGCATCAGACCCAATTGATTTATAATGTGGATTTTTGAACAAATATTGGATGTTGAAATTCATAGTAGATAGTTCATGTATGTTTTGTCTACTGAGGCTGAGGTGTGTTAAACAGGCTGCAGACCAATGGGGGCAGCTGAACTGTTTTAATTATCCCGTAGTTGACAGTAGTCTTGGGTGAGTCGAGTTTGATGATTTATGCTACTTATTTATTGGAATATTTGATGCCATACATGTTTTCTCCTTCCTAGGAATATAAGGTTTCGATTTAAAGATGTTGTTGGAATTCTATGTATTTTCATTTTTTGTTTTAAGAAATTGAAAATTAATATTTGATACTGAATCTGAAACTGCAATTTTTGCAAAGAATCCGAAGTAGTTTTGATTCGATGACGACTTGTATAATTTTATGTCATGATCATGCACTCATGATCATTCCCCTTGTAGCACGCACGCACATGCTGCAAGTATATGGGGTTTTAGTGTACATGCCCATCTCCTGTGTAGTGTACACCTATGCTACATGTCTACGGTCTGCATTTGAAAGTCCATTACTTTGTCAAACATGGAGACATCTTTGGACATCGACGGCATCATAGTAATCAGGGAGTTAGGGCTGGTGAGGATGTAGACCAACTGCAAGTTCTACATGAAAGGCACCAGGATCAAGTCGGCTCAATCACGCGCTATTTTGGAGGAGTATCAGAACAGGCTTTTTAATTCAGGCAGGAACTCTTGGCGGCCTGAAGGCTTTTATCTTGACTGACCTTCCGCTCAAGGAGTTTTGCGGGCGGGCCTTGAGGTTTGTATACTCATAAAGCCCTTTCAGGGCTCAGAACTGGATTGTCAAAAGCAGTATTTGACTGTATTATAACTGAAGAGGGTTAGTTTAGTCTAGTCTAGTACTAGATCTAGGATTAATGCCTTGAATTTGTATGTAGGGGAGCCCTATGTCTGCGCACCTAAAACTGGACTTAAGATTAAAGGCATTGGTTAACACTGTTAAAATTTTAAAAAATCTTGTTTTGTTACTTGAAAATGGGATTAAACATAAGGCTCATAGTGTAAAAATACCAGTCTGAAAGTTTCAAAGTATAATATCCACAGGAACTATTCTTAAATATATGTGAACCAATGTTTGAAAAATATACGAGGGTCAGTTGCACAGAATAGACATAAGGAGTGCGCATGCGCGTATGACTCACCTTAACGTACTGTGTGTATTGGCGTATCACGCGGCGGGAGGCACATATAACGGCATTTTCAAATTCAAGCAAAGTAGTCCTCTTAGTGATTGTCTCGTGAGACGAAGGATAATAAAATTGCCATTTGCGTCTAACTTACACTTTTTCATTCCAAATTATGGTTGGTTTCAGGGTTTTTGAGTACAAATACAAGTACTCATACACATGTTTCATCTTAGTTTGAGAATTTTTTAAATCAGCTACTCACAAAGTTAGCCAATGCCTTTAAACATGAATTTCATTAAAATTCCATCCAAGTTTCAGTTGATATCGTTCCTTATATCCTCAAGAGTAAGTGTGCCAAAAATCTCATCAAACTTAGAGCAAAATACATGTATATGAATTTCTTACAAAAAAACCACGGCCCGTCATTTTTAGATTGAAAAAAAAATGGTGCCATGTGTCTGCGCACCCATTCATTTTACACATGATTCGGGGTTTAAATGACTCAGAGGGAGACTGCATTTTGAGGCCTTCACATGAAATGCTTGAAATCTATAAGGCCTTCACTTGAAATCTAACATTTTTTATCATTTTGAATATCTGTTTCTGTATTGCAGATATAAGGTTTGTTGTCGTTGGGTGTCTTCTTTGATTAGAATCGCGCAGAAGTGCATATGTGCAGACAAGGGGCACTGCGCAGCCTTAGGGCACCACACCATACACACATGTAATACCTATGGCATTTGTTTAAATTTTTAAAAGCAGCTGGACCAAAGACTACCAGGAGTTAGACCTTGAATTTGATATATGTTGAATCCTGAGTAGTTTTGATTCGATGATGACTTGTATAATTTTATGTCATGATCATGTAATCATGATTATCATAGCTTTTCAATTTATCTTCTGTACAATACAGGGGTTTTTGTTTCTTTTGCTCCAAATAAACAAGCCAATTCAACTGCACATTAATGTCTGTCTTCAATATTCTTCTTGACGTCACTCTTGTCAATCGCTTAACGTTAAATGGTGGTGGTGAAACAGCCCCCACAGAGGATTCGATGCTGAGTGAGAGCAAACATGTCATGAAATACTGTAATCACAATGGTTATATTTATCATCCTGCCAAACTGTCTGAAAACTCGTATTGGAAATTCAATTTTGGTTAAAAGAGTTTCTTCCGCTTCCATTAAATTTTTACACTTTGGGTCACACGCATTAAGAGTGGACAGCTCGTGGTGAAATCCCGAGGTGCGATCACGCATTTCATCTTTTCTACAAACCGTCCTATTTACAAACCAATTGTAGCTAAAATACCCCCTCTGAAAAAATATTACACATGTTGTATAGAACCTTAAAATCTATGCTATCCTGCATTTCCAATTATTTTCAATATCATCTTTTTCAAGATACAAAAATTTCCGTTCAAAAAAGTCCTTTCCTTTAAATGCGTTTTCTGCAAAACTGAGTTTTCACCTCAAAACGTGCAGAGAGAACGTTTCGTGGTATGGGCGACAAAAAGAGGGAAAATCGGCTTTGGGATCGTTATCGCAGATTGCGCTCATGCAAAAAATCACTCTTAGCAGTTCCTGCCATCAACACCCAGTCTTATGGTTCCCAATCTTTTTGTTCAGCATCCCCTCAACTTTGGAACAACCTACCTCAGAGCATAAAACAAGCAGACTCAACTGACAAATTCAAATCTATGTTAAAAACTCACCTTTTTGTTAAATAGATCGTCCTTAGCATATGCTGCTTCAACTGTCTACTTTCAACTGTCAACATGTATAATTTAATTTTAGCTGAAATTTCTTGTCTTCCTATTTATTTTCCTTAAGCGCTTAGAGACATTCTTTGTGATAAGCGCTATATAAATGTTGTTAATTATTATTATTATTGTGACATACAAGTTGGCTGGCAACATTGCACGACTGTATTTTGATGGACACGACATGGCGCTACACAACAACGTACCCCAGGTTTTGATGGGACCCGGGTTATTGCCAAATCATTTGATCTTACCTGCATGTCTCAATGTCAATATCTTTGGAGTTCATGTGCTTATCGATGGCTGCATGGAGTAGCTTCTTACTCAGTTGTTTGTAATGGGCTGGTGGCTCCATGACAAGGACTAACAAATAAGAAATAAATAAGTGCTTGCTTTAAAGTTTAAGGACGAAAGATAAAATCGTGAAGGCCCATAGAAAAATAAAGCTCATATTCATAAAGGTAGACGGTATGACCTTGGCTAAACCTGATCAACAAGGAGGACGAGTCCTGGGGAAAATGAAAAATAATTTGTGGGTTTTTTTCTCAATTAGGAAGAATATCACAGTAATAGTTGAAATATCCTCTACAAAGGGTTGCTCTTCAATTGCCCTTATACTTGCAATATGACAAGGAATAGTGGAAGTATCCAGCCAAACAGTTACACCGTGTATGTGTTTGTGTAGTACAATATACTACTTACTCTCCTGATATGTAGCAATGCACGTACTTTCCTGTCAGATAGACTAATATTTTTTGCTGTGATTTTAATGATTCCAAAACCTCTCCATAAACACCCATTTTTATAAATAAACCACATAAGTCTTTCCCAGATTCTTTCAGTTTCTTTTACAATCTCATGAACAGAACTCACTTTTTTCTTTGACCCATAGACGTACAGAGCTTTCTGAAGGTCTAAATTAATCATCTTCAATCCTCATAATGGCAACAACATTTATTTTTTTCCATGCTTACATAGTTTGAAAAAAAAATAAATATGGATATAACACGAATCAAAATGAATTATAATCGTAAAATTTAATCAGAAATTGCCAATTTGAACTCGGAAATAGTGATTATATATTATTCACTGCATTGCCAATCCAAAGAATTGAATGATTAGTTACAATTAAACTGCTCTGATTCGAGAATGCCACACCATACAGCGTTGGGAATGGGCTCAAATTTTTTCAGTGAATATTTCTCCTTCTGCTCATGTATGATATATACCGCCCAACATTCTGGACCAACAGATACTGCAAAAGTGTCTCCTAAAGGTAACACTGTACCTCTATGGGTTAAATCTGAATAAACTTAATCTACTGTTTGTAAAGTACCATGTGCTAGCTCTTTCACTTTTTTCAAGACACTAGAACAAAATGAATCAAGTAATAATATGACTAGAGAAACCAATTTCACTACACAATTTTTTCTTCCTTTTTGAGAAACTTATTCTAAGCTCTTAGGCATTGGACAAAATGGCAAACTCTTTAACTTATTGACAACTACATTCTCAAATTCCCGTAACATTAGTACAAGGGCACCCTGTTCCCGTAGGCATTGGGTTGAAGAACACTATCCTGCTCTGAACCAATAGAAGATATCAAAGACAAGCAGTCATGGGCTTTCGTGGGAGTGGATAATTAGCAAAGAGCTTCATCCCTGGAGCACAGCAAACAAGCTGTCCCACCACAGACATTCTTTGGCCTCCTTCGGGCATTGTCGGCCAGGGAAAGTGAGATAAGGACTTTACCTTATAGGGCAATGAGCGGAATATACGGAGCATTACAAAAGGTCTGTCGGTCATCAAGCTCAATTCCACTCTGGGTGATGGACAACACCTGTTACTGGGTAAGCACCTAAATGGTGTCAAATTCCCCATGAAAGCCCACGGCTAAGGGTCTTTAACAAGCTATCTGCTAGAGTTTCTGTCACAGCTCTCTAATCCAAAGAAGATATGAACACACTGACCTGTTACGGATCCTATAGTTTTGGTATCATAACTTCATAATAACACATGTACACTTACCTGCTAGAGTTTCGATAGTCTTGGTGTCATAGCTGGGTGATGAAAGAACTTGCTTAACGAGCCGATCAAGTTCTGAGGATCTGCCCAGTTTAGCCAAAGCCTCAAACTCATAGAGCAGCAGCATGGAATATGCTCGGTCCCTATTCTCAGCCTCTAAAAGTAGAGAGGGGAAAATACATGTGGTATAAAAAGAATGCTGGTAGTGAGAAATTATGTCAACAAAATATCTAGACCTAGAGAAATGTAGTTATACACTTTACTCAAACTTTGCATGAATTTTCAGAAACAAAAATATAGTTTTGATTTTGCACTGGTAATATGTAAATCAGCCCAAGACATGAAATGGTTTTAAAAAGTATACATAGATTTCTTTCCTGATATGGAAAAATATTGTTTCATTTTTTTTTTTTTACAAGGTTGTATATGCTAGGGGAACCAATATTATCAGAATAAGAATTTGTTCAGAAAATTCAGTGGTGGAAGGCAATATGGAATCATGCATCAGATCAAGTAAGGACTCTACGGACCGAAAGCTGTTCTTGAAATTAAAAATAACAGTTGCCAATTTTTGCTTACCTCCAGATCCAACACCATGGAGCTGAGAGCAGACATTCTGACATGAATATACATGTTCCAACACCTTTTCCAAAGATGCTTTCTATTAAGAAAAGAGGAAGAAACTATAGTCAGAAACAAGTATGTTCAATGTGATCATGTGCTATGAAAGACATGAAAATTCTGAACAAAATTAAGGACCTCAGAAATTAAACAGTCACAGAATCATATCAACTTAACAAAGTGTTCAAATCATTTTCTCCCGTAGGCTAGAAATATGTCTGAAATTAGTTGTGGGCCCCAAAGTATATGGGCCTGACATCTCTTGCCCAAATATTAAACTCTGGATTTCTCAAATTTTGATTGTATTGGATTTTTTCCATAATCAAATATCTGATAAAAAAGAGAATTAAAATACAAACAGACCACTTCACGGACTAAAAATGAGGTGGCATGAGATTCATTGTGGTAATTTAAAAATTCAAGGGAAAAGGGGTTTCACACCTCCCTTTGTCATAACAAATAGAGAGATGGATCAATTTCAAAACATTTTCCTGTTCAGTACACTATCATGGACAATTATTCATAGAATAGATAACTCCTCATAATAGATAATCATTATATCCATCATTCATCTGTGAGAGAGTGGAGGGAGGAAAAATTTGCTGGACCAACCACTGTACCGAACTTAACCCTAGTCCTAAACCTAACTTCAAATCCTATTGCAACCAGGCCTATGATAATGTGTAGCTTTGACAAAATACATTCTGGAGCAATCGTTGCTTGAGCGTTACGTAGGCCCTTGTTTGGTCACCAAATAATTACCTTATCATCATCTTCCTGAGCCTCTCTAGCCATCTGAAGACTTGCAGCAGCAGCCATGACAAGACAGGTCTTCTGTCTTCCTAGGTTACTTGCATCGTTGGACAGAAGCTCACAAAACTGAGCAAGAGAAAGAAAAAAAATATATGAGAACAAAAGACCTTTTCAAAGTGCTGTTCATTCTGCATAACGGTAGTGTAAAAACCATGAAAGGAAAATTTGAAATCCAAGCATCTTGATTCTCACTGATTCAAGATTCAAGATTCTTTATAGATCCCCTACCAACCTGACTTTATTGCGGTTTACCGCCGATCTCCGCATACCGGAGGAAGGGAAACTACAAGTACAAGCATATTACTGCATAGAAATTTAGCTGCCAGAGGCTTTTTTACATTACACAAACAGAATGAATAACAATAACAAAAAAAACAAAACAAGGGAAGAACGTAAGTGAGTGAGCATGCATGTATTATACATCAATACACCATAGTTTACAACCAAATATTTTATTTAATTTGCAGGATAGCAGTGCTGTGATTTGCCATTCTACAGTGTGTCCCAGAATAAACGAAACCGAGAATGATCAATGTTTAATCATATCTTAATCACAGCTATGATTAATATGTGGCACATATTTGTAAAGCTTAGACCCTCTTCTTTCATGTTATGTCACTCATATGATGTATATTTCATGCATGAGTGAATAAAGACATTGTGAAGTTGGGTAACCAAAAATTCCTTTGGCCAACGATGTTTTAATTTCAAAGAGATAATCACATTCTAAAAAGTACATTTTCTGCCCTTTCGTTTGACACCTCAATCAAGAAAAATGAACCAGGGATGACAGAGATATCTTAAATCGAAATTGATTGCATTTCCTTGATTTTTAAAATTATTTGTTTCTTCACTTCTCACCCATTGTTCGCACCAATTGTTCGCATGAATGGATGTGGAGATGGTCACCGAGTGTGTTCATGTAGAAACTCCTCCTATCCCATCCTCCTCATCCTCATTGCCCATCACCACCCCACTCCACCCCACCCCATCCCCAATTCCTCCCGGAACTCAAACCCTACATCCCCCAAGCTCTCTCTCCCTCGCTTGTTATGTGTGTGTGTGATGGTGTGTGTATTTCGTTATGGTCGTTTGTTCATCTGATGGATAGATTTAATGAAACAACACTGCATAATCCGATAATTTGCATGTTAAAACCCATCCCTTCCACCCTCCTCCTCCTCCTTAACCCCACCCGGAACTCCAAACCATTAACTCTTCACCCCCTCACTCTTCCCTCGCTGCGTGATTGTGTGTTGATATTATGGCCATTTGGTCATCTAGTGAATTTACTTAGTCAAACATCACCGCATAGCTGTCAATGCTTAAAGTATGAATTTCTTTCCATAAAAGCTATTCATAAAATGAATCTGGCATGACACTGCTGGACAGACAGCAACGTCAGCAACTTACAGAAGGCTCTCGAGCTCAGAACGTCAGAACATCTGTTATTTAATGCAAGGTAAATTATGTTAATGAAAACATACTTCATTATTAATCAACTTTTATCACTTTTGTAAGAATTTTCTTTTACTCACCATTCCAATTTCTTGATGATCAATCGTGCATTAAGTCTTTTGTCTTCTTTATTCACTGCTAGGACAGGCAGTGAATGCAAACGGACTCATCATGGAAATGCAAGCATCACTTTTCACGAACAGAGCTTAGTCATCCCTAATTCATTTTCATTCATTGAGGAGTCATATTAAAGAGCAGAAAATGAACTATTCAGAAGTATTATTTTCATATCACAGTAACATAAATATTTTCATATCTACCTGTAAGAATTTGAGGTATGGTTGTGCAAAGGACTTTTTGGTAGCCCTTCTTCATATTGTTCTAATTTAGTTAGGGTTTAACTTAGGACTAGACCTAGCTTCGACTCTTTTGTCTTAGACCTATATGTATTTTAATGTTTATATTTCACTTAAAGCTCACCTTGATTTTCCAGTTTTGCCAATGCCATGGCCAGCATGATCTTTCCTCGGCAGGTATAATTCATATTAATTTGTAGAGGCAGCCATGGCAGGGCAGCAGCAGAAATCGGTCTCATGTAGGCCCCGTGCGCGCGTGTACTGACCCACAGCAGGCGCTTGCCCACTGCCAGCTTTGTTAGTCTCAAGAAAAAAAACTTGATTTTCTAAAGGCAAAGTCAAGTTACTAGTAAAACGCTATTCATTTTTTCTTTACTGAATTATGGAAGGAATAGTGTTATAGTGTTTAAAAAAAAATGATAGAAAAAAAAAATAAAATAAAAATTAAAGCCCTAGAATAAAAAACAGACTAGGCAGTAATGACTATAGACCCTGAATGATAAGACTAGCTTGTTAGTTACTGCTTTCTTCCGTGGGGATTTTAGTTACTGCTTTCTTCCATGAGGAATCTTGATATTTTTCACTTTTACAAAAAGCAGTAACTACACAAATTTGCATTTTTAGTCACTTTCCATACTTTTTTTGGCAAAACTGACCAGTACATATGAAAAAGGATTGCCTCAGCTATTCATTTTTGCAAAAAAGTGAAAATCCATAAAAATGTCAGTTACTGCTTTTTTCCGTGGGCGGGCAGCCATGTCTACAAAGGCCGCAACGGGGCGCTAAGCTTTTCATCACCGTGAAACACCCGTGCATTTGAACAAAATTGCTAACATACCTGACTGCATTTGGCAAAGAAGAGATGCGTAAGTCTGCTCACTGTAGAATGCTCGATGGCCATATTCCATGCTATTAGAGACAAAAAGAAAACACAAAGTCATTTACTTCAAATCAGTTCCTGGTAAATCCTCGTTCACATGTGAAGTAGAAAAACCACTTTCTGAGATATTCAGGCTGCATTGATATATTAACCAGATGACTTCACAATTCTTGGGTTCTCATAAGTTCACTACAGGGGCCACTCGGTTCCCATAGGCAAATTTATACATTAAAGGAGAATGCAACCCAGACATCAGTGTGCTTCCAGTGAATGAAGAAGAACAAGAAAGAGTAGACAGTGAAAGTTTGAGGAAAATCAGACAATCTGTTCAAGAGTTCAAGAGAATTTTGAAAGTTTACCTAAATCATTATTAAGGGAATCCTTTAAGTTGGCAACTCCACCAGCATCTGTGATGGCATCATGGACAACTCATCATTCATTTTGAACGCAGAATTTAACATTTTCTTCATTTTCAATAAAACTGAAAATTATTTTGATTTACTATTTGAGCTTGACATGGCTACATCAATTCTGCAAGCATTTGGGGGAAAATTATGTTGATTCCTGACTTGAAATTTCATGTAAATTTTTTTTTTTTTAAAGTGTGCACACAATGAATGGAGAGTTGTCCACGATGACATCACAGATGGTGGCAAAGTTGCCAACTCGAGGATCCCCATAATAGGGATTTACTTAAACTTTCAAAATTCATAACTCTTGAACAGATTGTCCGATTTTGCTCAAACTTTCACTGTTTATTCTTTCTTGTTCACCTCCATTCACTAAAAGCACAGTGATGCATGGGTTCCATTCTCCTTTCATATAAAATGCTTTCATTCTGCTTTGATCCTTGAAAATGTAAGGCATTCTTCCACTCAATTTGGACCAATATATACTCATGCATACTTTTAAAGTGATTACACAATGGTAAATTTTTTTGGATATGTGATCGAGTATAGAATTCTAAGAAGAATAACATTAAAAATTTAATGATTTTCAATTGAATCAATGCATTTTGGCTAATTTTCTCATAAAAAGTCAAGAGTTGACCACTAATTTTAGTATGAGGTATGACGTAAAAGTGGGAACTTAGCTTAGTGCATTGCAGTTGTGCTGCGCGCTAGACTGTACAATTTGTATTATACCTTGCACGCATTTTGCTAGAAGTGCACGACAAGGTACCCAGTTTCAACTGGGTCACAGCTGATGAGGAGTCAAAGATATCCTGAAATCTTACCACATTGGGGGGTTTCCTTGGCAACACGACTTTTAAAAAAAATTAAGGCAGACGATTTTCTGCTAATAAAATCATGCTCTTTTAAATGAACTAACATTTTTTCAGCATTGGTACCCCCTTTAACAAGCACATTTGCTACTGTCCTTTCTAACTAAACCTCTGTTCTGGGACAAGACCATGTTTCTTTCAGTCAGGTCCAAGGGTAGGCGATTTCCTGCCAGGAAGCCTGACAACGATACATACCCACTTTCATGAACCAAGATGCTTCATTGTTGAGCATGTCCTTCTCACCGGCAGACATGGGTTCCTTCACAGCAATGCCATTCAGCTGGACTAGAACTGTGGGAAGTAACATCAGTGGTTTTAATGCCTGAAACTTACCTTGAGTTTATAACTAAATAAATCAAAATGCATTTCAGGAGTCAAATGACATTTGACAAATTTTGGTTGTTTAATGAGTTGTATGAAACATGCTTCGGCAACATCAATTTTGTACATCAAAAGGATACTCAGCTTCAAGCCTGGACAAAAGACTATACCAAAGCCTATCCTTAACCCTAGACCTAACCTGAAATCCTGCTTTAACACTGACCCTATAGCATCTTTACGGAAATAGAACAATTGTCCTAAGAGCATGTCAGGGGGGCGTTTCATCAACATTTGCCGTCTGACAAGATGTCAGATCTGACAAATACGTCATCGTCTGACAACTTGTCAGATCTGACAGAAAAACCGTTTCACAAAGCCGTCTGACAACTTGTCAGACGGCTTTTATTTTTCAATCGTGATGGACGAGCCTACTGACAAATTAGGCCACGCCCACCGCCAAAGCGCCAAATAAAAACGCAAAAATTCTCTAGCGGCTAGCCCATTGACGTCTGCTCCGCTAAGTCTGATGTTGAAGCTGCATCTACGAGCTAGAAGCTAGCTGCAGATTAGAGAGATAAATATGGCAGAATTGGAGGAAATACATCAGTAAGTAGAGCTTTTCAAAACATTTGAGTGGTTCAAGGAAAAAAAAAATCATGTCATTCATCTACATTTACATCACGGTAGATACAACACAAATCCAGGAGTCCCACATATGCCTCTCTGTGTCTGCGCTACTATTAACTATAACGGAGGAACGAGAGTGCGATCATTTTAAAAGTTTTCTTAACTTGATTACCTTGGCTTTTTGTCTTGTGATCATTCTGGCATTTATGAACCGATCTGAATTCAAAGAAGGTGTAATGGTAATAGACTCAAAAATTAAAAAAAGAAAGTCTGACTTAACTCTAATGACGTTGACCTAAGTAACTTCGCACAGGTCTAAACTTCGCGCACAGGGCCATATCTCACAAACTAGAAAAGATTGTGAAAAACGGGTAGCACCAATGGAAAGAGCACCCTAAAATTACGCTGTTAGTGTAATTTTCTTTTGAAATTAGAGAAGGAATTTTGAAATTATGAATGAAAAATCGGCAAATTTGGCAGCGTCTTGCGTTTGTTCTGACAAAAACTGGCCTTGTCGACAAGGGTCTAGATTCCTCTTTTCGAGAGACGATCTCATCAAAATTGTAAGTAAAATGTGATATCAAATTATTCATCTTTGTAAGTTTACTTATATTGTTATGTTGAAAATGTATAATTATATTGTTATGTTGAAAATGTATCAATAAAATCCCTTAATTTGGGGGGGGAAAAAAGAGGAAGAAAAAAAAAGAATGAAAAAATAAAAAAAAAAAAAAAAAATTATTCAGAGGCATTTTGCCTTCCTATAGTAATGCAATTATCTTACCTTATATGGATCTCTATTTTGTATTAATCACTTGAAAATTGGCGTGCGCGAAGTTAGGTCTCGTTATTTTTGTAAAACTTTTCCCGGTCCAGAGCGGTGCGATACGACATTGAATTTTGCGATCGCAATATCTCGGGAATTCTTCATGAATAACATGTTCTTCTTATGCCCATTTAAAATCTAAAATTTTGCTTTGCTTTTGGTGTCTTGATTTTTGTGAGTCTTGAGTGACTGTCAGTGAGTTTTGTTAGCTTTTCTGGCTAACTATTCACGTAGTGGTCATCGCAGTGGAAAAACCTCAATAGCTTTTGTGTGTATTCCCAGCCTTCGGGCTTGGTAGAAAATCCAACAGAGCGGAAAATAATTTTTTAAATTCATTTTCTGAATCCCCAAATTTATGGAATAGCAAGAGGTGAAGAGCCTGTATGGCTATAGCATGCCTAACGTTAGACCTAGCATATTTGGAAAGAAATCATTCTTAACTGTTAAGCCTCAAGGCAATTTTGCTGTCTGTTTTTACTGCTGCAACGGTGAATGTTCGCCACAGTCTGAGGTATGTTTGGCTCTATGAATGAACTTAGATACTAACTTGGCAAGCCTTGACTATTGAGTCTTTTACTTTTGTAGTGGTTAGATGTTACATTGCAGCCTTGAGCCTGGTTTTGTCTTTGAGGCTGAGGTTAAATACTTACAGAGAAGTATTGCAAATTTCCCCCAAAACTGAATATTGGTTAGACAGGTCTCTTGTTAATTATCCCTAATTATGGAGGGGTATGTTGCTGTCACCATGATCACTGCCACTGGTCTTTTCAATGTCACCCCTGGCCCTGCTGACTGAACCTTTCATTTAGATTCCACACAACGAGTTTTGACGTCATCATTCAACATGGATCCAAGTATGAAATTTGAGTCATGAACATACATGTACATGTGTATGAGCATTTACCCCCCCCCCAAAAAAAAAAAAAAAGAAAAAACAAAACAAAACAAAAGCGCTGTTTGGTGACCTCACAAATGGATGCATCCCTGTCAAATCATTAGTCCAATCAAATCCTCTGACTACATTAAATCTGGACAGTTTTCTAGGAGTGAGAGATAAAGAAATTCTAGTTGGACTATGTGTGACAGTGTTATTGGACATCATCTGGTTACAAGTGCAGTTGACATCCCACCCTTGATGTCAAAAATCTCGGGTGTTTATTGAACTCTTCAGGTGATGTAATGCTGGGCCCATAGCAATTTGTGATTGGTAATTATCAGTACATGGAATGTTTCTTTGCATTTAAATTTAACCAACTTGTTTCTCTTTAAACTTCACCTGGGGCCTACCCAATAATGGAAATTAAGTACTTCAAATTTGTGTTGCAGTGCTAATATACAACATTCCAATGATTACTCTACATTCTTTTTTTTTTAATTTGGTTTGGAACAGGATGGACCCAGAATAAATTACACAGATTCCCAAGTACAAGCCATCTGTGCCTACGTTCGTAGCCATTACAGGGACTTGTTCCCTAATAATGACAAGCCTAACGTGAGTATTTCACAATGTTGAAGCCAAACTTTGCAATGCATCTAAACATTTCAAGTGCCATTATTAATTCATTCAGTGCTTTTCTAAATGATTGGAGAAAATATTTCAATGCATGCTTCAATGCTTTTCTAAATAAAGAAGAAAAAAAGAACCCCTGCAGGAATAATGACTCTTTGCTGAAAGTTCTTTCAAGATGGCAGAGATGAGTGAAAATGACCTACGTAGTAGTAACTACATATATTTCATTTCCCACTTGCATTCTCTTAATATACTAGAGTAGAAATTAATCTTCACAATGTTCGCCACCTTCACTCTTTGATGATACTGGGTGCTGTTTCACAAAGAGTTAAATTTGACTTAGAGCCATGCTTAAGCGCCAGTGCGCATCCAGTATTTAACTCGTAATCTCACTGACAGACTTCCCACTCATGCGCGGCCCTAGAGCATGATCTGACCAATGAGAAGATGCGCAATATACAGCACGCAACTAGGAATGTGAGTTCGATTTTAAGTCAAACTTCATTTGAATAGAAGACCCGTCTTCAGTTCTTCCCATGAAGTTCTTAGCATCCAAAATTGACATTAAGTTCATATAATTTGTGCAATTCCTTTGCATTTCTTAATTTTAAGCAATCTGATTTGATATTGTGAGTTGAGGCCTCAGTTCTTAAATGCTATGGTTAAATTTATGTATTGCATGGCAGTAATTTTTGCTATTTTTTTCATTTCAGACCAAAGGAAGACTAATGGAAGCCTGGGATGAGGCAGCCACAGCTCTCATGAGCTGTGGCTTGCCCCTAACCCACTCCAAAAAAATGCCCCGGCATACACCTGCGCGACTTGTGGCACAAGATGGTGTCCCGGGCGAAGAAATACCGGGATGACCGGTCAAGAACAGGTGAAGAACAAAATATTGCATGTGCCTGAGTTGTATATATTTGAAATGCAGCTTACATTAGATGTTTTTTAGATCAATACATGTCAGCTCCCCGACTGCATAGGGTTCTCCCATTGGCCAAACCCAATAGATGAAAGGTCAACAAGATTTAAAGCCCACAAGAGTGATAAAACCAAGTTTGAATATCAAAGATTTAACCCCACAGATTTGTTTTTCAATCTCTATCTCTGCATGCCTTTTTTTGTCCATGTGAATGTATGTTATAATCTCCACCCCTTCTTACTGGAAATTGTTGTGTTGTTCAAAATTTGTGACACTCCTTGTACAAATGTAATGAAATTATTATATAAGAAGGGCTTTCATTATCTCTCAAATGTTAACATGTCTATACCAACTCATTTTCTTCCAACATCATTGCAAAATTAGTTGAAAACAACATGACGGAAGCAATTACCCACCCATGAAACTAATACGAAGTGCATCATCAAGTGGTGAACATTTTGGAATGTTATATAACGTTAATTTTTCCAGAATTTACCCTATTAAAAAAATAATAATAATAATGCAAAAAATCTCTTTTTGATATCAGCCCTTCCTCCAATGTTTTAAACTCGGTCAGAGCCTTGGTAATTATTTCATTCCTTATAATGCAGACTAACGCACCTTTGATCTTGTGGGACTTTGGTCTTGTTGGCATGAATCTACTGTATTTCATGTTTCATGAAGGCACTTAAGTCTTAGCCATTTCTGAATGCTCAGTAATACTGGTAATTTGATAACCATGATTTCAGTAATCTGGGCATTGATTCTATTAACTAATAATATATTTGGTCATTGGTGTATCCTAAGAATTCTTTTTTTTTTCCCTTTGTCCACCAGCCAATGTGAAAACCTTGTCATGAGGTACTTGCTGTTTTTATCCCTCTGCCCCGGAGGGTTAATGTTTTGAGGTTGACCATCCATGCATCTGTCCATCCATCCAAAATTGTGAACACGATATCTCAAGAACCGAAGAATGGATTTTCATGAAACTCTCTGAGAAGGTCCAATGTGGATGGATCACGCTCTCATTATATTTAGGGGTCAGGGAGTCAATGATCAAGGAGCACATTTATGCAAATGGATTATTCTTAAATCTAATTAAAATGGTTTGATTATCTCCATACTAGGTTGATGTATACATAAGGAATCAACAAACTTTTCATGTCCCAAAATCTAAGGTCAGTGTTTCGGGGTAAATGACTACATTAACATGAATGTGATATATATATGTATCTTATTTGGCAAGTTATTGACTGCTCAGTCAAGAATTCATGTAGTTCTATATTAATTGCTTATACCATCATCTTGAACTGGAAGAAATGAACATATTGTGATTACAATTTCAATGTAACTTGATTTTTTTCCAGGTGGTGGTCCAAGACCGAGGTTCCACCAAAGGCATGAAATGGTGCTAGAGTGTCTACCAGACCCCTGCCAGGCGGGATTCCTTGCTCTTGAGTCAGAGGCTGGAAGCATAATTGCGTTGGTGAGATAAAAAAATATTAACACTTCCAATTTTTCAGCTGATCTTCCAGCAGGCCCTGCATAATATAATATGTTATTACCCTTCTCCATTCTCATATGCCGAGCACCTTGCTAGAAGGCAGAATGTCCCATTTTTGTAAGTCTTTGGTATGACTTGGCCAGGGATTAAACCCATGACCTCCCGCTTCATGAGGATGCTCAATTGATAGGCTCAGACTTTTTATAAGGTGCCTAAGTTAATGTTTTTCTTTTATTAAGTATGAAAGCTTCAACTCATGCAGTTACCTGAATTAAAAAATGGCAACAATCAAGCATCCAAAATCAATAACTGGGAAAGCTGACAGAATGACACATACACTGTATGCTTTAAAACAGATTTGTTTGAAAGTATCATTTTAATGATACATATGCATGAAGCAGAATGATATAATGAGTATAATGAAAAACTTCATTTATTGGTAATGACAACAACAGCTGTGATTATTACAGTACCACTCACATAATATCATAACTCAGACCATTATGTTTTCAGAGGAAATGAACATTGATAAATTTGTATATTTTTTTGGCAGTACAGATACTGCTAGTTTGATTGACATTGTTGCCAATCACAAGTGCATACATTATAATCAACAATGTCAAAATGGTTAATTTACCAAAAGCATTGCAATTAATCCATAAGTATATGCAATTCAAAAGTATAATATTGAAATTTTTATTATGTTTTCAATGTCCAGTTGGCAAATACACAACAGCAGCAGCAAGAAGAACAACTTCATCATGAACAGCAACAGCAACATCGGCCACACACCCAGCAACCACAAGCTAAGCTGCAGCAGCAGCTTGCACAGCAACAAGACCAATGGCACCTGCAGCAACAAGACCACCAACAGCATGAGCCACATGAACAACAAGAGCAACAACAACCCCAGCAGCAACAGCAGCAAAGACAGCAACAACAGCAGCAGCATCCACTTCAGCAGCACCAACAGCAGCAACAACAGCAGCAACAACAACAGCAGCAACAACAGCAGCAACAACAGGCAAATCCTAAGAAAGGAAGAAAGCTCCAAGTAAATCCACAACTTGAATTGCTGGAGATAGAGAGAGAGAAACTGTCTTTGAAGAGACAAAGACTGGAGGTTGAGAAAGAAAAGTTGGGAGTATTGAAGGAGATACTTTCAGCAATTCACAAAGTATCAGAAACCGCTAATGAATTGTAATTTTCCTTCAATACTCTCAACATTATTTTCAATCTTTTAGTTTTTGCATTTTCATTCTTTGTACACAACAAAAAAATAATATCACTAAAGGTGATTAATACATTCATGAGTATTGCTGGGAGAATTAAGAGTTATTCCTATCCATTATATTTCTCCAGTTAGTGCAATGATATGCCGATACCATGGCAATGCAATTTCCAAAATATTAGAAAATATGTCATGCACATCTTCATTGAAAGAGTATTGTGTTAGGCAAATTTCATGAGCATTACATGTACTTAAAATATAGGGAAGTAGTTTGACCTGCAAGATTTTTCCATGATATATTGCAATAATATGCCGTTACCATAGCAATGTACTTTCCAAAATGTTCAAGAAATGCGTCTTGCACATCTTCATCCCATGAACAATGTGTGTGCTTAATTTCATGAGCATTGCTCAAAAAAATTAGGAAGTAGTTAGATCCGCAAGATTTGCAATAGACCAATTGTCAGCTGATTGCTATATATATATATATGTATATATATATATATATAATTTGTCTGGGTATAATTAGTTTTAAACAGTGGCTCATGGTATTTTAAATTTCATGAATTATGATTAAGATTTCCACTCACTAACATATTAGTGCACTTTCATCAAATCAGTACAAAATAACAAAACAGGTTATGTCTTGAAGTGATACATGTAGCTGTGACTCACTGTTTAGGAATTTGATACAGATTTAAGTCAGCCTAGAATTATAGAGAAATAGGCAATTAAACTCTTTCTTTCCTGCAATACATTCAGTAGTGAAACTGTTAAAAGGCAATTTTTATTTTTGTTTATATTCTAGCATAACATGGAAAAGAATTTCATATTTCTGCACAGCAAAGTCTGGTTACAGTGAATTCTCAAGTGATAACAATTGCATGAAGTTTTATCAAATACCTTTGAGTATTTTACAGAGGAAACAAGTTGTCATTGAAAAATAAAACTCTTGAACTAGGGCCACCTCTAACCATTTGAAACAACACTCAATCATCAAATTCAAATTTCAAATTATCACATAAGTTGTGACATTTTCATAATGACATATGACTTGCAGTATCATTTTCAAACTTTCAAAATTGAAACTTGAGATTTATTTGATTACAAATTAAAGCTTGTTTATAAGTTTCCCCTGCTCCATCTGTTGTCTTTCACCTATGGACAAATGAAATTTTTATCTAATAAATCCATAAAAAAATATTTATTCTGAAGTTGAAAGACTGACATGTTGAAACTGGAACATTATTTGGAGAAATTTCATTTGAAACTAAGCAAAGAAATTATGGATTATGTCATCTCGGACTTGTCTTCCAGTCATAGCATCACCCCCTTCAGCTTCCGCTTCAGCTTCATCTTCATCTTCCTCAACCCTCTCCTGATGTACATCTGGCTGCTTCAGACGCTTGCTGATATTGTGCAAGCAAGCACAGGCAGTGATTACATCGGCAGCCATGTCGGGGAACATGTGCAAACCCGAGCCAATAAGGCAACGAAATTTACTCTTAAGTTGCCCGTTCACCTGCTCTATTACAACGCGGGTGCAGCTGTGAGCTCTGTAGAAAGGAATATCAATGAAGTTATTAATACCCCCATCCCAAAGTGTTTCTTAAATTTTAATAGTATCAATTGATAAATGAGGAAGTATTTTCATCTACCATTTTTCCCCTTTTATTTTTGAAATAATATTCTGCTACCATGGCATATCATTTTCAAACGAATTGGAAAAAAAATGTGTCTTCTACATCATCATCCCAAGACCAATATGTTTGCTGAATTTCATGACCCTTGCTCGAAGAATGAGGAGGCTGTCCGCAAGAATTGAAACAGCAATCAATGTCGCCATTTGAAAGTGGATTTACGCAATACTAGAAGAGAGTATTCATATTCATAAGATGGTGCAAGGCATTGAAGATGTTTTAGCAACAAGATTGTTTTCTGTCTCATAGTAGTATATATTGTATAGTCACAAGCATGATAAACTTTGGATTTGATTCCTTGCTGCAATGTATATTTGCTAAATTTCTATTATAGATATGATAATTGTATGTTGTTGATAGCTAGTACAGTTGGTAAGTTTTACCTCTTGTATATCTTACATTAACTTTGATATATGGCAGTGATTAGTACGTACTGGTTGTATCTCCTTTCTGCTCTTGTGGCGGGGAGGAGTACGGGTGTCATCAACCATGTCTGAAGGCCATAGCCAGAGTCTCCCAGCAACAGTCCATCCAGGACGCCTGCAGAAAATGCTTGGCCAACTGTGCTGGTCTATTACCAAAAAAAAGCAAGACATTTCCTTTTAACTTTTCCCCCCACAGTTGTCCTCAAAGTCATTCATCACACTATTGATAATGACTGTAGTTGTGAAATTATCTCAATTTAAACCTCCACAACACGTCTTTTTCCTTCTGGCTGGATTACCAAAGGTTGTAGTAGATGTGGTAGAAGTAGATTGAACCCACATCCCTTGCAAGGTATATTATCTACAAATTGCATGATGACTATTAACATGAAGATGTGAACATATAATTTCTTATTTACAATATAAAAGTAAGAAATTGGGGTACTCGTCCTGCACTTGATCTTCATCTCTTATGCGCTGTATACCAACTTTATTCCTCATGTTGCAATTAATAACTGAATAATGATTTTCTTTTTTTTGGAAAAAATATGCTGTGCATAGATCTTACTCTGCAAATCCTGCTGTCGTGTGTGCTCCCTGGCCATCGAGCAGAAACACTTGTGATGTAATATTTCGCATTACAGGTCAGCTGGACATTTATGCTGTAGAACCCCTTGCGGTTGACATACAGATGCTCTGCAGCACCCAAAGCTACTCCGTTGATGCGGATGTGAGTACCATCTATTGCTCCCACAACTTTGGGGAATCCAGCCAGAAGGAAAAAGTCATGTTGTGTTTTTCGCAGTTCTTCTGGTGTGCATGGGAATTTGATGAACTGTGCAAAAGAATGAAAATTTCATTATTGATACGTAATATGATTGTCCTTTTTTTTTTTTTCAGATTGAGGCTCATAAAGAATGCTGCATACAAATTCACCTTGCTTTGTTGTGACAACCAAGTATCAAAAATATAATTTTCTTATTCTTTAATTAATCTACAAATGTAACATGTAAAGAAATATGTTCATATTGTATGCATACAGGTAGCATGACAATAGTTGTACATAAATATTCTGTAATGTATAAACATTTAAAATCCATTTATTGGCATTGCTATTTATGAAATATGTTTATAATACTAATATATATGTGTTTATGAATTTATATCTAACTGAAATGTTGATTTATATAATAATCAAAATGAATTCATGAAAAGAATGTATAATATGATGATTGATATGGGTCTGTCATTGACATTAGTGTTAGCAATAAATTTCTGTGCTGACATCACTTATCACTATTTCTTTGCTTGCATTAATTTCTTGTTTTTGCAGCTATCAACAGGGGCTTGGATGGTGTGGGGAATGCACTATCTCATTTGCAGTCAACATAGAGCCATTTAAATTAATGGCTTTATCTTTGTTAGATGTCCCCATAAACCTATTCTCCTTTTCCGCATACAAACATATTTCAATGCTTTGTGTGTAGGGGTGCTTGTGTTTGTGTGGGGGCATGGATGTTTGTGTTGATGTGGGTGCTGTTAAACAGTTAGAATGCAAAAACTTAAATATTCATTTTGGTTAAATTGAAATACTTGCAAAATTAATAGAGATCAAGGAGGAATAAAAATTATGCCTACTTTCACCTTAAAGCTGCATATATGAATTGAGCATTGCATCATTTGAAAAGCATAATTTTAAACCATGGCATTGACCTTAATTTATAATTTCCAAAAATGAAATTTATCAGTTTTTGCATAAAGGCTTCGTATGAAGAGTGAAAATTATCCATTCCACATCAGACAGATGACCTGTCTACGCTAATGAATACAGTTGCCCCAGTACACAATGATGAATTCATCCCCAATCCAGATTCATTATGGTGAACAAATGGACCATCTCCCGGGTCAAATCCATGCTATCTTTTATTTGCTAAAAGGCACACATTTGAGATGAATGATACTTCATGTTCGAAGGCAAAAAGTTTTATCTATACATGTATAGGAATTTCTTTCACTGAGATAATAGCAGTGGTGTAAATCCTGGAGGGATGGGAGATATATTCCCCCCCCCCCCCACTTTTTCGAGAAGGGGGGGGGGGGGGAATGGCGTGTACAAATATCCCCCTTGTTTTAAAAAATGATTTTATTAGTTGGTGAAATATTTTTTTAAATTGTCACAAACGGCAGTTATGTAGAAGAAATTTTGACAAAAAAGTTGATCTTCCCCCCGGCCCCCCCCCCCTCCTCAAAACGGATTTATGCCGGTGGATAATACAATTGATATAAATTGGGAAATCAGTGGACGATTAGCTCCCCCAAATATACACACATTCACCCACTCTCACACACACAATTTGAGGCATAATTGCTCCAGCCATGCATTGAGGGGGCAAAGTATTGACATTGATCATACTTGGTGGTGGGGCACCTATATATCTTACTCTGAAACAGTGAAATACAATTTTCAAGGTCGATATCGAAAAGGGGCCCGATCGTTTTCTATCCCCTACCTTTTTCAATTGCCACTTTATTAAATTTCAATTTTTCTTCCCCCTTCTCCTTGGCAGGGGGGGGGGGAATAATCGTGCCCCAGTATTCTCAGCTGTGTGACTGCATGTGTACGAGGCTATGAGCATCGAAGTTAGAGATCAGTGTGACACAAGCTGTAGGGAATATCAGACTGGATATTCCCCCCCCCCCCCTTAAAAAAAAAAATTTGTTTTTGTTATGTTTCATTTATTTATTAATTCATTCAATTTTTGTTCGGGCGTGGCGACAGGCGTTTTATTGTATGAAAAGTTTTTTTTTTTCTTAAATCTTGATCGTTAATTGATGACTCAGACTCAATTTCACAAGACAGAGAAAATGAAGATGGTAGGTTATAGTGGAAGATTTTTTTATGCGGAATTTGTTAGTGGGATCGACTTCTCTTTTTTTCCCCCACTAATGCTCTGAATATGTCGAAGCAGCAACTTATTTCTGACACACCAATCCTTTAGAAATTTGTTTGTTAGAAATTAATCTAATTGTTGTTAATTGTTGTTGAGTTATTAACCATTACAAGTGTCAGCTGTGTTACAGTACCCCAGAGCCGTTATCTTTATATTAACAATTTTTTTTTTTTTTTTTTAATCTATAAATGTGAAATCTATCATACTCACTGAACTAAAAATACGTTCAGTGACTAATAAATCTGCGAAAGTTGTTGATTGCTTACTAAATATGCCGCCAGCTTTCGGCCGACAGTGAGCAATAAACAAAAACAATGTGCGGTACATACACGCCTCAACACGACTGAGCCATTGTAGCGATCTTTATATATTTCCATCTGTTCCCCTCTTGTTGTTTGAACTTCTTGATGTTCTCAATCAGATGCTCATAAACTTATGTAAGTAATTAAAGTTATTATCAATGTTGATTTGAAATCAATTGGTTCCAGTAATGGCTCGGCAGTACTGGCGTCCCTGCAGCAGTGCAGCTGCAGACGACATACTACAGAGTACAGTGTACAATAACCAACAATTATTGGTATGCATGGGACTGAAGTCGGTGCAACACTCCACTCGCACGTCGATCGCACTCCGCTCTCCCTTATTTCGAGATAAAAGAAACATTGATTTGGTTTCAGATTTTATGTAGACTCGACTGATTTGAATGAAAGACTAGAGGAAAACCACTAAAAGTGAGCCTTGTTTAGCATACTGCCTAGCAAGCCTTACTAGTTAACACTGTGTTAGGTACCGGTAGCTTTTTTTTTTTTTTTTTTTAAAATAGACTACGGTAAGGCTGGGTATCGTAATGACTTAAGCTAAAACTTTCGGCAATAAATTGTCAGAAAAGAAAAAAAAAATAGCAATGGACATGGAAGACCTTACCTCATCCTTCTTCGAACAGATGGCTCTTGTCACGCGTCTTATCACTCGAGAAGTTGTTGCGTTACTGCATCCATGTAGGGTAGCGGCACTGTCGAGGACACTGCCTGTCGCATAAAATCGTAAAGCTACAAACACTTGCAGACAAACGGGTAACGCCATACTCCTTCTTGTTCGGTGTTCAAGATCGTCTTGCAGAATATCTATTAGGTACCTCACTCCCTCCCTGTTGAATCTATATTTTTCAAACATATCCTTATCATCATACAAATCAAAGGGGTTGGACCTGTCTCGAAAGATTCGCTCTCTCCTTCTGGCAGCACCGGCCAACATGTTCATAAGTGCTGCCATTTTGGTTGTCAAGAGCATTCTCAAATGGACTTGTCGGATAAAATTGCATTTGTCGGCAGGTTAATTTCATCCGACAGATTTCATGAAATATGTCGGATGAAATTAAGACATTTGTCGGATTTTTTGTCCGACAAAGTTTCATGAAATGGAAATTTGTCGGACGAACAAAAGTTGTCGGATAAAACAGAACTTGTCGGATAAAACGTCCGACAAGTCCTTTCATGAAACGCTCCCCGGGTCAGTGTTTTGTATGTAGTGAGCTACGTGTATCTGACTAGACAGGCTCCAATAACATAATAGACAATAGTGTCAAACTCTTGGTTTCTCAAACCTAATGTACATCTATCTGAGGAGCTAATATTCTGCCTTAAAGAAACCAATTTCCTCTTTGGGTTTTATAAGCTTAATCATTTTGTATTTTGATATTTTTTAAATGTCACACTAGGGTACAAAGCTTTCAACCAAGCTCAGCTAGAATTATCTTGAAATTAGTCTTGGTATCGTTTCACTAAGGCAATATACATTTTAGAAATGCACGATAACTTATCAATATAAAGAAATGAATGTGTGAGGAATATGGACAGATAAATCAAAATTTCTTCAAAAGCATTTCATGCAGAAAACAAGAATGAATATAACACAATGGTAATTTGAAACAGCTTTCCAAAATGTTATACTGAGAAAGAAGTATACAAATGTAAAACAAGAAACACTTAAAAAGCTGAGGTTTCAACCAAGTCTTACATAATGTATCGGTGTTACAGTAAAAATATCAACACCGATTAAATCAAGAAAAGAAACACCAAACTCAACTATGTACAAAGATCAAACCTGATTCTAAGTATGTTGCTACTGCATTTGCTTCCATTCTATAAGTATGAGATTATGAAGATAGAAATTGTTTGAAAATAATTCACTCAAAGACTGAGGCCTATTGAATAGTTTTTACTGGTATTCAGCATACATCTTTAAGTTGATTTAAAGTGATAAGTTCTTTTGCATAACTATACCAACGTACTTTAATATGAAGAAAACATATCAAAACTAGAAGAAAAATTTTTGGTAGGAGATCAGCAAAGGCTCGAAATAATCACTTGATCTCATTTATTTCATTTCATTTCATATGGACTGACACAAAGCTTACAAATAAGATTGCATAAATGAGTACAAAAAAATTGATATGAGAACACAGGATCCTTTTTTGGGGGATATTGCAAGGGAACTTTAAACATTTCAAATCCTCTGAAGTAGCATCTCTCATCTTTTGTGGAGCGATAGGACAGGTACACGTATGTATGACAATTAATATATCATTATAACTAAAAGCTTACAATGGATCTGCACTCTCTCCTGATAGTGTCAATCTCAGTCTTGTCAGGCATCTGAAAAAAACAAACACATATTCTTCTTTCAAACCATTACAAACAAGTTAGCACACTTTACAAAACAATTGTTAAAATACAAGAGATATCAACATAGAAGGATATTTAACTAGAGTATTACCAATTGAAACAATAAAGAAAGCTAAAATCATATGCAAATTTGCATTCAACAGGCTTTACAAGGTGGCTGTCAAAGGAAAAAGGCTTCATGACTGAAAACTATTGCCATTATATTGACTTTGCGATACTTGCTTGTATATACTTAGTGGTACTCTGTGGGTTAATTTGCAATGGATAAAAGCAAGAACGGTCAATGTCAAAAAGCATAAATTGCTTTCAAGTACAAGTTTAGCTTTTCAGGGCAATGTACATCCTTCTGTAAGATAATCTTATTGGCCCGTATTCACAAAGGTAAACTAAATTAAACCATGGTTTAAATCAGTGGTCTAATTATGGGTAGCCAAATGCAACACAAATCTCTAACAGTATATTTTTGTTTTATCAGTATTTTTGGTTCTCAAACTACTAAAAACTACCTGGGAATAATAAGTACAATAGTTTTCTTTGCCTGAAAGAATGAGACCAGAACTCTAGTTAAAGGCATTGGCTAACTTTGTGAGTAGCTGATTTAAAAAATTCTCAAACTAAGATGAAACATGTGTATGAGTACTTGTATTTGTACTCAAAAACCCTGAAACCAACCATAATTTGGAATGAAAAAGTGTAAGTTAGATGCAAACGGCGATTTTATTATCCTTCGTCTCACGAGACAATCACTAAGAGGACCACTTTGCTTGAATTTGAAAATGCCATTATGTGCCCTTCGCTGTGTGATACGCCAATACACACAGTACGGTAAGGTGAGTCATATGCGCATGCGCACTCCTTATGTCTATTCTGTGCAACCGACCGTCATATATTTTTCAAACATTGTTTCACATTTTTGAAATTTAAAATTACTTCCTGTGGATATTATACTTTGAAACTTTCAGACTGGTATTGTTTCGCTGAGCGAAAGATTTTTTTTGTATTGTAATAACGAGCAAAATAATTTTCTCTTTTAACTTCGAAGACACCGTAACACGTTTTTGGACGTGGCAAATTTGATTATGCTAATTAGCGAAGCCATGTTTTTTCACTTGTTTGTACGTCCGTCATTGGAGCATCAAGTCACTGGGGATGGCTCCCCAGTTTTTCCAAGTTTTCCCCCATTTGTCCCGTGGATTTGGACTCTAGAGAGTCCAGAAGATTCACCAGAGGTTCTTAGTTCCGGCCAAAGAAGTGAGTTTAATGATAATGTAATTATAAACAAGGAAAATATAGCTTTTAATTTCATACTGTCAGGTGAAGTAAATATGAACTCGTGCGAAAGTGAACGTGTATCGTACTGTGCCAGTAACAGTACTGTTGTGTTATCGTTTGGCATACATTATGAAAAGGGACAAATGAAAAGGATGTTTATAGAACATAATAATAGGTACTGATACCAAGTTTTGATGAGTTTAGTCATACAAATAGGTATATTCATTGACTTTCAGTGAAGTTATCGAGTCAGTCAGTGTAGGTTTAATTTGGTGTACACTGTTCAAGCACTGTGTGTGCATCAGGCAAGGTGTTAATTTCATTTCATTCTAATTATTCATGAAGCAAGAGTCAGTATGATATTTGAGGTTCATGTGTGGAAAATTAGTCTGTCAGTAACAGGGCTTGTGAATTTAAGAGTCACAGAGCTTTTGTTAATTATTAGCTCTTGAACTTTAGGCCTATTAATGGTTTCTTTTGAATCTTCTTTTCTGAGGAAGTTGAAGGTCATTTTAATAAGCAAGTTAGACAAGTTGGTCTATTTAATTTGATACAGTGAATACTGGTATTTTTCAAAGTCAAAGTCAAAGTCAAAGTCAAATCAAATTTATTTGGCAAGTCAGCCATGAGAGGGCTTAAATGCAAGTCTTATGTGTATAAACTGATTAGGATTATGAATTGTTGGCTATAAACATGACAAATATAACTGGAGTCATAGTCTTGACTTCTGATAATAGAAAAGGGGTCTTTTTCTTGGAAAGGTCTTTTCTTGAAAGTGAATTACGAAGAACAAGTGTTTATTTAGACTGTGTTTGGAATGATTCAGTTACCAAATTGGGGTGATATTTGTTGTTTCTTTTGGGAATTATGAAACAGCATGTATGTTTATCAAGATTTATGAAGAAAATTTTAAGAGTATGATACATTACAGACCAGCATGATTATGAATGATACAAACGCAGATTTATACATTATGTATTGAATTTAATTTTTTAAGCTGCAACTATCATGAAGTTTGATTAAAGCTGGTTGGTGCATGAGTTATTGGTGTACCAGTGATAGATTGTTATAGGTTTATTTAATTATCTAGCACGCACTGGAACTTAAAGGGAAACATCTGAATAGTTAGATGAATATTGCTTGAATTATGATTCCATGTTAGAATCAATAGTTAGAATTTTTGGCTTTATTTAGCAAAAGAGGTATGCGTATACTTGTACCAAGTGCAAGTCATTTGAGTTACACTACAGTGCTACACGCACTCTAAAAGAACACAACAAACAAAACTTAAGTTGTGCAATACTAATTAATTTATTGTATTTTCTCTGTCTATTTTATTACAGATTGAATTCTGATGTCTGATATTTGATATGACATGTTCTACTACTTCTGTTACTTCAAGAGAGAATAAAGTAGTCTGAACCTTAATGCAATTCCAAGCCTGGAACTTTATTTCGTGGTCAGCGAGCCAGGTATTTTTACACTATAACCCTTATGTTTATCCCATCTTCAAGTAACAAAACAAGATTTTTTTAAATCATATCAATGTTAACCAATGCCTTTAACACAATGAACATAATGCAGTAGACAGAGTTGTCACATTTGGCTTCCCATAGTGAATACGTGCCATTGTTACGAAGACCATACCTGAAGCAGGTGAGGATCTGTTGGACATCTGTTGAATATTTCACAAGACTCTCCAGAGCTGATATAGCTACCTTGCGATTACTCCGCTGCAAGGAAATAAACAATGAAAGGTTTGTTTGTTTGTTTTATTTTTCACCATGAAAAATAATCACATTGACAAGAACATGTTACATCAAAAATAGAATACACAGTACGAACAAAGCATAAACAAACCAGACGAAATTTATGCCTCCGCCATTGCCAGGTCAGAAATATATGGCAATTCATGGTGATTTTTTTTTTTAATTTTCATGTATACAATGACATCTTTGACCTTGACCTTTGACCTTGTGACCCCCAAATCTAATGACACCATCATGAGACCTTCCATATGCTATACATGAGCCAAGTTTGAAGTTGAACTGTCACATAATTGTTAAGTTATCGCAAGAACAAGCGATTTTCATGTATATAATGACCTCTATGACCTTTGACCTTTGACCTCGAGACCCAAAAATCTAATCAGATCATTGCCCCTCCCATATGCATGCATGAACCAAGTTTGAAGTTGATACGTCAAAATGGTTTTTGAGTTATCGTGAGAACGAACCATTATTATGTACATAATGACCTCTATGACCTTTGACCTCTGACCTTGAGACCCCAAAATCTAATCAGATCATTGTCTCTCCCATATGCATACACGAGCCAAGTTTGAAGTTGATCCGTCAAACGGTTCTTAAGTTATCGCGAGAACGAAAACGGGACGGACGGACGACCTCCAGCAACCACCTACGGTGGGCGGAGGCATAAAAATGTTTGAAGCGCAGAGTCCCTTGAACAACATAATAGATTGTTAATTCGTTGTAGTAAAACATGGCTTGAAATAAAGCATCTCATAATTTCGTTTTAACAACAGAAACAAAACCAAATAAAAATTAAGAATAAAAGATATTGGAAATCGTGCTCCTATATGGTATTAAGATAAAGAAATATATATCATTACCAAATCTTAAAAAAGAAAAACACTTTAGTGTACTTCAAAAAATTATTATGAAGAATATTTGGAGAGGAATAACTCCTTCACATTCCTTTTAAATGATATAATATTGTTACAATTTTGTACATGAGATGGTAATGAATTCCAAATGTCAGGTCCTACATATTTAATTGATTTATGGGCTAAAGTACTTCTTGGTGTAAACATATATAAGGTATAGTATATAAATATATATACGGCCATGAGAGTGTCTGGTTGGAAACTACTAGTATAGTACTAAAAATAATGCGATTTTTTTGCTGAGGGGCGCAACCCCAAAGGAAAATGGTCCCATTCTAGTCACTGAGGGCACCATAGTTTAACAGAAAAGTAGAAGCCTGTTGCATTTCTTTATTAGATATGAAATCATTTTTAAAAACCCAGCTTTTCTGGACCTCTAGGAAGAACAGGCAATAGCCTCTGAATTGAGCCTTCCAGCCGAATTTTCCTTCTAAGACCACCACACACTCACAACCTGAGGTCGTACGACCTCCTGACCTACAGTGTAATGTCACCACACACTCAAGTTTCAGGTCGTAGGACCAAGTAGGGAGGTTTTGGCATGTTGAATTTTGGTCATGGGCTGCCATGGGTGCTGATCATAATTTTCAACCAATCACGGTGAAGTAGTTGTACTATGATGTTGCCTTTGAAGCAACAGTAACTGCAGCAAATGCAGCAAATTCGTTTTTGCGGCCATTTTTCTGGTTGCTATGGCACAAGTAAAGAGCGCAGGTCACAAGTCCTGAAGGTCAGGTCAAACAGTGTGCGGTGTCAGGTCGTATGACCTGGTTGCACGACCTCTAGATCCAGGTCATGTGACCTCAGATCATATAGTGTGTGTTGGCCTTTAGACTTTAATACACATTTGTTCATATCATATGTCTTTTTAATATTACTATTCACATACTTCAGTTATTGGAGAGATTTGTTCACATGTGAAGCAGCAAGCCCCCTCTGCACTTTTTTCCCTGCCACCTAATATACCATTCACTTACACGTTAAAAAACAAAGTGCCAAGGCAGTAATTATCTCTTTTGCCTCCTGGCAGTAAAAAGGTGTGGACCAATCAAATTCTTATAAAATTAACCTGATGACTACTGAATTCTCTCATCCCCATAAGGTTAATAAAGGGACCATCTGGTTCCTTTAACCCATAGAAATACAGTGTCTCCTTTAAGAGATGCTTTGGCATTATCTGTTGGTCTAGAATGCTGGGCATGACACATTATACATGAGTAGAATGAGAAAAATTTACTGAAAATTTTGAGTCCATTTTCAATGTAGTATGATGTTGCGTTTTCGAATTAGAGCAGCTTAAATGTAATTAATCATTAAATTCTTTAAATTGGCAATGCAGTGAATGTTATATAATCCCTATTTCTGTGTTCAAATTGGCATTTTCCACTTAAATTTTACAATCATAATTCATTTTGGTTCATATTTTATCTATATTTATTTTTTTTCAAACTATGTAAGAGTGGAAAAAATAATAGTTGTTGCCAATTTGAGGATTGAAGATGATTAATTTAGACCTCTGAAAAGCTCTGTACTTCTATGGGTTAAGGCAATGAATCGTAAGTCACTAATTGTGTAAGTTACATAAACAAAATTTCTGCAGTACAAACAATAGGATAATGTACATACCTGGGCACTGTTTCATGAAAGTTGTCAGCACTGACAAGTTGTCATTTTCTGACAATTTCAGTAAATCTTTGGTTTTTACTAGTTGAGAAGCACTGGTAACTGTTACTATTACTATTCTGTTACTATTCTTTTTTTTAACGATGGTGGCGCTCGAATTGACACATACTACAAGTCAGCTCCGACTTTTCAGGCCTAAAAACCTCCAAATACATGTGAACTTATAAATTATGAGCTCAAATAACCAGACGCAACGTAAGTTATCTTCATCAGGCCTAAATACATACAATCTACGTGGGAGACCCGAGAAGCAGAGGAATCTTATAGCCACATTACCAGCTATGAACCATGCTAAGAAATCGCACCCTTTTGCCTCAACGACCAGCGCCAAACCTTCGGGGCCAAGCAAGCCTGTGCTGTCCGCTGAACACACTACTATGCCTGACATAGCACCTGTAAGTACCACACCTCCAATTCTTGATTATGCAAATTCGCAACGCTCGACTGACAAACCGGCCTAGGCCGCGAAGGATGTTTTATCTACCAGCGGATTAGATATGGCCCTACAGGTTGACAGAGGCAACACTCAAGATCCCGAATCCCTTTTCTCGATGATTACGAATGCTGTCAAGGAAGCAAATAAGGAACTTGTTTGCAAGTTAGATTCAGTGATACGGGAGATTAGTGAATACAAGTCCGACTTAGCTGCAACAAAGAGAGTGGTCGCAGATTTGGAAATTGCAGGATTCGTCACAGCGGATCAGCCGTATCGAATCATCTGAGATTCCGAAGCTCGCTGCCGAGTATCGCAATTTGATACAAGAGCTGAACAAGAAGTTGCTTCTTCAGGAAATCCATGACAGGAAGCTGAACCTCTTGATCTATGACATCGAGCAAAAGAAAGATGAAAACATCTACCTTTGCATTGGATCCATCTTCGCTAAGCTTCTTGATATACCTATCGAAAAAGCGATTGAGATACCAGTTATCAACCCGCATAGGTTGCCGTCATCTCGGGAACACGCCAGCGATAAGCCTGACCCAATCATAGTCAGATCTGGAAGGATGCAAGTTCGCGACAACGTTCTTAAAGCATTTGAGAAACCGCGCCCACGACGCACACAGGAGGAAACCGTAGCCAACGATCATCTATCAAAATTCTTTTCTTTGGTCTGCCTGGTGCTTTTGTTTGTTCAAAGTGTGAACATGTAGAACAGTCTGATGTTCTCTTATGGGAATCCCAGTTCTGCGGTGTCCAATCTAACGGTTTTCTGATAGTGAGGCGACAATAGCATGTGGTGCAAAATTTGGGGGGGGGGGGGTGTATCTGGAGTGTCCAGTGAAATATTGATATTAAAATTGTCTACAATTATCTGGTGGTACTTGGAAACACTATATGCATGCCCCTTCTTTCCCAATTCTGTCTCAATCCTCCTCCCACAAATCTACATAACAATGCCGAACAATTAATATGCTGTTCCATACATATATATATGTGTATTGTACAGAATGAACTACGAAACCACAACACAAGGTCAAAACAAACAACACAAGATACGTTCACACAAAATTCTAGGATGGATAGAAATGAAAGAAAGTTGACAGAATACAAGTCACTATTGAAATAAAAGCAACACAAAGTCTCGAAAATTTATAGATTTTTAATGTTTTTTTTTCAAAGAAATCTGAGAAATATTGAAAATAATTACTGTGACAGCTTGGTGTATATGGGACCGACACACCCCTTTCGCCGCCGGCTAATTCAAAATTGATTGCCAGTTCTTTTATATATTGGTTTGAATGTTACCATTATTTCCTATGAAGGCATGTGTATCTATGTTTAATTTTCATTCCAAAATAAGGTTGGCTACCTGTCTGGGGGTTCCCCCAGCTGACCTATATTAAGAGGCATAGCGTCAGTAGCAACCGGAGTAGCAACAAGATTGAGTTCGCGATGATATTCAAACGTGAGAGTTGAGTGAGCCCTCTCTCGGTCAATACTATATACGTTAGGCGAGCGGATCTCGCATTTGATGAACATACGTGTATGATATTTAGCAATAGTATTACTGAACCCCCTGAACCTACAATTTTAAATGGGGGAGGGTGGAATAACATATCAGCGCATATACGTTCGTATTACATTATTGTTGTATTATTTTTGTAAGCCAGATAGGGGTCGATACAATACAAGCTTTGCTTCTTTAAATAGACTCCTCCACTGATTTATTTTTCTTAATTTAACTTAATACTTACAAACAGTAAAATGTATTATTTTTCATATGCAAATTTATTTCAAATATTGTTATTCCAAGAATAAGAATATGTATGTTTATTTAATTGTGCTACTTACATTATGTGGAAATAAAAGAAACTTCAAACTTCAAACTATGGTAATTATCAGAGAATGACAACTTGTCAGTGCTGACAACTTTCATGAAACGGTGCCCAGGACTCCATTGCATAAAACTCACCATTAATGATAACTCTGCCATCAATGGTAACATTGTTCAACAGCCAATCAGATTCAAGGTTTCCAAGAAAGTTACTACCGATGGCAAAGTTACTATCATTAGCATTAAAGTTTTATGCAATGGGCCCTGGGGGGTGTTTCATAAAGCTGTTCGTAAGTTACAAGCGACTTTACGCTCGACTAGAACATGTTCTTGGGTGCTAATCAGATTCTCATTCATTTACATGTAGCATAAGAAGGTATCACCAGTCGTGCGTAAAGTTGTTCATAACTTACGAACAGCTTTATGAAACCCCCCCCCCCCCCCCTGATGCTTTAATATGAAGTTTTGAAAAGCTCATTTTCCTAGCATTACAGTCAATACTCATTGTATATAATTTTTTTTAAAAAAAAGATTAGGTAGCAAAACACAGAAGTATTGTTACAGTGAAGAAGTGAGGTTCAAATTCTCAGCACCATGGGATGCCCTTAGAGCACATCCATATGCCTGTCACAACTAGACTATATCTCGCAATCAGCTTTGCTCTAAACCCACCTCAAATGCCAGTTGAGCTGCCAACGAAATGAGACTATGAATCTCCTCCTGCATCTCCCGGTTAGGAACCCCTTCATCCTCCCTGGACTCTGAAGCAACAGAACCTAGCTTCTGTAATGCAGCTACAGCTAGAGAAATAAGTATAGATGCAGATACTATCTATTTACACAAGATACACTGAAAAAAAAAGTGACACTCATACTATATAAGAAAGGATATCTTCAAAGTTCTACTCGTAGAACAATGGATGCCTAAATGTGATCGTGGATCAACCAGTAGTAGTAATGAGTTTTTGTAAGATGAATTAATCAGATTTGATTCCTTAAATTGGCAATTATCATTTTGATGTTTCCCTCCTACATGATTTGAAAAATAAAGATTTATATAAAGCAATATGAATTAAACTTGCAAAATTCAATCCCCCCCCCCAAAAAAAGCTAATTTGTAAACTAAGATAGTGATTACATATTTTACACTGCAGTGCCAATTAGATCATTTAATGATGAGTTACAATTTAATTGCCCTTCTTCGAGAATGGCACAACATACTGCCATGGAAATTAACTCAAATTTTCTAGTAAATTTTCTCTTTCTGCTCATGTATAATGCGTAACGACTCCTAGCATTTGGGATCAAAAGATACTGCAAAAAATAGGAGACAGTGATTGGTTCACGAGTGATACCACATATATACTGTGTACGTTTGCTCTCATCCATACTATATGACTTTTGGGCCTTCATTTCGAGTTTCTGCAATGCTCCTTTACCTCAAGACTCAGAAAGGGTTACAGTAAGCAAAAATGCCACAAATGAAAAAAAAAATGGGGTCTTGACCAGGCCCTAAAATATAGAAATTTTTGTCATAAGAAATAATGCCATTTGCTGTAATGCTTCCTTTTGCCAAAGTTTCCCCAGCATATCTGCGCCCCTGCTTTCTTTTGCCATTAGAGTATTTCAGAAATGGGTCAAATTTATGACAAATGGTTTTGTCAATTATTTGAAGCATACCTTAAATATGTCCAGATATAGTTCAAAAAGGCCAATTTCCATGAAAATGTCACTTCCTTTTGTCAAAGTAGGGCACTGTATAATACTACAAAAAAGTGCAGGGGGTTGTTTCATAAAGGTGTTCGTAAAGTTACGAATGACTTCAATATGGCAAGCCAAATGGAATTCTCAATCATTATAAATCACATCACATAAAAGTGAAATATGCAGGAGTGGATTAACATCACTTTTGGTTATAAACATTTTTATTTTGAAGTATATTTTTCGCTACAATTTAATTGAGATTATGGGAAATGCAGCCACACTAAGTATGTCTGGAAAAAATTTGGGCATCCCTTTTGGCACTTCATACTCAAGTCGTTCGTAAAGTCCGTAACTTTACGAACAGCTTTATGAAACACTCCCCTGGATGGATTTTCTTACCACTTTCATTATCCTCTTTGTGAATAGCAACCTTGAACCACAGGTAGTAGGTATAGAGGTTGTTGGGGTCGTACCTTTCGGCTTCTCTCATGGCTTCTTCAGCCTATGACAACAACAATACACCAAAGGTCAGAGGTCAAATTCAGCTCCAAATGAGGAAAAACACAAGGGTATGTGAGATTACTTTTATTTAAAAAAAAAAAAAAAAGAAGAATGAAAATATGCATGAAGGTAAAAGTCTCAGACAAAAGATTGAAATGTAAACAGGACAAGTGCTCAAGTGCTGTGGGAAGAGAGGAAAGGGAAAGTGAGACATAAAGGAGAAGACAGTAAAAAAAAAATAAGCATGTTGAATACGATGTAACAGAAACGATAGATTTCTTTTTAAAGAGTAAAAACAGAGGAGAAAAATAGTTTTTAAAAACTACATTAAAAGAAAATAGTTCTTATTGAGATACCTTTTGAAACTGCTGGAGGTTAATGTAAGAGGAGGCTCTGTTACGCTGCAGTTTTGCTATATTGACCTTCTCCATGTCAGCATTCTGTGTCAGTAAACTCAGGGAATAATTGTACCACACAATGGCCTCTGCGAAGTCACTACCCTGCAGAGGAGTAAGATTGTTTCAGTTTCAATTTATTTCATATTTCACAATCATTACATAATATGGCATGAACAATGATAATGCATACATCGTTCATTACAAAATGTATACAAGCACATACCGTCGATACAACGTACATAAATGATGATAGAATGTTAAGGTGTTTTAAATTAAATCAGACCAGTGAATTTGTGGTGAAATATGAGGGCATCTATTTCAACAGCTAAGCTTGAAAGTTATAGATTCCCTTTTTACAGAAAAATATATTTCCTTCATGATTCCAATTTAGTGTAAATATCTTAAAAGAACACAAATGGCTACACAATGCCACGCGTTAGGACCAATTCCCCCACAACAGTCCCTGCACACCAATCACAGTATTTTGTTATGCTTGTAGCATACAATGAAGCCCTATTGGTTTCACATGTGAGCAGTTACTGCATAATGCATCACGACCTTGTTGCATTTGCATGTCGTTTAAAATATTTGGGGGGGGGTGGTTGAATTTTTCACATGAAGAGGAAAAAAAACTTTACAGCATCTTAGTTTTGTAAGTATCATACACCTAAGTTATCACGTAAAAAAAAATAAAAAAAAACAACTGATGAGTTTTAGAGGGTTTGTATGTGATGTTTAGCAGTTTCATATCTTATGAAGATATATACTAGAGTGTAACATCTATGACTCATCTCGTAAGAATACTATCACTGAGAAAGATTTAGATGTAGAAATATAATTTGCCTGAAGTGGAATGACACTAAACAGGAAAGAAGATGGGAATTGAAAACAAATCTGCCTAAATGGTTCATAACTAATACAACTCTTCAATAAAAAGAAGTTTGAGTAATGGGAAAGTTTTGAAAAAAAAAATTGTAAACTATCTCAGGGGGAAGGGGGAATGAGGATATAATGACAAACCTCAAAGGCAGAAGCGGCTTGTTCCCAGAGTAGGGTGTGGAGCTGTCTAAGTACTGGGCCATCTAGCTTGCTCTGATGATCTAAAAGATAATAATAAAAATAGTAATAAAATAACTGAAATTTCTTAATGCCTTATCTAATTTATTTGCTCATGTTGGAGCCTTCGAACGCGTGATGTAACTTTATATAGGAACTGTGCTCAAAAAGAAACTCTATGAAGTTTATTACAACTTACACATTTGATAGTCTACTCACAACATGATAATGTCATGAAGTTTTGGTTGAATTGTGATATTTTAGGTGGAAGCAAATACAATACTATACACATGGCAAAATCTATCCAGCTGAAAGGAGGGATTCGTAGAACTAGCTCTCTGATATAAGTACATGTGGTTGATCTTGATACTAACTGATACTTTTTTTCTTATGAAATGTATGAAAATGCCAATACATTTCATAGTGCATTGCAGATGGCCTTGGTAGCAAGAAAATTATTTTCTACCTGCAATGATTTCTTCCACCAGGTTCCTTGCCTGCTGACATCTTTTGTTCCTTGTGAGCAGCTCTAGTTGAAGGACAAGCAGTTTACCCACAGCTGGGGATGCAGCAAAACGGCTGGTGAGACGTCTACATGCTGTCTGGGATAACTCATTCCTTGGTATATCAAAGAAATAAAGATCATGATTGCGGAATCTGGCACACTGCTATTGTCCGATTTTCAGTCAAGCTTTAGATTTCTGGGAACCCTGGGTTTTCAGGCCACTCCTTACATTCTACATATAGTTTTTGGCTGTGATTCTAAGCTTCCTTATTTCACACTAATCGTATTGTAGGTGATTAATTCTCTTGAAAGGACACAACGAAATCACAGCACAATGTAAAGATAATGAGAAAGGCCCAGCACATCATTACAATAAAATAGCTTTAAAACTTTGGTTCACACAAGTGTAGGCCTGTGGATGTAACATCTTGATATTGATTCCACTTACCTTTCATGCTGTGCCAATAACTTGACCATTTCCACTGCGAGGTCCACAGACAGATCCTGATGAAGGATGGCTTCTTCCACGGCTGTAAATTAGGTAGACAATTAATTCAAAGCATAGTGAAAACTCAGTAAAACAAGGTCATCTGGACAGAAGGATATACTCCTTGATAAAGCTGTTACATTGTTATATCAAAACACAAATACACGACTACACTTACACTGATAAATGTAAGGAATTCTGCTGCAACTGGTTATAAACTCATTTTACAGGCATTTGGAGGCATTAATATTAATTTCATCCTAAATTCCCAAATTATATCCATAAATGTGTTAAAAGTATAAATCTTAGACAACAATTAACTGATGGCAAGTAATTGTTCGTCACACTTGTGAGCTTATGAATACTGACATGAAATATCCCTTCATAAAGAAAGTGCTATGCACCTCAGAACATCATGCACTCATGATTTCATCAATTAGAACTTCACAATTAATAACTTTCATATTTTAATGGATTTCAATCAAAACTTTCACTGCGTCTCCAAGTTTTCATATTTAATGAAAACCAGTTTGGGCTTAAGCAAAAACTACATCTCTTGCTTTCTTCGCTGAACGGCACGTTCGGGGCTTTGCCACACTCACCGATCCGCACAAAATAAAACCCTCATATTTGCGGAAGGATTGCTCTATTCAACACAAAATAAGATTCAAAATTACCAATTTCCTGACTGGATTAGATGCATGAAAACACTTGAGCAACCCAGTATAGATTCATTTTGTACTGTAACACTTTAATAATCGTAAGGGCCTATGGTAAATCTCTCTCATGACAAATACAGTATTGCACAGGGAAATCCTGAACTTGGCTCGTAAAGAGTTAATAAGGAGATTTAGATACGCGACGCAGCTCAGACGATGCGGTATCTTGCCAAAAATGTTGTTGTGCGCATGCGCGAGACAGCTCTTTTCCAATCCATCCTGCGTCGTCTGTTTTACACGACGGTTCTGGGGCCAGTTTACCGTCCTCCCCAATACCCGACGCGAGACCTTTGTTGACCCTTTTTTATGACGTAACAATGGTTCATATTTGAGCGCGCGCGCTTTGTTTGATTAACTGCGTCCTCCCCAAATCTAAAGCCTCTTTGCAACGCGACGCAAAGAGGAGAACGTAAGTCAACTCAGCAAGATTCCGTGTCGTCTGAGCTGCGTCGCATTCTAAAGCTCCCTATTAATAACAGCATACTGTACCTGCTTGTAACACCTTGTGGTCCACACTCTCCCCAAGAAGAAGAATCTTAACTTTGAGGTGAAGTCCAAAGGGATGAATGTGCTCCTGAATTAGTAAACAAGAAGAAAAAGCAGATAACTGTACTAGAAGAATCGAGAATGGTCAGAGACAAAAAAAAAACATCTATTTTAAGGAAAGTAGGATTGAGAGAGCAAAGGGGAAAACTGTAAAAGAAAAGAGAGAAAGAGAAATAAAACACAGATAAGAGGAAGACACACACAGTGACAGAGACAGACAACGGTGAGAGAGAGAAAGATAACATACATGTAGATAGAATTAGAGGCAAAGTGAATATGACCTTTAAATCTTTAAATTAAATGTCTGCTATTAAGAATAAGAGGACTGCCTTTGCTTTTCAAGATGACCACTTAAGAATCTTCAAATCAAGATCTTATATACTGGTATTGTTTTTCATAGAATGAATGCAACAAGAAATGAACCCAAAATATATAAGCAGAGATAGAAAGCTGATATCATAAAAAAACACCAGATTTTCTGTAAAACAGGGATTTGTAAAAATGATTTTTCCTTTTACTTACAGCATTAGCCAGACTAACTGCATTCAAGGCTTTCTGACAATACTCCGTAGCATCCCAATCTAGATAGGCATTAGCAAGGAGACGTAGAGTTCTGGCCTTAAAAAGAAAATAATACACCAATAACCATGCAGCATCCTCACTCATTTCAATAACAGTACATTTAATATCAGACTAATAGTTTGCAGTGAATTTATTGTCTAATTAAAAATGACATAAAACCGAATTAGAATATATTCTGTATCCCACATTTTTTTTTTCATTTTCCCCATTTTGATTTCCAATCTAAAGATATTTCACCTCATTATGTTGACTGTGCTTAATACTTATTGTAATTTTGCATTTTATATCCTATCAATTTAATGCCTTACAATGTAGGTTCAATCTAAAATTGTATAACGGTAGAGATATTGTGTACCTTCTTTAATTTGTATTTGAATGTATAGAACCATGAACACCATGCCTGATAATCCTAACCTGTTATGAGAAGCCCATATAATCATCATTGCTCACACTCTAAGATCATCGCATCAATATCTCCTTACTTTACTGCATATCAATTATGAATGTGATAAAATGATTCTTGTTTCACCAGTTTTTATCATTTATTAAATGACATTTTCTTTTTTAGTTCATCTCTCTACAATGTCATATGATAATGACAAATTGTCATGAATGCAGAAATATTATTTATCATGAATACTTGTATTTCATGCTTCCAATAAACTATTTCACTATAACAATCTGGTTTTCCTTGTACGCTATTCTATTCATGTAATATTATGAACTTTGATGCTGATAGTTACATGTATATGTAAAAAAAAAAAAAAAAAAAGATATGTAGAACACATCTATAGAGAATAAATATATGCTGCATAGAAATCTCTTTACCATATTTTCATCACTATTTTCAGATATCTACCTGCAGCTTGTTGTCCAAATCATGACATTCTTTGCCCAGTTCAAAGCTAGTCCTAAAATAAAATGAGACGAAGATTTATCACAATTTCAAATATCTTAGTGAAAATGGACATACTAAGTCCAAAACATGGAAGAACATATACGATGTAGATTAGCAAATCTTTTCTTTGCACTTATCAAAGGCTCTTGTAATGAACTAGCAACTTTCCCAGGGATTACTTCATTTCCTGATTCAAAAAAATTCACAATTTCAAATATCTTAGTGAAAATGGACATACTAAGTCCAAAACATGGAAGAACATATACGATGTAGATTAGCAAATCTTTTCTTTGCACTTATCAAAGGCTCTTGTAATGAACTAGCAACTTTCCCAGGGATTATTTCATTTCCTGATTCAAAAAAATTCACAATTTCAAATATCTTAGTGAAAATGGACATGCTAAGTCCAAAACATGGAAGAACATATACGATGTAGATTAGCAAATCTTTTCTTTGCACTTATCAAAGGCTCTTGTAATGAACTAGCAACTTTCCCAGGGATTACTTCATTTCCTGATTCAAAAAAATTCACAAATTCAAATTGAAATGGAGCAGGAAGGATACAGAATTTCAAGAGATAAGCATCTCCTGGAAGAAGGGTTAGCCCACATTGCCATACCTCAACCATTCCACTGCATGTTCAGGCATCTTACTCTTGACTGCATCACAACCAAAGTTGTAGCAAATCTTGGACAGCACTGATACCTGATAAATCAAGTGTATGATTTGTTTGAATAAATTATCAAACTTAGCACAATAATACTAAAAGTAATAGCTTTGGCCTCTTATGTTGTGTCATATCTATCTACTCGTGCTTCACCCAGAAAACATGATTTGATTTTGTTACAACATGCATTTTCCTAAGACCCCAGCCTGGGTTATCTGGGGCTAATTTTTCACCCGGTTAAAGTGTACCAATCACCAAAATGAATTTGCTTTTGCTTCAAAGTATTCAATAAATATGACACCTATTCTACCTGTACATCAGATCATCAGATTAATTGAGCAAGGGAATCCGTTCAATATGTGGTTAACTCATAAAATTATAAATCTTATTTCAAAAAATACATGTCCAAAATAAGAGGAAATGCTTGATAAATGCTGATGGGTATACCAACAAATTTCTACTGTACATGTAAGGAATAACATATACAAAAAACTTTATTTGAAGAACTCACTTCCAAAAGGCTCTAAATCTACTTTTGATGAAAATTGAGTTATTGATATCAGACCACTGTTCAAGCAGGTACATGTCTTTTAATAATAACCTAAATTTTGAGAACATAACAAAATGGACCTTTTTAATTTCACTTTTCCATAGACGCCTGTACAAAATCTGGTAAACTAATACCTTTTTCTCTGGAGTTACAAAGGCGGATTTAGGACCTTTTGGAAGAAAGCTCCTCATTTCACAAACATTTGATGAGAATATCTTGTATTTAATTCATGTTCCATTTCAAAACATCCTCACCAGGACAACTATTGCCTACCTTAAAAAATTGCCACACTGGAAAACTACCCCTATTTGCTCCCATCCTACTTTGCTTGCAAACTTCTCCCCAGAAGGCGACTACCCTAAAATAAATGCAGATGCCCAAGGGTTCATGTGGCTATCTAGATAAGGAACAAAACTGCAACAAATCCATTCAAATCAAGTCAAGTCAAATGAGGTACCTCAGTTGTGAGAGTGGCCAATAGTGGTCTTGCTTTCTCAATCCATTCCAATCCTTGTTTGTGCTGCTCCTGTCCAACAGCCTACACGAAATTAAGATGAAAGTCAACAAATGTTTGTTTGGGGGCTGTTGTTGTTGTTTTTTTGTGTTTTGTTTGTGGGTATGTGTGTGTGTTCATTTTTGTTGTTTTGTTTTGTTTTACTTTTAAAATTGTTGAATAACAAGTGCAAAATTCAATAGATGATTCAAGACATGAATAAAAAAAGAAAAAAGGCTCCACTTTTCAAACATCCAAGATATTTTGATGAATATATTGGCATGCAACATTTATGAAATGTTAACTGCACCAAAATGGTATCCCAAAACTTTGCAGTCAAATCAATTCCAGCTTCAGTAGTGCGCAATATCATTCTTGAAGACAACAGGAAAAAGAAAAGAAAATTGAAGATTTAACTTACATAATGTTTTACTTATGTGTAATTGGTTCTTTACAGATATGATCATTTACTTGAACATCTGGGACCGACCTTTTATGTCACCATCCAAAAGACGTGACTCAGGTTCAAACCTGATCCACTCAGAGTCATTTTGTGGGTAAAGTCAAAGAGGTGACTGCGGACATTACCACATGTACAAGGGCCTTTAAGATGAATTTGTGTCAATTTGCTAAATGAGAGAGATTTTATCGTGAACCACTACCATTTTTGTGTGGAACAGCTACACTACTTACTGCTTTTGCTTTGAAGCAGAATACCTTGAAGGCCTCCCTGTCGACTTCCTTCTTCTTTTCAGCTTTCCACAAGCTCTTTTCATCCTCAGTAACAGAGCCTTCTGGCACCTGAACTTGTTTCCGTAGTTTTCCAAGGCCCTGTTTTTATAATTACAGTTTGAAACACTATAAAAATCACACAATGAATATATCCCCCTCAAAATATGTTGGAATTTAATTTCACATTCAAATCTGTTTCCTCTAAACCATTCTGTTCCACTTTATCAATGCTCAATTGTTCTAATTTACAGCTATTATAAATCAACAAAAATGTTTAATGAAAATCCTTGTGACACAAGCTAGGTGTAGAAACCTGTGGGGTTTATTAACCTGCCACAAAAAGCTTTAAACTGAAAGCATTCACTACATATCTAACTAGTGTCCAGTTTAAATTTGCATATTAACACAATCCATATCAGCAGAATAAATGGATCAGTCGTTGTAACCTGTCATTGTTTGAGGGTTTTATAAAACGTTGCACAGCTTGTAATTTCATCTGACAGTCACCTTTCTATAATAAACAATATTCTGTGTGATGCAGACAGCAGCAAGATTCATTTCATAACAATGAAACTTACCTCTAATGCAAGACCAAGACACTGTTCTGCCATAGAAAACTGGCTACAATCTAAAAGAAAAACATTACATTTAAATACATTAGTATAAGGTCAAATTAATATTGGTATTAAACCAGAATATCTGCTATTCTAAGTATACATGTAGATTCACATTCCTTTAAATTACTGTTCATTCTTGTGGCAGAAAACTTTGGGCAAGAATGCATGTACATGTATGTAGTCTGCATTCACATTAAACACTCAATTTCTACCAACAAGCACACTCAAATATGATTAATTTCATTTTCCACTGTTACATGTACATCAATCAAAATGTGCATCAAAAATGAATGAAAACTGCAAAATCTCTGAGGAAACTGCCAATTTGCACACTAAAATGGAGATCACAAATTTGCCAATTCAGTTTAATATACAGCAAAAGTGTCACTAAAAGGAGACCGTTAAAAACATTGGTTAACATTGTTATGATTTTTAAAAATCTTGTTTTGCTACTTGAAAATGGGACAAACATAAGGGTTATAGTGTAAAAATACCAGTCTGAAAGTTTCAAAGTATGATAACCACAGGAAGTATTTTTAAATATCAAAAATGTGAACCAATGTTTGAAAAATATACGAGGGTCAGTTGCACAGAATAGACATAATGAGTGCGCATGCGCGTGTGACTCACCTTACCGTACTGTGTGTACTGGCGAATCACGGGGCGGGAGGCACATAACGGCATTTTCAAATTCAAGCAAAGTGGTCCTCTTAGTGATTGTCTCGTGAGACGAAGGATAATAAAATCGCCGTTTGCGTCTAACTTACACTTTTTCATTCCAAATTATGGTTGGCTTCAGGGTATTTTAGTACAAGTACTCATACACATGTTTCATCTTAGTTTGAGAATTTTTTAAATCAGCTACTCACAAAGTTAGCCAATGCCTTTAAGTACAGGTACACCTGTCACCTCCAACCCTTTACTTCACACTCATCAACAATGCAACAAAGCAAAATATCCAGCAATAATTTTGGTTTGCAATAAAATGCATACGTAAGGAAACAATGCCAAAAGATATCTTACCTATCCATGCACTTGCAGCTTTGCTTGCCATCTGTGCGCAAGACAGGAATATTCACATTATTAAACATGCAGGCAAGTCCTATTGATTAGTTTCAGTTCAATTGTATTCATTTAATTCAATTTCATTCAATTCTATTCTATTTTGGTTTGCTGTAAATGCAGAAATATTTGCGGTACATCAATTTTCGAGGACTTTGTGCTATTTTGCGCTTTTTCAGCAAGCGCGAATTCTAGAACTCACAAAAATATTAACACAGTTTCATATGCACTGAAATATCAAATAAAATCTTGCACTTTTGCGAGTGAGTAATTGTGCTGCACAAATTTAAGAACCCACAAATATGTTCTTGGGTCGCTCAGCACGAAAATTTAATCACGCAAAAATAACCAAAACTATCATATTCACTATTAAAAACATGAACATACCATAAAATACAGGGCATAAAGAGTAAATGTATAAATTTTTTGAGCATCAGGGCCGGTATTCAATTCAATACTTAAGTCAGAAATATGAGTATTTTGCTTAGATAAAATACTTAGCAAAGTTTGGTATTCAATTCAATAGTTTGGCGAAGTATTTTACCCTAAATCTAAGACACCTACCTAGGAGACTTAAGCCAATTATTTTGGAGGCCTTGATTGGCAGGCATAGGTTTTTATACCCAGTCATCCTGAGCTGCGCAGAATTATATCATAGCGTATTCGAGCGTATTTGATGCGACCCGTTAATTGCGCAATGAAAATACGTCCCAATCAATGCTTACCAGTAAGAATTTGGGCTTTAAGTTGGCTTACTAAAGTAAAATTCAAAGTATTGAATTGAATATGACTTAAGCAAATTTCTTAGCCGAGTAAAATACTTAGTAAAAGTTTTACTTAATCCAAGTATTGAATTGAATACCAGCCCAGTTGTACATGATAATATTATCAATCCATGATTTCAAGGACAGAAATAACCAAATATGAAATGAGCAATTATGAAAATGCTACGAAATGACTCCTAAAATTAATACTGAGCATATTTTCACTGCAAATCAAACTTACAATGGGTTTGCTCTTTTTAAAGGAACTTCACTATTGACCAAGACATTCATGAATTGACTGCAAGTACATGTACATTTATAACTGTGTTGCAACTCCTGATCTAGTGTTTTTATTTGTATTAAAGTAACATTACCATCACATGACGTTTCTGCACTGTAAAGTTTTCAGCTGACAGTCCGTTGGTAAAGGCAAGATTACTAGCAAGATGGCGTACTGGATAAAGCAAAAGACAAATGTATTTTGTTTTATTTTTTCAACATAAAAAAGATAAAGTTACAGAGAAGAAGCTTTGCGTCAGACACTGACGTGAGCCAAAGGATGAAAAATAACGTTTACCAGTATATTAATTGGTTCAGCAAGGTAAACCTGCTAAGAAACAAATAGAAAGATCAACCATCCATCAATACAGACATTTCCCATTTATCTTAAACACTGTTATATATTTTTGCTGAACAAACTTGTACTTAATGAAAAATAGAGACTATCTGCCTGTTTACATGTACATGACTTTTTCCTGTCTACCTTGTACAGGTTTCATGTATCATACATGTACCAATTTTTTTTTTCTTTTTTTCTTTTTTCTTATATAGATGCAAAAGTGAACAATAGTCTCACCAGACTTGGAATCATTAAAACGCAATGAGCAGAAGATTCTCAATGAGAGCTCCGGTGAGCCGATCAAATGGACCACTGCTAATCTAAATAACTAATTAACTACATGTACATGTCGAAACAAAAACAAACAAGATATTACAAATGCTACAGAACAAAATTATACAAATTCTGAATTAAATAATAATGGTGAAGGAAGTATCTGTACTTGTACTTACATTTAGCATTCAGGACATCACTGATAGCATTGCCAGTATTCTTGGAGACAGCAACATTCCACAACATGACAGCACATTGCTCAAGCTACAACATGAAATATATGAATCAACAGAATAGAAATAACAGTGCAAATCAGCATGTATTTTCTAGCAGAAAACCATCATTTCTTATCATGCATGAGTCACATACCTATTTGATAAATTTCATGAAGTTTGGATAAAAATCTGATGACAGGGCAATGCAAATGAAGAAGGGAATGAAAAGAAAGGAAGAGAGGGGAATACAGAGAGAGTGCAAGATTATTATTAATCATAAGACTGCATTTACATTGCTGATTTGATCTTGTAGTCTGACAATACCAAGCCTTACCAATCATGCTGTGTTTACATAATGACAGAAGCAAAAACTGTTTAGTAACATTTTGTTTCAGAGTATATGTAGTTGTGGGGTTTGGGGTGTCATGGGGGTATTTGTTTGTTGTTGTTTTTTCATGATCCATGCATCAGTATATTTCAATGAAGTAATAAATCAAATGCCTGCTACTGTACTCAACAGAACAAGAATCTAAAGTGAGTATAGTTTTTCAACAAGTTTTACCTGAGTTCCCTTTTCTTTGACCAGTTGATGCAGGACTTCTCCTCCCAATTTATGCAGTGAATGAGAAAGATCCATGAGACGTTGGGCGATGCGATCACAACTTTCCTCATCATCATCTTTACACAGCATATCAACTAGACCTGTGCAGGCAGGGGTGTTTAAAACATAGTCATTAAAGTGAAGATAGTTGAACACCACATATTAGGTAAATTTCGTGTCTACCGAAAGATTGAAACATATATTTGAAACTTGCATCTTGGATCATCACGAAGGTTTTATCTCTTGAAATTCACTGACATACAAACAATATTTTTATTTCATTACTGTCACCTGCTTGTCGATCAGGTGAGAATGAAGTGAAAATATTGTTTGTACAATACAATAAGTGAAATCGAGAGATAAAACCTTTGTGACGATCAAAGATGTAAGTTGCGATACCGTCACATGAATACACATCGCTAATTGTGCAGTGCATACACTAGCGATAGTGTCGCGGCACAGAGTACAAGTGAGAATTCAGACGAGTGTGGCTGTATCCTCATGTTGATGCTGTGGACACAAGTTACAACCACACACGTGTGGCCGTATACACTGCCTTTTTATAATAATTTTAATGTAGGGGCCTAACATTAGGGGGCCTAGACCTATAGATCTAAACGATAAATTTTTTAGATTAGGTCGTTTTCTCGTGCTGCACAATGATGAGATTGCATACACAACGGCAACGCTTCAGGGCACCCGTATAAGAGGCTAACGAAGAAATTTTGAGACAGAAAATTCGGTCTAAGTTAGGCGTCAATTGTCTTGAGCTTGGTTCTTGGAAATAATTCGACAACGGTCACCGTGGAACAATTTGCCCTGCCTGAGGCTGAGCCAGCGCTTGACTCCTTGAGCCAAGAAGTCTACCTAACTTAACTGTAGACCGAAGTGTTCTGTCTCTAGCAGTCGTCGTTAGCCTCGTATTCTGGTAGGGTCAGCACTCCTCCTTTATAGAGAAAGAAGCACCCCAAAGCGTTGTGCGTGCAATCTCATTGTGCTGGGCAGCACAATGAGAAAACTACCTCAAATCATCCATTTTTCCCTTTATTCATGAATATGAAAATATCATTATAGACTATAGAGTATAGACCTCTATGGCTTACCGATTTTATGATGTATTCCTTTTAACTCTCCATATTCAAGTAAATCCAGGGTCCTAACGTTAGGTCCTCTCGGTTGAAAATCTTGCAGCAGCCAGCCTCTATCTCTGTTCGCCTCTGCGCTTTTCGCACGGAGATCAGCGAATTTGCGACTCTCGCGTTTCAACCGTATTAAAACGATCGACCAACACGAAACAACAATAAAAACATCGTTCCTACGTATATGCCCAAACGTACTTGGTCGATCGTTTGAATACGGCCGGTTGGTTGAAATGCGAGGAGTCGCGAATCCCGGTCGCGAATTCGCTGATCTCCCTGCGAAAAGCGCGGAGGCGAACAGAGATAGAGGTTGGCTGCTGCAGAATTTTCAACCGAGAGGACCTAACGTTAGGACCCTGGATTTACATGAAAATGGAGAGTTAAAAGGAAAATCGGTAAGCCATATACTCTACGGTATAGACCCTAGTAGATCTAATATTTTCATATTCATGAATAAAAATTAAAGGGGAAAATGGATGATTTGAGGTAGTTTTCTTATTGTGCTGCCCAGCACAATGAGATTGCACGCACAATGCTTCGGGGCGCTTCTGTCTCTATAAAGGAGGAGTGCCGACCCTATGTACCAGAATACGAGGCTAACGACGACTGTTACTGTTTTTTGTGACAGAACACTTCGGTCTAGACCTATATTAACTGTTAGGATGGGGGGTTGGGTGTCCGGACAGGTAACAAAAATGAAGCCTTCTTTTTTGTCTTTGGATTAAACAAAAACTATGCATTGATTTGTGCTAATCATCATCAATATTTGTTCTCTATAATATTGTCTAACATTTTGTGCTAAAACATTTAAGAGATTTGCTTGGGAACTTTTTCAATTGGCTGTTTAAAATCGACTGTCCGGACACCCAACAACTGGGTAGATTTAGGCCGGTATCATGCGGCTTACCGAACACGTCCAACTTCTCTTCAACTTGAAAAACAACTTAACTTGCCAATTGCGGTACTTACTTTCTAATTCATTAACTGTATCTGCTGTCAGTGCTGATGCCATGTTGATGACAACTACATCGAGATAAGAAGAAGACCAATCAGGGAATTTATGTCCAAATCTGCAAGCAATCACCCGAATCCATGTCGACCATGCACGTCACGCGGTGCGGTCTCGCGATCTTGATTAGTCTTTGTACAAAACCGGGTAACCAGGTTATGCCGATGTAAATAACTTCAAAAACTTGGAAAGATTTAATTCGCAACTGCATGGATCTATTCATTGTAAGTACCATATCACTCGCAATTTTACAGGATAATCCAAGAAGAATCTTTATTAGAAAGAAAGGAACATTTTGAACATTACAATTTTTGCTTATATTTTACGACTCAGGATAAGGCAACAATCAAAAAAGCATGCAGAACTTTCAGCCAATCATCAACCGCGATGTTTTTGCATGCTGCACGCCCCCCCCCCCCCCCCGACAAAACCAAGAAAACGCGTCAGTAATTACAAAAGCCAGTGATTAATTTGTATTTTCTTTAGAAAAATAAGATTCTCATAAGGCGACATTGCAAAAGTGAAAAGGGCTGATTGATCAAACGTACATGTAAATTAGATCTCAAAATATAGTCATGAGGTGATACATGTACATAAGGAGAATATATAGCAGACTGTACATTGGAAATATATATATCTTCAAACAAAAGGCTCTAAATACGACCCATAACCCCGAACACATGCAATTTGAAAAAAAGGAAATGTACGTGGTTATTAGGACCTTTTCTTGTCCCACATTTGGAACCTTTAAAGTTTCTTCAAAGAACCATTACTCAGGGGGCCACTGAAGTGGGGGGGGGGGCTGGGGATGCAGCCCCCCCCCCCCCCTCCCCCCCCCCCCCCCCCCACCCCCACCATTTCGGCCAAAAAACGATTCAACAAAAAAAAAATCATAAACTAGTACAAACGTAACTGTAAAAAATTGATATTGGTAATTGCTCATTTCATAGACTTGCCAAATCATCGGAAGCTCCGCCAAGGGCCCAATATCCGATACAGCCCCTGGGGCCTAGACTCCGCCTGTCTGGGTGTCAGCCCCCACCCCCCCCCCCCCCCCCCAAAAAAAAAAAGTTCCACGGCCTCAGTTACTAGTCTATAAATTAAGGTTCTCTATAGGCCTAAACGGTTCTAAACAGGTTCTTAAAATATATAGGTCTTAGAAAGATCCCTTTTCCCTTTTTTGTGGCGTTCTAAAATGGGCATTGGAGCCGGGGGGCTGGGGAGCTTCAGCCCCCCCCCCCTCCCCCGCTGACCCTCTTTTAGTAGACACGTTGGCCTCTATACATTAAAGCTGCAATGATTATGCTTGTTCGCATGCTCAGCCCCCCCCCCCCCCCCTCAAAAACGCTCCACAGCTCCTGCTAAATAAGGGACAAAAAAGTTAATCTATACATTTTTCTAAGAGTGAATTTAAGGGCGATGTTAAGAAATGATCTTCTTATAGCGCTATTTCTCTTCCCCAGTGTCTTCATAGTTCCCCCCCCCCCCCCCCCGCCTAGTGTAAACACTGCGCACCCAGAAACTGTCAACTGTCAGCCATAGTTGGTTCAACAAAAATAATGCAATGTATGCTCCTTAATTCCTCTTTCACGTAAATAGGGCTGCGCTCAGGAAAACCAGCAGCAACTCCCTTTCCTCCCTCCCCTCCCCAACTCCATATATTTTTTAAAAGCCATTTACACTTCTGATGAGTGCCATAATTCTCCAAGAATACAGGCTTTTCCTGAACTGATTAAAGGAAAAAAAGGGGGGAACACATCAATTGGGCTTGCATAATGCTATACCCAACTTGGTCACTTGGTAATTTTTGAAGTATATAGTCATCGAGTTACTGTTATATAAGCTAATTATTATTTTGAAGCTGATAATAAGGCTTAGTTTTTAATGAAAATAAAAGATATGTGAGCATGGTGAGTGTGAATTATGCAGTTAAGTTCCCTTCCTAGCTCTCAAGGAAACTCATGCTCAATATGCCTCAATCAGGGGCGGCGTCAGGGTATTTTGATGGGGAGGGACAAGATGACACACAGAGAGTTTATTTTCGTTTTAAATGAACAAACAGGGGTATCATAACACTTTCATGACCCAGCCCTCTCTCTCCCCATACTCTTCTTTTTTCTTCTTCCTCTTTAACATTTTGTTTTTCTTCTCTTGTTTCATCACTTGAAACTTCACAAGGGGGCAGTCACCTTCCCTGCCCCCCCCCCCCCCCGTTAGCACCGCCCCTGTCCTTCATCCTTTATTGAACTGGGTCCGTCCTTCCATCTGTGAACCTACTAGAGTTTCCCTGGTTCGTCTCGTAGTAGTCATCACAATAATGATGATGGTGATGATGATGATGATGACGATGATGATGAGAATGATGATGATGATGATGATGATGATGATGATGATGATGATGATTAATTAATGCAATTAGAGTAATTAAAAGGGTGGAGGATAATGTTATTGGATTTTATCTGGTGACTGAATTATATCATTATTTATTATTCTATTCGTAAAATATTTCGAAAACAGAATATGTGCAGCATTGCAGAAAATAAGAAAACGAAACGAAAAATATCTTTGCCAATCAAAGCAGATGAGCCAAAAAATACATTAGCGCTTGAAAATTTAGCATCATGCACAGCGGTACCGGACGCGCCAATCAATTATCTAGCACATCCATTAGCGATCCACATCACCCATTGCGAATGACAGATGTGCGTTGCGTTGCCGAGGATATGCATGCATCGATGGTGCATCTACGTACATACAGTGTATATGTATGCGTACGGTACGAATGTAATGATCACACGTACACAGGTACGGTGTGTAGCTGCAAATACTATATCATACCGCAACTGATAGCAGGTGGATTTCCAGGAGCTGAAACCACTTAGCCTACCGGAATATCAATCTATATTTTCATGTCTGTTGTATTTCTGAATGTTTGAAATGGATGAGAAAGGATGAACTAAGGAGAATGAGGGAACCGGCAAACAGTCAGCAGGGTGAGAACGATTTAACACGCTTTTAAAGACAATTTAAAGTCAAAATCAAAGTCAGTTTGAATATTTGATGCATTCTTCATGGACTATGTACTGGAAATATGCAGAAGTCTGCAGTCGGGTTTCCAGATCTATCTTATCTATCATCCAGTTCATTTCTATCTTGTTCAAGTTCTATAATTTCTTGTAGATGAGACAGCGTGATAGTGTCAGTGTGTCAGAGCCACATGTACATGTAGAAATAAGGTAAAATTTATTCTGACCAGGGATGTGGATATTGCTGATCACTCCAGAACTTGTCTAGTCTAGCCTGAAGGAGTTGACTGATTTAGCTGTGACAACCTCAGCTGGTAAGGAGTCTGATTCTGAATCTGACAGTGATATTAGACTGGTAGACATGACTCAATCTAACTGTTAGTATCAATTATCGTGTTTGTTTGTCATTTCGGGAGTAGATTACACTTGTTCTAGATCTACATGTAGACCTCTAGATCTACTTCTATAGATCTACACTGTAGATCTAGGTCTAGATCTATTTTTGAATGATGCAAATGCTTACTTCAGCCAAATAGAACAATTTATAACTTTACTTTGGTGAGTGGTGTGATAATCACCTAATCTAGTCTTGGCTATCTTGAGTTGAATGTGAGCAAAACCAAGGAAATAATTTTTGATTTTCGGCGTATAGATTCTAGGCCTGCCCAGTTGCTGTGTGTCTGGACAGTTGATTTTAAACGGACATTTTAAAAAGTTTACAAGCAATATTTCTTAAATTTTTAGCACAAAGTGTAAGACAATATCTGATATTATAAAGAACAATTATTGATGATTAGCGCTATTCAATGCATAGTTTTTGTTTAATCCAAAGACAAAAAAGAAGGCTTCATTTTTGTTACGTGTCCGGACACCCAACCCCCCATCCGAACCTACAACACATGAACCATTGATTATACATGTAATCAGCGTATTGGTCGGGTATCTGAGTATAAATATCTTGGGACAGTGATAGACAGTAAACTGAATTTCAACAGGAACTCAGAGTCAGAGGTTGTACAGTTATACTTCTTAAGGAAAACTTAAAGAATTTCGCGTTTATAACTGTATTCTCACCCTCTTCTACTAGTCTCTTTAATATACAGAGCCTGGTTACATTCAATTTGCTATGTACTGTACCTAGGCTATGGCAACCTTGCAAAGGAAAACATCAAGAAGCTAGAAAGACCAAAGAGGGTTGCTCAGCGGCTGATAAGGTCAGATCTTCCCCTAATAGGTTCGCTTTTTATAAAACAAACTCTTCTCAAACTTCACAAAATAATGAATGACCTGACACACCCACTCCATGCCTACATCAGTACATACATGTACTACCCCTTCAACCGTTCTGGTATCTGCCTTTGTGTTAAAAACTCCACCCGCAATCATTTCAGGTTTTCTTTTGTTCCAAATTCTCTTCATACTTTCAATATCAATGTTACAAGATAGGTAACTTTCTCTTGCTCTGAGCGACCTTCCTCTAAAATATTTGATTTTGAAACTGACTTACATGTATCTGGATTTCACCCTGATTTCTTACAAATTTATATATCAGAATAAAAAATCAGGGAAAAGATGTAAGAACAACTGACTTGCAGCCATCCACCATTCAACATACTCAGAGAGAAATAAATACATCCATATAAATAGATATTTCCAGAGAGTTTACATTACTGTATATACAGTACATGTACAGCCGATGTGATAACATTTAAAGGTAGTAAATGAAGAAGCTTAATGGGAGAAATTTATAATATGTAAACAAATTTTTTCGGCATTACTCCCAGTGTTAAAGATCGTATGTTCGATCTGTAATGAAAATCACAAGTCAGAAAAAATTGGAAAGAATAAATAAATAACCAGCCCAGTTAGCCGCAACCCAAGTGTTTTCCAGTGCGCCATGACCTGAGTGTTTACATGTAGTAAAAGCCATAAAAGACCCACCGCATGTCTTTGTATACTTCTTCTTTTTCGACTGAAGTGTAGTCCACCATGATGTTGGCGTACATGTATCATCGTATTTGTCAAGATGTACATGTACAGATCTTTGTAATAAAATTTTCATAGCTACATGTACATGTCGCTTGCTTTAAAATAGTAATACAAGTGCTGTATACATGTAAGTGGGCATGTGTATACTTTGGTTCAAAAGAGCCATCTTCATTCTTTACTGCTATTGAGGGGCTACATACTGTACATGTATTCCATAGCCTCTGTTGAGGGTCACCACCATTTTATAGTACAGTATGAAAAAACAAAGGACATTTCTCTTCCACAGCTGCTACAGTGGTTTACTGTCATCAGTGAAAGGCAGTGATAACTATACTTCAGAAGAGAAAGACCTTGTTTCTTCTTGTTTGATGCACTGTAAACACAATGGAACCATTCCCTGTGCTTACCATACAGGGACTGGTTCAGATTAAGTGGCCTTTCTTTGTTTACATGTAAGTGCAAAAAGAGAGAAGTTGTATTCATGTAAAGCACAATGGGACCAATTCAAGCTCAAATTAGCTGGCTTTTTTGTCACCTGCCGTCTTGACCCCTTTATGACAAAGCAATACACACCATGTACATAGGGAAGTCTACGTGTACATGTAGCATGTGTTTAGTAATACCAGTTCTTGTCAAGACTGAACTTTGCATTTTCCAATAAAGGTTACACATACAGTATGTACATCTTTTGCTTACTCAAGGGTGAAATATTTTAAGGGGTTTTTTGTGTCAGTGATGGAAGAGATCCATGGCTATAAACAGATGTGAAAAATTCCTGAAAATTATTTACAGTAGATGGCAAGACTTTTCGAACTGTAAATATGTTTTGGGGACACTGTAGAAAAATTGGCATGATGATGTTTTAGACTAAGAAGTTACAGTGGGAAGAAAATCACTTGTAAAAGGATAGCCTTACATGTATCTAAGCAACCAGAAATAAAGGGAGGGGGGGGGGGGGAATTTCGGTTTTGATTAGAATCCCCCGTACTTTTACAAGTTTTTCAGTCATCATTATCATAATAAACAGTGATGATTGATGATGATGATGATGATGGTGGTGGTGGTGGTGGTGGTGGTGGTAGAACTGATGGTTATGGTGGTGGTCCTGGTTATGGTGGAAGTGATGATGTTTATGGTCTTCTCCATTGTATACTGCCTTCCTCTTAGAAATCCTCCTTGAACTTCTCTAGAAAGGCAGTCTGTTTAACATGAGGCTTTAAAGAAATTGACACTTTTTGATCATTAATAACTAAAAAATTAAAGTTGAAGGATGTCATCTGTTTTTATGCTAGGTTTTGTGAATTTTTCTAAATTTTCTTCATAATTACTTTTAAAATAATGCTCTTGATATTTAACCCATTCGTGACAGAGGGTCCACATTATGTGGTTTGGTTTAATAACTTTTGATGCAAAGCCCTAAAAATCATACCAAATACATGAGCAGAAAGAGCAAAAAATTCTAAACTTACTGTGCCCATTTTGGTTGCATCACTATTTGTTGTTTGATGCTGAAATTATTTTAAAGGAAAATAAGCATTAAAATCCTTAAATTGGCAATGCGATGAAAATGTTAAAATTACTGTTTTTCCCTGCAAATTGGCAACTTTATGTCTTCTCATCATACATTCTGTCAATTTATATTTATTTCAGATACATGATGTTTTATAAGAAAAATGTAGCAATAAAAGAAAAATGTTGGTGTTGCCAATTTGAAGAATAAAAGCTGATCAAATTAGGCTTTAAATAATTCCTGTCACGAATGGGTTAAATAGATTTTCACTTTTCCAAAAAATTGAGGCCACAAACGTGTGTGTCAATAATGAATTCAGATCTTTGACAATTGCAATTGTGCATTGCAGCGACAAATTCCACTGCACCCCTTTCAACCCAAAGTCATAAATCATTAATGACTCTGGAGAGCAAAAGGTTGGCACTGCGCAATGGTATCGTTGTGTCTCAATTAAAACACTGACTCACTCAGATTTTTTGGCCTCCTTTTTTTTTTGTTTCAAAAAAGTGAAAATCGACTCAAACATTGAATGGAAATTCACACAACCTAGTCCAAATGAATTTGACATCCTTCAAATTTACACTGCGAAAACTTCAGTCTTTTACAAGCTTTAAGTACTTTATTAACCCATAGCAGTACAGAGCTTTCTTGAGGTCTAAATTAATCATCTTCAATCCTCAAATTGGCAATACAAATTATTTTTTCCACGTTTACATAGCTTGAAAAAAAATAAATATGGATATAACATAAACCAAAATGAAATATAATTGTAAAATTGAATCAGAAATTGCCAATTTGAACACAGAAATAGTGATTATATATTATTCACTGCATTGCCAATTTAAAGAGTTTAATGATTAGTTACACTTAAACTGCTCTAATTCGAGAACGCCACATCATACAGTGATGGGAATGGGCTCAAATTTGTCAGTGCATTTTTCTCTTTCTGCTCATGTATGATATGTATTACCCAGCATTCTGGACCAAGAGATACTGCAAAAACGTCTCCTAAAGGTGACACTGTACCTTTATGGGTTAACTTCTTTCAAAATTCATAAATGTTTCATGCAAGTACATTGTAGGTTTATATTGGTGGTTGTCTTTGTACTAGTTTATAATATGTTTGATATCCACATACTGATGATTGTTTACAAATTGTACATTTTTATTTCTTTCCCTATCGCATTTCTGTTAGGTGGGGTGAAGCGATTCACCTACAATGGTCATAATTCATCTAAAGACAACTCACCAGGGCCTCCAGATGATTGGTTCAGTGGATTGCCAAAGAAATCAAAATCAGACCAATCACGTAAGTATTTCAGGTATATAACCAGCAGAAAAAGAGAAGATATTTATGACTATATTTTGGAGCAAAAATTAATCTTTTAGTGACTGGCTTAAAGACATTCACATGTACATATACATGTATTTTCAACTATTTCAGAATGTTGCATGCATGTCATACTATTTAGAAAATGACGTCACTTTTTTTATAATGACATTTTCCAAATAGTAAAACTATTTGTGAAATGATGTCACAATACGCAAAATCTATAGGCAAAATGAAATATTCAGTGGGCATATGAGAGCTCAAGTGCACATCACGGGCAACTCTTGCAGTGTCACCGCTGCTGCGTTTCTCAATTTCTGATCACATTGCAGCCTATCCGTATACCATGTATACCGTTCAATGCCATGGAGTTTTCGATGAGACATAAATATGAAATAAAGAATATTGATGTGATTTGATCTGATTGATTTATTTAAACAGGGTAAAAGCCCAGTTCAGCTACTTGGCTGATTTTCAATGGGGCCGTGTATCACTTAATAATAATGATAATAATTCTGTATTTATACCGCGCACAAATCTGCCAAAGGCACCCTAGGCGCACAAAATTATTTAACAAGAACAATGGTTGAGTAATCAAGGAAAAGCTACATATACATAACATAATACAGATGAACATATAATAATAATGATAATTAGCCTTAGGTGAAAAATGCTTTCTTCATGAGAAATGTCTTTAAGCTCCTCTGGAAGGACCTTGCTGATGAGCTGGTCTTAAGGTCCACAGGAAGAGAGTTCCAAGCACGCGGAGCGGCCACACAGAATGAACGATCTCCCCATGACCTCCGAGAGCGTAATTCTTGCAACTGGTCAACATTCCCAGAGCGAAGACCAGCTCTTGACGACTTCTTCAGGTTCACCATATCCATGATGTAGCTTGGGGCCATATTTGACTTAGCTCTGAAGACAGTGGAGATAAGTTTATACTCAAGTCTCTGTCTCACTGGGAGCCAGTGCAGCCTTTCAAGTACTGGAGTAATGTGGTCTGAGAATTTAGAGCCTGTAACTAGACGAGCAGTTGAATTCTGAACCCTTTGCAGTCGTTTTATTTGTGTGTCAGGCAGTCCAAAGAGCATACTATTGAACATGTCCAGGCGTGAAGTAACCAGAGCATGTACCCAGGGTTCTCACTAGAAAAAAATCCACACATGGTTCCCACTCTGCGCCAAGTGTGGAAGTTTCGGAAGTTTTACGGAATAACACCTTAAGTTACATGTGTAGGCAGTATATGCTATAGTAAAAGGATGAAAAATACTTCTTGGTAAGCAGGAGTTGTCTACTAATGGCTTAAAAGTAAAAAATACATTGCAAAAAACAAAACAGTCTGTGACATTTATCATTATTGTTAGGAATATATATTCCAATATCTTTTTACCCTTGTTGCCACGCATAGTGCAGCAATTTCACACATGGTTCTTCCTTGTCTGAAACCCTTTACGCATGGTATTGAAACCATGGGTGTTATGTACTGGCGAGAACCATGCATGTACCACCTGCTTCGTGGCCTGCAGGTTGAGATGTTCACGAATTCTGCGAATGTTTCTCAAGTGATAAACTACACTCCTTACACAGGCCGACACTTGAGGCTCCATCGTCATGTGGTTGTCCAACAGAAGGCCAAGAGACCGTACTTTTGACACTGGAGGAACACTTGTCTCACCAACATTAAGATTGGGAATCATGACCTTTCTCATCTGCTGAGGTGAACCAAAGAAGATGAATTCAGTCTTGTTGTCATTGATACTGAGGTAGTTCTGGCTCATCCACTTCCTGATTTCACATATACAGCCCTCAAACCTAGCGATGGTGATATCAACATCTGATTGGTTTGGAAGACATGAAGCATATACATGTAGCTGAATATCATCAGCGTAGATGTGATACATTATGTCATATTTCTTGATGATGTCACAAAATGGGTTTGATATGTATAAGGAAAACAATTGAGGGCCCAGCACTGAGCCCTGTGGTACAGAACAACTAAGAGCAGCAAAGTCCGATGTCGCATCAGCACCAATCCTGACTGCTTGCGTGCGACCCTTCAGATAAGATTGACACCAGTTGAGTGCTGATCCACCGATGCCAACCTCCGTTAGTCTCTTCTGCATGATGGCGTGGTCAACCGTGTCAAATGCTGAACTTAAATCCAATAGGATTAAAAACAATGAAAATGGAAAAACAATGAAAATGGAATATGAATACAAAAATTAAAGAGTAGTTACATGCACAAAATATAAAAAATGAAATACATATAAATATACATAAATCTTGATCCTAATTATATAACAAATATACTCTCCCATAATTTCGAGTTTCTGGTTAAAACAATAGGCAAGAGGTGGCTCCGAAATAGTACTATTCACTGAAGGGCACAGCCCCAAAGTGAAATGTACTTTTTGAGGCATCGAGGCCCATAGTTTTAACCAGAAACTCTTGACTTCAGGCAAAGTATATTTGTATACTATACATTGTAACTTGGTAAGTAAATTGTTTTTGCCGTTGTTTCTACTATGTGTATTTTGACTACATGTACATGTAGATTAAGAAAATGTTTTAAAGTCATCCCAACTTTTAATTTTCTGGGATAAATATGAAATAACTCTCCCCTGTAAAAATTTCCCATCTGCAACATTGGGGGTTAGAATGTTTTGTCACAAACTTTCCATTTTTATATATATATATTACATATTTTTGTTTAATAGGAATTTTGTACAGGATGGTCTTGTGATTAGGTTTTAGGCTGCAAATGGTTGCACTTTAATACACACATACATGTATGATCTCTCTGACACCACATACATGTATAAGCACCATTTTCCAATGAGAATTAGCATGTTGTGATATTTTTCATTACAGCTGTTAACTAGAAGAATTTTATCCTATTTATGCTAGGTTTACACTATATTCCTGGCGGCCAGGGCATGTTTCTGGCCACCGTGAACAAAATGGGATGGACGTGAGACAATGCAGGGAGATGGCATGGCCAAACATAGCAGTCCTTGGTTGCCACGTTTGCCGGGCCTGAATTTTAAACTGTCAAAAAATTTGCCACTGCAGTCATGGTACAGATTAGAAACCTAGTAGGCCGCAGTAAAACGGGGTGAACGCAACAAAACATGACAATACGTAACAGGCCGTAATAAAACATGGAGACGGTCTGTAATGGGACAGGAAGCATATGTACATGTATTCCCCAGCGTCTCTCGGTCCTTCACGGATGCTGTCCCATTTTGTCCCGTTTGGCCGTGGGGGACCCCATCAGAAAATTACAGACACGGCGCAGTACGTTTTGGGTAAACGGGCTGCCGTGGCCGCCGGGAACATAGTGTAAACCTAGCATAACATGAAACAGGGTTTATTGAAATGATATGATTTTTCTTATTAAAATAGGATTTTTGGAACTTCTGGCAGTAAAACTTTATTATGTTTATTTTATCATATTTTCATATTATTATCAACATAAAAGTTTACTGCAGTTCTAATATTCTAACTGTGTACATGTATTTTGCACTTCATATTATTTTAATGAAGTACAATGCAAACGAGTGAGAATCAAAATAATTGAAAGTCCTACATGTACAGTTTTATGTATTATCAGTGTTGTATTTTAGTTAGGATATCGAGTACAGTGGCGAAGAAAGCACACTGTTGTATGTTGCAGATTTTTAAGTAAAGAAATAGGATTTTGGGCTTGGAAATAGGATTGAAAGAAATATAGAATAAGATCTTTTTTCCAGTTAAAAGTTGGCAGTAACTTGGCAGCTCTGCGTTAGTGATGTGTTTTTTATGCAGCTACTATTGAAAGATAAACAAGGAAACTGTTGTTGTTTTTGTTATCATTTTATTGCTTTGCCCCATATTCACAGTTCATGGAAGCAACACAGAACTTGACGATGTATGGAGCATCAGGAAGAATGTGTCCGCAAGCCTGAACCTACCGGCCAAACAGGCACCATCCACCTCCACCAGCAACCCTTCAACCACTGGCTACTACTCACGCCATGGCCAGTACAACAAATCCTCCAAGGTTAACGAAGACACATCAGGCCTCGCTCCCTCTGATGGAGCAGGATTTGGAAGTAAGGGATCCGTCTTAGTTTTCAGATTCTTTTCCATTCCTGTCATACCATCTGTATATGATGTGATACCTAATCCAGAGTACACTGTACTATTATGCTCTTGGGAACTGCATTATATTTTGCAAGCAGTAAAGCTTTATAGTATTGGTGCAATGGTCATTCTGGGTGGCTAGCTAATAGCTAGAATTATGTAAATCCTGGCAAGTGTGATTTAGAAGTCCATTGAACTTGTTAGGGTTGGCTAGTACCTGTGTAAGATCTTTAATAGTAAGAATGTCTCTTTGGAGTTGCACAAAATGACCAAAATTTGCCATTTTTTAGCCTGTTGTTAATGTTATTCGTTCTACCTCAGTTTTTACTGCTTGTCTGAAAAATGTTTCTTGTGAATCCATGCTATGGTAAATTGTTTAACATTTCAACATTTCTATAATATTCTGTGAAATATTTCATCAGAATCTGGAGGCTACTCGTACGGACAGTCCAGGTCCAGTTATTCCTATGCAGGAGCAGCCGGAGTAGGACCAGGTCAGAGCACCAGTCCCAGATTCACCACAGGACCAAGTACTACAACTCAAGGATCGGGAAGGGGATCAGGAGGAATAGGTACATATGATATTGGATCATCATTCGATGATCCAATACTTACTCCAGGGACATTTGCTTGGGACTTCATTTCATCAGAGATATAGGCTTAGGGATACAGTTGCAATAAGTTCTAGATTTAGGGGTAGGCTGGGAAAAGTGGCTGAAAGGTTGAAGCCCCGGGGGGGTCACTCTCCACATGGCCTGCTACGCACCCGCATCCAGAAAAAGCGTCGAAAAGGGTCCCGTTTCAGGCACTCAGGCGTCGTCGACGTCTTTGGCAAAAAGGGTTGCTTTTCAGCACCATTCGCTGGTAAATCGCCTTTTAGGGTAGCCTTTTCTCACTCTTTCACGCCATTTAGGGTTGCTAATTTGGTTATGCAGATTACGCCATTTAGGGGTGCAATTTCAATCTACGCCATTTAGGGTTGCAAATTTAGGCAAATTTGAACATACCTACGCCATTAACACCATAGGGATACAAAATAATCCTCGCACACGCCGGCGCGGCCAGCAGCACTTATGAGAGTACAGTCCCCAAAGCTAGTCTCTTACACCCGGCTCTATACTAGGCAGCACGCGTTACCATACACACGCCCATAGGTCGCAGAGGATGCTATGCTATGGCTATGCTAATCATCGATTCTAATGCAACCATTCCGTGCCTGTTTGAAGCGACTATGCTCGGCTGCACGGCATGCATTTGCAGCATCGATATTTTAAAAAATGGATAAAGCAGTACAGTGCCCTCGTTGAAAGCCGACCACAGAGACCGGAAACACTTAAAAGTACTCTCAAGTGCCACAATTTCTTTTTTTATATCTAGCATTTTCCAAACGTCTCAAAACACATTATTATGGCATCTTGAGTTTCATTTGACGGAAATTTTATTACCATAGAAGAGCTGTTTATTGGTGAGTAAATATATCAAGTCTGAGAAAAAGTTTTACTCGTGTGTACTTTAACTGGTTTTCTTTCGTGTTGTTATTCCTAGAGGCTAGCCCCATATACTGTTAATTGTGTTGTGTTTTTGAATTCAAGTCAGTAGTGGCCTAGCGTTACTTACATGTAGATCTATCCTGTCCTTGATTGACCCACTCACGGGAGTGATAGCTTGACTTTTCTTTGTGTACAGTTCAATGCAAAAACAAAATTGCATTTCTGAATGAATAGACTAGTAATATATTTCAGCTTAATGAATTATTTAACCACAAATGATAGGTGCAAAAATCACACGAGTAAAATTATTTTTCTCAGACTTAAAAAGGGTAAGTCCACCCTAGAAATTTTACTGTTTCAATAAAAGGAGATAAATTTGAACAGTATTTTAAAACAGAAATGAGCAAAATGTGGAGTCTCTGAGGCGTCGCAAGAAATTCGAACATGCTTGATTTTTTTTTTTTTTTTTTTTTTTTTTTTTGGGGGGGGACTTTTTACAGTCTCTGCAAAGTCTCCGCGACATCTTCGAGATGTATCCATTAGTTGCGGAGACTAATTATATCCGCGACTGCTGAGACGTCTCTGCAATATCTCCGAGACGTCTCTGCAATATCTCCGAGACGTCTCTGAGCCATCTCAGAGACGTCGTGGAGATCAGGAGGACACCAGAAAGACTGATGAGACGTTGCAGAATGCGGAGATGTCTCCGCGACTCTACCTGATGATGTTTGACCCACTTTAGAAACCGCGTGACTGAATGCATGCTGACATTCCTCCTGGTCCAAGTCAGGTGCATGATCCTGCAAATGCTCCATTATAATTATTTTGAAACTTGTCTCAGAGACGTTTCTGTTGGTGAGATAGGGCCTTATATAGGTATCAAATTAATCGATTTCAATGTTTACGCCACTTAGGGTATCAAATTAGGGGAATTCCCTGTTCACGCCACTTAGGGTGGCTTTTTTTCATGGGTTACGCCATTTAGGGTTGCAAATTTGGTTAATAGGTTACGCCATTTAGGGTGCATTTCTGAGGTTGTCGGACACGGGTGGGTAGCAGGCCATGTGGAGAGTGACCCCCCCGGGGTTGAAGCAAGGTATTTTCCCTTAAGGCTTGTTCAGATATGAAGAGACAAATCCCAAAAACATTTTTAGTGTACAATTCAATGGGGTCTGAGGAGACCAACAAAATGTCATTGAGGCAGGAGACATTTTTTTTGTCACCTGGCTGCAAAAAGCTGTGGACCAATTGAATTCTTAAAAAGTTAGTGCAAAATATGTTGTCAGAAGTTTGTCTGGGCAACTTTTGACAAACCTCTCTTTTATTTGAGAGTTGATGTGTTAATGCGCGTTCATTAACATAAATGGGGTGGTTTGTCGCGCCATATCTGAACACTAAAAATGTTGCGTGTATTTTTTGCGGGATTTGTTGTCCCATATCTGAACAGGCCTTCAGTGTATGAAATTAAGCAATTGAGCATTTTTTGCGAAGGCACGTGTTGTAGAACCATATAATTAGAAAAGAGTCTTTATTGACTACTGATTGATCAGATCTTCCTCAAATTGGCAACTTTTATGACAAGATGTGAAACATAATATTAATAATGTTTCATTCTTGTATAGCACATATCACATTATTATCTAATGTCTCTGTATGTCTCTTAGATGTGATTAAATTACATGAAAACTACGACTGAAAAAAAACAAAAACGGATTAGACCAAGTACATGTGTGAGTGATTTGTCCCTAATTTTTTTCAAACCCATCTTTGGCTAATAAAAATGATTTTGCCCTTAGCCAAATGATACGATCTCCATTTATTGTGCTATAAATATAGTTATACAGGCTTTATAGTTGTGGGTTATGAGGTTGCCATTGGAATGACCTATAATTTAGGTTTTATATTCATAGTATCCCTTGTAGTTTGTTGCAGCAAGGATTAAAAAAGAACAATGAGCATGCAGGGATAATACATACATGTATTGTATACTAGGGCTGGGAATGACATTGGAATATTCAGATTATTTGAATAGCTTTCCTCTGATCGGTCCAACGCAAATTCATACTACGTTTTTTTGCACTAATTGTATATTCGTCCAACAATGAATAATATGTATTGCAGTCATCCTGTTTCCTGTTGAAGGGGATGACTGACTTTCACGGTATAATGACACTTCCTCCCTCAACTTGCTCTGTTGATTTTGCCATTCAAATATCTATAAGCTCATTATGAAAGTGGTATCTAAAACATCAAGAAGATTTTTTTTTATCACAGATAATTAGCAGGGACTATTGTATAGGTATATCTTATTGGTGAAAATCACAATTAAAAAGATTCAAAACATTCCACATATTAAAGTTATTAGAGAGTAACAGCATCACTGTGTGTTGCATATTGTGATGTGCTATTTCATATCTAAAATTGAAGTAATGACAAAGGGAATTCTGCGAATTGAAACCCAGTCTAAAGATTATAGACTCTTTGGCTGGAATTTCGCATAGGTGGTTTAGATTTAGACCTTGGTTTATGCAGATTTCATGGCATAAGTGCACTTGATCTAGCATGTGCCCTTAGGAAGGTCAAATAATGATGGCTCCCATTTGGCATGGGGTACTGAATACGTGCTAAATCAAGCACAATTACACCATAAAGTTTGCATAAACAGTGGTCTAAATATAAAGTGTCTTTGTGAATTCGGCCTTTGGACGCAAATAAAATTTGAATATTTTCTCTGCACAGTACTTTTGTATTAATATTTGTCTTTGTTATATTTTCTCTGTTGCTTTGATAGTTAGATATAATTTGATCCCAACAATATATTTGGTGTCATATGAAATACACAGAAATGATCATATAAATGATTAACACAAATTTATAACATAATTATTTCTCAAGTAATTGATGGGAATAGTGGGGATTTTTTTTTTTCATGCAACATATTGTATTGACCTAGTATTAACAATGTTTGTTTTTTTGGCCAGGTCCTCCATTGATAAGTGGGAACAGATCGCCTACTCGATCTAATACAAGTCGATCGTTGGAATCCCAATACAGCAGAGGGAGGGGCAGTGATGGCTGGAGCAGCTTCTAATCATACATTGATACAGCATAGCCTGTAAAGAGCAGTTGATTACATTTGTAAACAGTTTATTGAAAAAAAAACTGCATTGGAGGGCGTGATAGCACTGGATGGAGCAAATTCTTATCTCACACTAAATCGTAGCACCACATTTCCAGGACACTGGGTACTATTGCCTACAAAAGGCTACAAAAGTTCTTAAAAGTGACTTTAATGGAGGGAGGGAGAACAGTGGATGGAGCAGCTTCAAATCTCAATCTTATGCATACCTGCACAGTGTACATCACTTCACATTTAAAAAGTCATGGATAATATTGCCTACAGTAGTTCAATTACATCAAACATAATGCAGGGAGGAGAGCAGTGGATGGAACAGCTTTCAACACAAATTTGTAGCATACCCAGAGAAGTGGCTGAATTATTCACCTACATACATGTACAGCATTTCATTGGTACATGTATGTAATGGAGGTAAAGCAGTGATTGCAGCAGCTCCTTTGGAGGAAAGTTCGTTTACCTTCATGAGTTTTTGAAATTGATACAGCTGTACATGAAAATGTGATTTTATACTACAAGCAAAGATGGAGTACAAAGGAAATGGATAGAGCATTTTTTTTTTTTTTAAAGATGCCATTGGAACAATGGAGAGAAGAAGTTTTTCGTGAAGGAGTTTTTCAGGATAAAGTGGTGCTGCAGAAGAAGAGCTGTGTTTAGCCAAAGGGGAAAAGGAAAGGGAGATATGATGAAATTTACTGATTCAGTGTCATTGCATGTGTTGAGAAATAAGAATAGAATTTAATTTGTTGCCAGTTTGCATACTGTCAAACAAATCAATGCAAATTCAAAATCCCACATTCTTGAAGTGGCTTGTGGTTTGGCAGTGTTATGTTTTCTGGCTTAAATGTACAATCAAGCTTTGCTCTAATATATTTGTGAGAATAATACAGAATTTGGAGGTGATTGATTATTTTTATTTATAGAAATGGATATTTATAGAGAAAACATTTAATTGACGAATTATTACACATAATGCACTTAAAATTTAGTACATTTATGTACAAGAATTAACAACTCGTCTTTGGCATTTGTAATAACTACTTCCACCCTTTTCCTACATTGCTTATTACATTTAAATAAACAATTCAAACAATTGTAATAGCGATTCTTTAAAAGGAATTTTATATTTTACAGTATACTTGCATATCAGCATGATTATTCTAAGCACAGATTAAACTTTTTTTCCGCATTTCTCTAAAAATTAGAATAAGAAACATACTTTAGAGTGAAGAAGGAAAAAAAAATAGAATATGAGCTGAATTGGAGCTCATTGCACATACCGTAGAGTACAGTTTCTATTCCAAGAGATTTGCTACCTCAAGATATTTTCCTCTTTGATACAGTAGTAGAACATTTGAGACAGTTTATAAAAGTTCATATTCATGAAGAAAACTGAAGTTTCTTTAAAAGTTGTTTAAAAAATACCAGAAAATAATGCTCTTTATATAAAAAAAAGTACAATGCACATTGTACGTGTAGATACACAATATAATCCAAGAGCATATACATGTAGAGTTTGATGTGGCAGACTTTGAAATCCAGTCTTTTTGCAAGATTCATTCATTTTTGTTTGTAATAACAATAGAATTAAGATTTAGTTAGCATAGAGACATTCAACTTCATGTATTTTAATCAGTCTTTGTAAAAAGGAAACTCATTCCATACAAAAAGGGCGTTTTTAAGTGCCATGTACAGTTTTGTGGAAGTCCCAATAACATAGAAGAGCAGTGTGGTTCAGTTCAGAATGTGATACCCTTTCCTTACAGTTTAAAAAAAAACACAACCAAAACTTCCTATTTTTCACCACAAATGAACATGGCTACATTGGTTCTCAATAATAGAATAGATGAAATAAAATCTAAAAAGAAAAAAATACCCTTGCTTTAAGAAATTTATCTTTTTTAGATAAATTAATTTTGTGACGTCAGACTTTGGCAAAGGATAAGCGCATTGAAATGTTTAATGTAATGTGCTATAAAAATGTATTTTATTATAAATAATATTAATGAAAATTGAAGGTACATGTATATGGAAGTGAAAAAAGTTATTTCATTTATCTTGTTCAATAACTTTACTCATTATTTACTTTGGCAAAGGATATTGGGCTATACCTTCAACAGATACATGTGTGTACGGACATTCTGACATCAAAGCATTTGCAGCATTTTGGAATTATAAGTATCTTCTTAAAAATCAAAGAAAAAACTGAATCTTAACCAATTACCTCTTGGGGTTAACCAATACTGCACATGGCTTTTAATGATGCTTCTTGTTAATATTGTGTGTGATTTTATCTATGAAGCATAAAAAGTTTGAGATGCTGAAATCAAATCATTCTCTATTTTCATCATGCATTGTTTTTCCTTCAATCACTAATACACCTTGAATTAATTTGATTAAAAGATTTTATTTTTTGGTGAAAAAAATATATCTAGCAAAAGTAAGTTAGCATAATCTCCTTTAAAGAAGGAGTTTTATTAATACTGTGTACATGTATATATGAAACTATAATCATACTGAATTTATAGAGAAATAATTATTTATTCAAATGAAATATTATATATACTTAATGTTCAAGTTAAAGTGTTTGATGTGCTCTTGGTGGATATAGGCTTGTATCGTGTGATGTTTGTTATTGTTTTGGTTTTTTTTTAATACAGATATTCATGTCTCAATACAATAGTTACATGTACATGTACATGCCACACATTAAATTACTCATTTTATACATTTATGTCGATAAGAGAGTAAATTGATGCACAGTGATATGGATCGATAAATTGCATTCTGTTGGAGGCTTACGTGTACATTTCCTAATATTCCTGGAGTATTTTGTGAAACATGTAGATACATGTAAATGCAAGTTATGCAGACACATCGGGCTGACACATGTACATGTAGCTCAACATTGTTTAATTAATGGTTGAACTTTGTTTCCAAGCCTTATCAACCTTTTGAGGACAGCAGAAACATTGGAATGTTGCTGTTGGTTATTTTTAATTGCAGTTAAAAGAAATCACATTGAAAAAGGAAGTTACTTATATATTTTGTTGGAAAGCTACATGTACATTTATCTCAAAATTTGCAAACAAATGTACAGGTATTTGAAATAGAGTAGGGAAGAGCCTACAACCCACCAGTTGTTATGAACCCATTGCATGCACAACCTGGATGGGTGGTCTCTGTATATAGCCTAGAAGGGCCATTCTCGGTCACGTGTGTGACCCAAATCATGAAAAATAGCAGATTCAAAACTAATTTGTCAGTTGTAGCTGAAGTCTCTTATTTTGGAATTTTAAATGACTGTATTACCCCCATTAGACTGAAGGCAATTATTTTAAAAGTGCTTACATCATTTTTGTCTCGCCCACTTGTCTCGCCCACCGGAGGTGAAGGCGAGACTAAGGGATCCAAATGTCGTCCGTCCGTCGTCCGTCCGTCGTCCGTCCGTCGTCCGTCCGTCCGTCCGTCCGTCCGTCACAAACGTTATGAAAGATAACTTGGCAACCGTGACTCACTTTTCAACCAAACTTGGGTTGTAGATGCACTAAGGGGACCTGCATGTTATGGTCCAGTCAGAGGTCACATGGTAAGGTCAAAGGTCATTTCAGGTCAAACGTTAAAGTTTACGTGCAAGACTCTCTTATGACACAAAACTCTGCAACCGTGACTCACTTTTCAACCAAACTTGGGTTGTAGATGCCCTAAGCGGACCTGCATATTATGCTCTAGTCAGAGGTCACATGGTAAGGTCAAAGGTCATTTTAGGTCAAACGTTAAAATTTACGTGCAAGACTCTCTTATGACACAAAACTCTGCAACTGTGTGACACTGTTCAATCAGAGTTGGGTTGTAGATGCACTAAGGGGACCTGCATCTTATTGTCCAGTCAGAGGTCACATGGTAAGGTCAAAGGTCATTTCAGGTCAAATGTTAAAGTTGACGTGCAAGACTCTCTTATCACACATAACTTTGCAACCGTGACTCACTTTTCAACCAAACTTGGGTTGTAGATGCACTGAGGGGACCTGCATGTTATGGTCCAGTCAGAGGTCACATGGTAAGGTCAAAGGTCATTTCAGGTCAAACGTTGAAGTTTACGTGCAAGACTCTCTTATGACTCAAAACTCTGCAACCGTGTGACACTTATCTATCAAACTTGGGTTGTCGATGCACTAAGGGGACCTGCATCTTATTGTCCAGTCAGAGGTCACATGGTAAGGTCAAAGGTCATTTCAGGTCAAATGTTAAAGTTGACGTGCAAGACTCTCTTATCACACATAACTTTGCAACCGTGACTCACTTTTCAACCAAACTTGGGTTGTAGATGCACTGAGGGGACCTGCATGTTATGGTCCAGTCAGAGGTCACATGGTCAGGTCAAAGGTCATTACAGGTCAAACGTTGAACGGTTAAAGTTTACGTGCAAGACTCTCTTATGACACAAAACTTTGCAACCGTGTCACACTTTTCAGTCAAACTTGGGTTGCAGATCACTAAGGGGAAGTGCATGTTATCATTCTGTTGGATGTTACTCATATCAGAGGGATGAGAGTAGAAGCAGGGAAAGTACATGCACGTGAAAATGCAGTACCATTTCATAAAAAAACCCTTCTCATATTTTATCAAATGTTATTCCATCCCAGTTATTTCACAATGAGCTTTCGATACAGTTCTGTTGTGTGCCATCACAGATCGCGATATTTCTAGTTATTTTCACAAGTGGGCGAGACACAACATCGCAAACGCCTTGTTCTTTCAGAAGTCAAATAAGGTCGGTCACCTGTGTGACTTCGCACGAAAATTGGTCTTACTTGTTGGTATTCAAACCTATTTTTCTCTGATTTCCCTGGGAGTGTAAGTTTCCACTTTTCATTACTGTATGATATGGATTGTTCTTAACAGTTTCAAAGCAATTTTCCTTAAATGAATGAACATTCTATTCTTTTAGAGGTGAAAATTGGGTCAGTCACGAGTGTGACCAGTCAAAAAGGGGACATTTTTAAATGACTCTGTAAGCACATTATAGTTGAGAAATTATGAATTCTTATCAAAGAAAGAGGAGCCTTTTTCATTAAAAAAAAATAGAATGAAAAAATTAAAACATGTTATCTTATTTTTAAGCAATGAGGCAAAATAAGATGGTCACGTGTGTGACCAAAATTTCACTTTCCAGAGAATGGCCCATAACAGAATTCAGAACTCAGTGGGTCACCATTAAGTGAGTAGTGGTACCTGGGATTAGTTTTTCATGCTTGCAGTGAAAAATGCATTTTTTTTTCCAGTTTTTGTCTGACATTCAGACATCAAATACATGTATGGTATGCAAAGAAGGCTTCTAAAGATTGGGTACAGTGTATTGGTACAAACTTCCGACTTGGGAGTGTCTTAATTACGGTGTGTAGGTACAAATGTAATTCATATTGGCAAAATTACACACTAGCATCACAGGGCTAATCTTGTGAGTTTTATGAGATGTCAGTGGCCAAAATTTGGTTGTAAGGTTTTAAGGTTTGAGCATTTGCCTATTTCCTTTGTCTGTGAATGGTTGAAATGGGAAACTTAATGTTCTTATCCTGTATTCAATACTGTCCTTGTACTGTGAAGTGCTCTGTCTCTGAGCCTGTTTTGTGTCCAACTAGACAGGGGCTGAATTAACTTAATGTCAAAGTGTTTGTAAAAAGTTTGTGTTTACTAGTTTAGTATTTTGTTTTTACTGACCAGTGTTATCTCCAAGCTTGTACATGTAAGAGTGTAATGTAGTTTGTGAAAAATTGTTTGAATTTTTGATGAACATGTGTATTAGTCACTATGAAAGGAGATCCCAGAGAACTCAAGATGGAAGAAGTAAATTCACCTCCATGATGGTAGCTACTTTAGTAGGAAATAATACATGCAGATTCATCAAAAAGAATCATTTTGATTGTTGACCAGTACTTAACTAAAGTTGTCAAAGTTTCATGGATGAATACCCCCTGTATAACTGGATTTTGGAAGAAATTGCATTTGGATGGAAGGTGGTACACAACCACTTGCCCAATGTCCAAGGGCAACCAGAATTTTCCAGATGGGCAAGTGCATTTAGATACCACTTGTCCTTCATGTATAGGGCAATTCGTTTGGGGATTTCATTATAGGCTTGAATTTCACGTTCGGAACAATTTTTAACCTTTTGAAATTTTCAAAATTTATTCCTAACTGATTATTATTCACATCAAACAGTTTTGAACTTCAGTGTTTTAAGTCATATGATTGATGCAAGATTCAACACTCTTCGGTAAACCAGTCACAATTTTCCGCCAAGGCCCAGTGCCCCTGGTGCTGAGTTTATAGCTGGCATCCATTAATGTACCTTAGGAAGGTCCTGTTTTTTGGCAAGGTGTGAGACTTATGATCTACATGTACATGTATAACCAAAGAGGCTGATGTTGAACTTCATGCATGTTCATTTATTATGAAATTATGAAGTTAAAAAAAAAGACATTGTTTTCAGTGTGTCCTCATTAGTAGATCATTTAGAAGGAAGATTAATGGGAAATCTTTTCTAGAAATTGTTTTCTCACAAAAAGCCACCGATTTTTTATAACTTGTCTGCACTGTCACCCTACATGTACACATAGTGAACCAAATCTGCAAAGTGCAGTTTTGTAGCCATTTTGTAGCCCTTTTGTAGCCTTTTTGTAGCCCTTTTGTAGCCATTTTGTAGCCGTTTTGTAGCCCCTTTGTAGCCGTTTTATAGCCGTTTTGTAGCCATTTTGTAGCCTTTTACTGTGTTTTGCAGTTTTGTAGCCGTTTTGTAGCTGTTTTCAAAAGGGCTGCAAAAGGATTAAAAAACGGCTACAAAAGAGCGGAAAAACGGCTACAAAATGGCTACAAAACGGCTAATCTGCTGATTCTGCTCACTGTGACATGTACCCCCCTCCCCCCTCCCCTTTTCTCTCCCTATGTTTTCTTTCGTGATTTTACTTGATACTTCTCATTTTTCCTCATAATATGCATGCTTGTTTTTTTCTCTCTCTTCTTTCTCTTTCCCTTTTATTTCTCTGCCTCACCTTCCATTATCTTCTTTTTTTCACTACCCTATAATGCACACTGTACTAGCACAAAGCAGAGAATATGGCCTCTGTATGATGTAAAGTCATTTTAGTGTTCCTCTTGATAAATGCACTGTGTTACGTGTACATGTATATGCTGCATTGGAAAGTGTGTCGACAATCTTCAAGTAATGTATCTTTCCATTCTGTACTACTGGGCCGGTATTCAATTCAATACTTGGATTAAGTCAAACTTTTACTAAGTATTTTACTTGGCTAAGAAATTTGCTCAAGTCGTATTCAATTCAATACTTTGAATTTTACTTTTGTAAGCCAACTTTGAGCCAAAATTCTTTCTGATAAGCATTGTGACGTCCTATTTTCAATGCGCAATTAAATGTCGCATCAAATACGCTCGAATACACTATCATATTATTCTGCGCAGCGCATGGTGACTGCGTATAAAAACCTATGCCTGCCAGTCAAGGCCTCCAAAATAATTGGCTTTAGTCTCCTAGGTAGGTGTCTTAGATTGAGAGCAAAATACTTAACCAAAATATTGAATTGAATACCAAATTTTGCCAAGTATTTTATCTAAGTAAAAAACTAAGACAAATACTCATATTTCTGACTTAAGTATTGAATTGAATACCGGCCCTGCTGACTTCAGTTGAAGTAAGGACAGGTACATGTACATGTACATCCATGCTTTGACCAAATCTGTGCATGAAAATGACTTCTGCACCATAAAGCACACATATTTGTAAAGCACAAAACATTTGTTTCTTTAATATGAACCGTGGTTTTGATTCCCAAAGGCCACCAAGTGTCTAGATACATTTAAGTGTGGACTACGGAGTGTGCATTTGTACAGAAATATTTACCCACCTTCAAAGATCATCTGAATATTTACCCATTCATACAGTTTGTACTATTGTTAAGATTTCTCCATGTTTATTTTTTCAACTCATGTTTTTGTAATATCTATTTACATTTTGCTATATAATTCCTGAATCAACTCTTTTTTGTTCTTGTAGACTTGGGGGGGGGGGTGCAGCAAATAATGTAATCATTGAAGTGCTTTCTAGTTTATAAGGGACTTGATAAAATTGAATCATTTTTATCACTATAGGGTCAATGGATTGTCAATTGGTTTGAGTATTCTTATGTCAGATAATCAATAGTAACCAAGAGACATGTCAGCATGTCTGTCATCCTACTGATTGGGTTGCATTCAGCTTAACAAATCTGTCAAAGATGAGAAACAGTGATACATTTCTGGTATCGTGAGGCTGGGCTTAACACTAACTGGTGCCTGGGACACTTGGGCTACAAAAATCTTGGTTTGGATCCCCAAATCTGAAGAAGAAAAAAATGTAAGCCTCAGTGCAAAGTTGCAAACTAATCCTAATATTTCAGTCTAGACCCCTATCAAAAAAAAGAAAGAAAGAAAGAAAAGAAGTTGTGGAGCCATGCATAAGGCAACTGCATGTTATACGATCTGACTGCAACCCATGTTTGGAAGAAGATACATTTTTCATTAAATATGAAAGTATGTAAACAAATAAACTTATAAAGTCCTAATCGAGTGTCTAAATTATTAAAGGAATATATCATTCATTCTGTGTTTGATTTAGTGTAAGCTTTCTAGTCAGGGTAAATGCCAAATCGACTTCAAATCACAAAACCGCTAAGACGCCGCTACGATTTGGGATTGATATCACTTTTCCTTCAACAATAGCCCAGAACTTCAAATTTTGTATTCTTATGACTATTCAGAGCTCTGTTTTGTAAAGAGTTCAGATATTTGAATGTTCATATCAAATGCTACATGTCGCAGTTTTCAGAACTTGGATCGCCGATAGATCTTGTGGTATGTGGTGAGCTTTACCATTCAAGGTGTACTATCAAACAACAGTTATTATTTAATGAGCAGTTGTTCTGGAAATTTTCTTAGTTTTCTGCAACATTTCCTTAGTTATCAATTACCTTCTCCCAGCGATCTGACACTTGTCTTCAAAAAGAATATGCTGATTGATAACTTCTGACTCTAATGCACATAGTTTATACAATTATTTTAATTAAGTAACTTGATTTTTTATTTTGTAATTAATGCATGAATGTTTTAACCAATCATCTACAGAGTGTCTTGTGTGAAGTGATGTCTTGTATGTTTATTATTTCAAACATTCCATCCAACTCGGCTATGCCTATTCCTCTGTATTTTTTTCGTCCATTATATTGTATTATGTATATATTTGAGAGTGGCAGCATTAAAATATATACTACTTTCTGCTTTAAAAATACGTTTGAAATGTTTATCTTTTTCTACCTTGAATTATCAAACCACAAGATAATTATTTAACTTTTCAAGTTCTAGATCATACTAAGCATTTTTCTTATGGGCCTATTTCTTTGTTTTTCGCTGCATTTCATTCCTTTTCTCTTTGCCAATATCTCTTCTCCATTATCCTGTTTTCTCTATCTTTCCTCACTCTCCTTCTCTTTCATATGTCTCTTTCTCTTACTCTTTTTAACTTCTCGTTCCCTTCATCTGCGTCTCATCTTTAATGATTTCTTTCTGTCTCACTCTCTTATTACCTCTTCCCATATCATTGTCACCATCCAGCATGATCCCGTACTCTCTTTTTTTCCCCTCCATTATGTTCACTGCATCCAAAATCCTTCATAGACTTTTTCAGTGTATCTAATTTTGTAGAAAATTTATTTCAGAACTCCCATTTTGTTGAAAATGGCAATGTCTTATCTTGATACTAGGGTGAGCATTGCTCCTCAGTCAAATTCCACTACTGTATTGACAAAATTGACCAAATTAATAACTTAACCCATTACCTACTGGAACTAGATGGTCTCTGTACTAAGCCTATGGGAAATAGAGAATTCAGTACAGGTAGTCAAAAGATTGACCCCTGAACCTAACATTATTATATTTGACTATGACCTGATCAATGCCTAATCTAAAACTGAGGACAACTCGAGCTCTAATCCTACATCTTTATAATGAAAGGACGCCTCAAACAAATGTCACAAAAGTAATGGAAAATCGTTATATAAATTCTTTTCATTGCACAAAAATCACATGGAAATTAAAGGGTTATTGAATATGTAACTCATGGAAGAAAATCCAGACTAAGGATTATCTAAACTATGGTTTAAACTTCCATATAGCATGTCCATGGTTTCATTACCCATCAACAGGCAATGTTATCTTTCTAGTAAGTACGCTGGTGATGAAAGTTCAAACCACAGTTTAAAACATGAGAATAGAAAAAAGGAAAAAAACAAACAAAAAGAAAATAAAAGAACAAAAAAGAACAAAAATAAAAGGAAAAGAAACTAAATGCATAATACTTTGGTCACATCAAAGAGTACCAAAGTCTACTAAAAGATGCCTTGGAAGGAAAAGTAGAAGGTACTAGACCCAGAGGGAAACCAAAATAAACTGGGCAGGGAACATTAGCCCGTTAAGATTTTAATATTACACATTTTCTGTAGACCCCAGCCCGAGTTATTTTAGACTTCAATATTATTAATTGGGTTAAGATGTGGGGCACACTAACACTACAAGTGTGCACCAGAGCTAGTGGCAGAAGTCATGTATGAATGTATCTGAACAGTAAAAAGAGAGCAGGACAGATAGTTAAAGCATGATTTAATCTGAAATATTCATTGTAAATGAAAGCCATTCGTTTACATTACCTTTTCAAAGATAGATCATAATAAACTTCTATTAAATTTGAAAATTTAAGGAAAGCACCAAGTCACTATATATATATGTATATATATATATATATATATGTATATATATATATATATATATATATGTATATATATATATATATATATATATATATATATATATATATGTATATATATATATATATATATATATATGTATATATATATATATATATGTATATATATGTATATATATATATATGTATATATATATATTCTGCAATGAAACAAAGTCAAGGAATAGCAGAATATAGTACATCATCAACATTTTAAAAAATCATCAAGGTCTTTTGCTATATTTCAAAAATCTCTTTGGTCATTGAATTACTTTCAGTAAAATGTTTGTAAACAAAATTTCAATAGCATTTCACCATGTTGCGTGTTGGCTCCATATTCCCAATGAAACAAATAGCCCACAAATACTTCGAAAAAGAGAAGAAGGTCATACATCTAGCACATAATCTTCGTACCAGAAAGTTCTAGGCTAGAAAAAAACAAAAGACTAATTATTTTTAGTTCATAAGACAGAAATCTTGCAACTTGACATGTTAATTACTATATTGATTGTAGGTATAAATGTTGTGCCATCAAAAGCAAAGGAAATTTGCATTTCATGTAACTATTTCAGTTTGGAAAACATACATATACTTTACAAAAATGAATACCGGTATATAATCATGATAATGTTGATATATTACAACTCTGTTACGAAAGGAGTGTTACTTCCAGATGAAACTGATCAATGCTATTGAAATACTCATGAGCATTTTTACATACACATCTTAATATTCTAAGAGCTGGAAAGTGTCTTTCAATAAGGAAAATTCACAGGCTATATTCATTTACTCCGAATAGGTTTTCAGAGAAAAAAAAACATTACATAATTATTCCATTTCATGTGATATGATATCAAAATTCTTCTTGGTATCAGCGTACAAATTCAGAAATGGTTCTCAGTACTTGGTAGATCTAATATCAGTCTCTGTGTGGTATTATCTTGATATAGAGACCTGTTACTAGTATTGGCTCTCCTGAAAAATTAGAAACATTGATCAAAGAGAAATCCAGAGAGAGACAGACAGACAGAGAGACAGATAGACAGACAGAGGGAGAAAGAGAGAATCCTTATTTAGTTACCAAGAGTTACAGTGTGAACACAAAATTAGGATGCAGTGAAAATTAACATTCCCTTCCCATAAACATTAACAGTAGGGATTATTTTTTTTCAACATCTATCCATCATGTCCATGCCAAATTATGATTAGAGAGAAGAAGCTGTCATCACATATTCCAGATTCAACCCTACATCATTTCCATTCAGAAGGAAAACAGTTCTGATCAATCAGAATGAAAGCAAGTGGTAAAATTTAACATTTTTCTGCACAAAGCTTCAAGGTGTAAAATGTGCTTAAAAACTAACAAGTAATATCCTCCTTTTCTGAAAAATTTCATAAAGAGTCACCACCAGGGAAAAAATACACGGGGGCGGCGGGCGAATTCGCCCCGGAAACGCCTGAAAGAGCTCCCGAAATAGGCCGAAACAATGATTTCGGTGGCGACGGAAAATTAGAAAATCGCCCCCGAAATTTAATGGTGGGAATCGAGCAAGTCCGTTTCTGAACCAATCGCATTTTGCAGGAAAGTTTCAGCACTGTTGGAAAGCCCTGATGAAGCACATGGCACATGGCACATGCGCTTGATCATGCTTTCTTCCAGCAGTTGCATGAATCTTTCCCGCCAATGCGATTGGGACTGCCCGTCGCATTAACTTTGGGAGCAATGATGCAGCCAAGCTCTCGGTGAAAGCTTTTTTGGCTCAATTATTTAATGGGTGTGCTACAGCTGTATACAAAACTTGATATATATCTTTCATGGTTAGTATTTTCAAATCACGTGTAGGGAGACACTCATGAATATTCAAGTTAGATATGAATATTTATGAGCTTCAGATATGAATATCTATCACCTTCAGATTTGTGAATATTTATAAGCACCTCCACATACATGTGGTGCTATAGTTACAACTTTAGATAAAAAATGACTGGTTAGTGATTGCACAATCAGCTAGGTAGATGATGCTCATAAATATTCACACCAGATATGAATATTTATGAGCACACCTACATGTACATAGAAATGAATCATTCTTGCAATAACTCAGTAACCATATGATGGATCAACTTCAAGCTTGGCTCATGAATGCATATGGGAGGGATAATGGTCGATCAAATTTTTGGGTCTCAAGGTCAAAGGTCAAAGGTCATAGAGGTCATGTAGATAGAAATGTATTGTTGTTGCAATAACTCAATAACCATTTGACAGATCAACTTCAAAATTGCATCATGTATGTATATGGGAGGGACAATGTCTGATTAAATTTGGGGAACTCAAGGTCAAAGGTCAAAGGTCATAAATGTCATTTTGTACATAGAAATGGTTCGTTCTTGCGATAACTTAGTAACCTTTTGACGGATCAACTTCAAACTTGGCTCATGAATGCATATGGGAAGGACAATGACCTGATTAGATTTTGGGGACTCAAAGTCAAAGGCCAAAGGGTGATAGAGGTCATTATATACATGAAACTTGCTTGTTCTTGTGATAAATCAACAAATCTGTGATGTTTCACTTCAAACTAGCCCCCGAAAATAGTAGCCCCCGAAATGGGAAAAGTAGCCCCCGAAAGTTGAAAAAGTAGCCCCCGAAAAATTGTATAAAACTCGAAATGGAGCCCCCGAAATAAAAAAATTAATTTTTTCCCTGGTCATCACCCCCTCACACTAACACTCCCTCTGAAACTGAAAGAAAAGGTACAAAGAAGCTTTTCTTACCAACTAAAAGTCTGAGAAATGTATAATCAGCCACCTTCATATCCAGATCAACAGCCCCTTCTGTCTTCTCTGTAAGCTCCACGATCATCGTCGTTGAGTTGCCTGTGACATCAAGAGAGTTGCCCAGGTAGTTGATACCAGTGAAGGTGAGTTTGACAGAGTCCTCTGGTAGAGTGATCTTCATTGTCATGCCGTCTTCACGGAGACGGAGACCTCCATAGCCCATGAGCACGGCCTGGAGGAACCCGCCCATCCCTGTGATGAAGTTGACAGCACCTGTACCCTGGGCTGTCTCAGTCCAAATCTGGCCAAAAAAACCCCCAAAACAACACAAAACAGAGCAAATCCAAGCTGTTATAAATTACTGATGACATCTAGGATTTCAACATACATGTATCTTATGACTGACTTGATTTTGCAAGCTCTCCACAGGCTAATAGACAAGACAATTTGTTCATGATATTATAACACCTGGAAATGAATGGAACACCAAATGACTAAATAACTTGGAGCTATTCTGTAAAGTTGCTGCAGATGTTTCAAAGCTTTTATGGGAGTGCTAATGGAAACAAACAACATGCAAAAAACAAAGATAAAAAAACAAAACAAAACAAAACAACAACAAACAAAAACACATGCACCAATCATTTTGATGATGTGGTGCATCCCACCGCTGCCACCCTGATATGAGGAAAGAAACAAACTCTCATTAGGGATGATGAGCCATCATTCATTTCAGTGCCATGGGTTTCTGTCCTGAAGTTGCAATAATGTTTATCAAGGATAACAATTAAGAATGAGGCGCCAATCAGTATTATACTGCGGGCTTTTTTTTTTTCTTATTTTTTTTTTATTCTATACCACCACAAGCATATGAACAAGACACAAAGTAAACCCACACTAAGGATGAGGTGGCAATTATTTTGATGGTGTGGACTTGTATCCAGCATCCTGATCAAAAGATAACAGACCACGTTGATGATGTGGGTTTGTATCCCACCGCTGCCACCCTGTTTTGAGGATACAAAACAAACCCTCACTAGGGATGATGAGCCATCATTCAAACCAGTGCCATGGGTTTCCATCAGTTGGAACAATGTTTATTAAAGGAAACAATCAAGGTTGATGCATCAGTCAGTATTATAGCCTACTGTGTGCTTGTATTCTATACCACTACAAGCACAAAGCAAACCCACACTAAGGACGAGGCGGCAGTTATTTTGATGGTGAGGATTTGTATCGAGCAGCATCATTATCAAAGACGTTTAAAAAATAGACCACAGCAGTCATTTTGATTATGTGTTTCATAGATGCAATTCACCTTTTAGGAATTCCAAAAGAGAATCCGGTATGCTTATATAAAACAAATTATATTGGCTGCTTATTTTTCAGGTCAAGCTTGAAACTATAAACTTCTAGGTAATCTTGAGACTGCATGTACTATGCCCTATTAGACTTCATCTTGGGGCACTGTACACCTCTGAGATCTTCGCCGGATACATACATTCTTAACCATGTTCATCAAAGTAGTCCATATTTGTACGATAATAAATGACAGCTGTTTTCACAACAAAAAAAATGTGCAAATGGATAAAACATGTTAATTGTATACCGCAATTCAGTTTCATGTTCATATTTCATTCAATTAAACTTTCAAAAGTTTTGACAATCTTGCAAAATCATAAGTTCATAAAGTTTTGTACAGGCAAAATTTGTTCCTTTACAGTATTTTGTATGTCACTGCTAGGAAAAGACAGGCTTTTTGATGCTAATAATGAGTGTTCTTCCCTCACATTGAAAGGTTCTTGTATATTCAAGAAGCTTTCAGAGAAAAGGTCTGCAGCTTTCTTAGCATCACCCAGCTCCAGCCATCCCACAGCAAACATCCCCCACGTCATGGCGGGCCCTGTATGCTCTGTGTATGTCTCATAGTAAGTGAGGTCATTGACCCTTGTGGACCGTTCCATTTCATACATGAGGGGGTAGCCCAAAAGAATGACATCTGCTTGCTTGACAATCGTGCCTACAATATAAACAAAAAGACTTGAACATAGCATAAAGTTTTAGCATCTGCTATTGAATTTGAAAAGATATCAAAATATTGTTATCTTAATTAAGTGACATGGAGTAGGAGACTAACAGGGGGGTACATATAGGCCAAGTATTCAGCCTCTAGTTCTTTGTCTACATAATAGTTTTCAGATGTTGACATCATGTTAAAAAGGTATCTCATTAAACATTCTTTCATTTTTCAGTTGAGAAAAGGTGAACCTCTCATCAGAAAGAAAGCAGAATACATAAAACAAAACAGTGAAAAGCAAACCAAAAAAAACAAACAAATAAAGTAACGACTTTATCAAGTATCGTTTTGCGTTTTCCCAAAGTGTGTCCGCTCAGTATACAAGGTGTAACATTTCATGCATATGACTTCCAGGAATTCAAAATGACACTTGTTTATGCAGAAAACAAGGACTTCTTAATGCAATAATGTCCCAAATTTTACATATAACCGAGGAAAATTCAAATTGTTAGATGCCTTTTAAAGAATACATTTTCAAAGAGACTCATGGCAAGCTCAAGAACGTTTCCCCACAGTGCTTCTTAATTTTGAGATCACAGATATTTATCACTAATCCAAGATCATTATTGGCTGCAAGGTACATGCTGATGGCCTTAAAAGTTACTATTCTACACTAAACTTTAGAACACTATTGCACATTTTGAGGGATGTTACCCCTTTCCCTACCTCTTTTATAGCCTTCAAATTCTGGATGGTAATCATTCTTCTGGTCATAGATGATGTACATGCTGTCAGCGATCTTGGACCAAGTATCCGATAGCTTCTGGCCGAGTAATGAGGCAGCATAGTACGGCAGACGCAAGGCCATCTGGGCCACCACGTTGGTGTAGACAGAGTTGTCTACTGGGGCATGATCTTCATCTGGTGGCATTACACCTTGGTAATAGATATAAACTCCAAAGTTAAAGTCAAATTTGAGTACCTGCAGAGAAGCTTCATTTCTAGAAAAAAAATTAAAATTCATTGGAATACCTTAGTGTGCTCTGTACTGCCCACAGCAATTGTTTTGTTTAATCAGATTTATTTTGTATACTGCCATTCATTCATACATAGAAACATACAGACAGGATTGAGTCGGATTGTGTTATAATCTAGTTTTATTGCTGTTGCTTTAACAAGCACTTACATATCCAAAATGATGCAGTTTACGTAGCAATCCAATTCTTTGAATAAGCCTGTATTTCTTATGAAACGGAAGCTTAGCTATCTTTATCAGCAGATTGTAGGAGCAAATTAAGTAGCAAACAATTTGAAGAAATATGTCAAGATATCAAAATCTGTTCATTCATTAAAAAAAGAAACCCAAAATGGATCGAAAGCAATGATATTATGTAAATAGGAATTTTTCATCATCAAAGTGTACTATCTAGCACCAACACATATTCAGAAGATTCTGAGTCTCCCTTTTTTTAAGGATTATTATTGGCATAGCAGATTGCAAATGAGTGGTTAGTTGAAGTTTGTACGCTGATATCCCACCGCTGCCACCTTGTTGATGAATGATGAAAATTCCATGAAAAAATTGTAGGATTGTGAGCCTCAGTGAAATGTCTAACCTGTCTCCTGGACTTAAATACACACTTTGCAGACTAGTAGGTTGTAAATTTGTTTTTTCCTTTCAAGTACATGTATCTACTTGGCTATTTCTATAATTATACCAACTGCATATACATCACAACACTGAAGCTGGTCATTTGTTTGATGCAGCACTCTGTCTTTACATCATTCATGTGATTTATACAAGATAATCATGATAAAAACACAAATTTTGAAAGTTTGAAAAAATATGGCCAAATAGAAAGGGGAAAATGCAGATCTAGCATGTAAACATGATTGCATTGTAAGTGTTCAACTTGTCGACTGCTGAATTCTCAACTTCCCTAAGGCTTATTACAGAGGCTACTCGGTTCTAGTAGTCAAAAGGTTAAGTTTGCATGTATACCTAATAGTGTATAGGCTCGCTTATAATCATCATACGTGACTCTTCCAGCCCAGTAGTTAGCCAGTTCCTGCACCATCTCAAATCCCTTGCCAGTGATGAGAAAATCAGTGTCATTGGTGGCAAAGAGGTACTGCTGAACTGCAAATGCAATGTCACCATTGAGATGTATTTCATATTTTGCTGGGTCAGGAGCAGGGCAGACATCAAATCCTGCAAAGGTTGTCAAAATAAGATGGTATTTTGATGTTAATAACTATTTGAGGAAAAAGGGCCCTACTCAGGAAAAGGGTGATTCGGTTCCTGGTATTAAACAAGAAATGCATTTTTGACAAGTTTGATTTTAAAATGAATTGTTATTGGAAGTCCCTTTCATATCTTCATTTGCAGCCACTTGATCAATAGTGAGCAGTCTAGACCAGTTCCATTTGTTATTACCATGAGCATCATCAACATCAATATTTTGTTTGTCATCTCCCTAGTTTCTCATCAGCCCTCTCCTCTTTTGTTGTCACCATGCATCATCACCTTTCTGCTTTTTACATCATTTTATTCATCTCCATCATCATTAAAATCATCATTATCATCACCACCATGAGCAACATCAAAAACATTATCATCAGCAGCAGCAGCATCATCATCAACACCATACCATTCTCACTTTACACTACCATCTCCTTTACACCAGCAACTTTAATCCTGTAAGGAACATATACCAGTATATGCCATCTCCCAGGGGAAGCGAGCTCCCCTCTCTGAAGTCTGTGCAGCATACTCCTTGGCAGCCTCTAGATGCATGGTGCGAGACTGGAGCATGGCTTTGGCCAGCTCTGGGTACAGGATCAACATTGGCGGGTACATCCATGTCTCCTGATCCCAAAACACATGACCCCTACAGGAACAAGATTGAACACAGGCAAACATCATATCCAGATTGTTATAGGATACAGTACAGGAATATACCCCTTTTATTTCAAGACAACTTTCCATACCTACAAATTTGCCAAGCTTGGCAGCTTGTTGGAGGATTGTTAGGAAACACCAATGAATTCAAATTTGCAACAAGCAAATGGAAATCAAATATTTTACCGGTAACTTGGAAAGGTATGCCCTGTCTTTATATTGTATACTAGCATAGAAGAAGCTTTCCTTCAGGTGCTATTCAGGTAGTATCATAACACCAAGTTGTTACTTGCATTAATACTTTTAATGCTTAAATGAAAGGAATTCTTGTGGAAAATCATTTGCCTAAGCTAAGGAGTTAATTCACCAGAGCAGCAATGTGTGGGGTTATACTGGTAAAGCAAATTTGTTACAAGGCCTACCTGTAGTCTTTCTGGAAGCCACCAGTAGCCAGGCCTCCTGGGCTAAGCCCATAGAATGGGAATGGATGACTGGTGGCATAATCAATGGGCGGAAGTGAACTCAAGATGTAGTACATACTTCCATAGATGGCCTTCGAGAGCTTTGTGTTCCCAGTGACATGGATGCGCCCCTTGGCCCAGGTCTTTTTCCAAGCATCCACATGGGTCTGGTACAGGTCTCCCTTCTGGGTCTGGTCTTGGCCAGTCATGTACATCAACAAAGCATCATCCTGGGAGTCTGAAACTGAGGTGATGAAGGTCCAGGTCTTTGAGAAGATGTTAGCAGGGAGAGTGATATTGTCTGGTATAGCTGTCCAGTATGTGTGGACAGGTTGAGTGGAACTCGAGGGTGTCTCCGAGACCTTGGTCATTCCCCAAGAAGACCTGAAATATGCAGTGATTAAAAAATTATCATGCCCTTTGGCAACACATTGTCTACATTTGCAACTCTCTACCTGGTTATATGCATGGGTAGGCTTAACATGATAGCCAGAGTAGGAATCCCTCTAATGCTGTGATCACCAAAGTGATAATAGTAACCATATATTGCATTGGACATCTTCTGTGTGGAGATGAGTGCAAAGGAAGTTTCTAATATGACTGTCCTTTAAAGTAAATAAAAGGGCAATTCTTCTTGCTATGTTTGACATAGGCTAAACATAATAATATGACAGAAACACAAACTAGGCCTAGTTCGGCTACTGAATAATCACAACATTTACTAGCATGATCTTAATTCAGGTCTACGAGCCTCTATTGCCACAAATTCAGTGATTCAGAACATTGAATTTTTTTAAATGAGGGAAGTTTCTTGTGCATGTTGTCTTGCTGCTTTCAAACTAATCTATAAATCTGTGATTTATCATACAGTAACATTGCTTCTTTGCATGATTTATACTAAGAAATATCTTGATGCATATTTGCTTTAAAAAGAACACTTACCAGGGATCTCCTTCAGATGATGGTGGCAACACACTAAATTTGATATCTTCACTCTCAAACCCCTTATTAAGGAACAGATTGAGAAAGACTGGTTCCGCCATCCTCTCAAACTTTCTCGTAATCTTGATCTCATTTACAAGGAGTCTTGTAAGAACTTGATGGGCGTACAGTTTCTGCTCTATGTATGCATGAGGGGTCTCTAGCAAATAGAAAAAGGTTCCTGAAAGAAGGAGAAATAAAGACAATAGAAGACAAACCCTGAACATACCTGTATGTGAAATGTAAATCTGATCAACGGAGACAATAAAAATGGTTTATAGAAAGGTAGTTTTTGTGTAGGGTGTCTATAATCAAACATATAAGATGAAAAATCAGTCAAAGGATACCGACAGCAAGAGCAGCAAGTCAATTATCAAAAGAACCTAATTATAATATTAATGCCGGTATCACTCTGATTTAAAAGTCTGCAAACAGATTTCTCTCCTTCCATTTTTTTAAAGACTTCTAAATACGTTCACATGATTATATTATATGCATTCATTTATGTTGGATATTTGATTCGACCTCTTCTCTTTTTCTTTTTTTTCTGTGTGTTAACAAATTGGAAATAGAGTAAATTTACAGTTTATTGTTGTTTGTGTTTAAAACTATTTCTTATATCCTTTTCTTTCTGCTCCTTTTTTTTCTTCTTCTATTAATGTCTATCATATTCTGTTACTGTTGATACAATTATATATTGTATTGTGATCAGTTATGGCTGCACCAGGTTGGGTTTGGGGAGGATGGCCTGCGGGCCTTGGTTATTTGGTTGGCTCTTTCTACCCCGGCTGTCCAGCCTGGTCCATCTATAACTTACATACCCCAATATGTTAGTTTGTTTTTTTTATACCATGTTTGTTTTGTACTATGTACAAAACACCAAATGAAATAATAATAATAATAATAATAATAATAATAATAATAATAATAATAATAATAATAATAATAATAATAATAATAATAATAATAATAATAATAATAATGATATAGGAAGGAAGAGAAATAATGATAATCAAGAAAGTAGAAGAAAGGGGGTGAAAGGTAGATCAATATGAATGACATAATGTGAGTATAAATTTAAGAGAATGTTCTGAATAATATCTGGGAATAAAAAAGAATTGGGGGCTACATGGAGATGTTGAAAATAAAATGGAAATGAGATAAAGTGTATGGAAAGCTGGATGAGAAAAACTCAATTAGAAGAAATGATAACCCTCTTTCAGATGTGATTCTTTATCTTACCATTAAGTACATCCAACTGGTAGGATTTTTTCAGCTCTGTTTGTGTCTGCTGGATCAGAATGGCATTGGTAGATGGGATCCTGGCTCTATCGCTTTCACCATATCTCCCATTGTACAGGCCATTCTTGTAGATGGTATCAGTGTATACTGTGGTAGCTAGGTAACCATTTCCAATAGAAGCTTTGCAGCAATCATCTTCGGGGAGTCTGGATTAGGAAAGAAATTAACAGAGAATATTATTATCTTGAAGCCATCCCGAGCTACTGAGATTTTTATTTCTACTTAGTTACACAGGATGAAATCCACATTTCATATTTTATAAGGTTTAACATTAAAGTAGATAGGATACATGGGATCACACAAACAAGTTACTTGCCAACCAAGTCTCAGCACCTAGATGTACTGTGCAATGGTGAAATATATTCTCTGATTGCACAAGTTGAGAAATACACATGAACAGAAAATTATTTTATTCTGTAAAGCTTTAAAGAAAAAGAAAAAAATATTACAGAGACTATTAAACCACTTTAAAGAATTTTCTCTTTATAATGTAACATTTTATGGCTTTCTGCAAATAAACAAGTAACTAACACAATTTTTTTTCACTCAATTTCTATGATATTTGGTAGCATTCTGTTCCTTATCCTTTTTTATTTTACATAGTCTAAATAATTCATATCAGCACCAGCTAGGTAAATGACATCAAGCTGTTTGTTACAAAACAAACCATTGTATGCACTTTATACTTTATAATATTATACAGTATGATATATTGCAATATGTTCAGCTCTTTAATTGCAATAAAGTTTTTATATCACATTTTATATGGATCTTAATTTATTTGCAAGATGCCATAATCCCAGGCCATAATTTGGACTTTGGAATGATAAAACGGCAATTCTGATCTTCCCCTCCCCCTCGCATCGATTTTATACAATTTAATGCACGTACCATATTCTGATCAAGTGTTAAAGATAAATGCCATACATTAAGTTATTACATGATATGACTTTTTTCTACTTTAATAGGAATTCAAAAGTACTTGAACTCATTTTAGTATTTTGACATTTCAACTCATTTTACCATCATAAAGACATCATTTTCTCCAAATTTATATATTAATAAAGCAGAAATTACAGGATTCACTTTTAACCTACATCATGAATTTCACTCAGGTAAATATGTGTATAAAAAAACAAACAAACAGATCATAACAAATCTAAAGAAATAATACAATATTGCAAGATTATGCTGAAATGTGTTGAAATAGTAAGGAAGCTTACACATTTGACTCAAATATAGTTGGTTCTGGAGATATATCTTTGTAGGTATCACAGAGACAACCTGTAGAGAATCTGCACAGACACAGGGAGATGCCGATTTGAAGAATCACTTTGAGGATGACAATGGCATCCTTGTTTGTCATACTGCAGATATGCTGAAAACAAAAAACAGATTGATAGACATGTTTATCAATTATAGGATTTTTATTCTCTCATGCGTCAAGTTTTTAAAAAATTTATTTTAGAAAATACATTTTAAGATTATTTCTATGGATACAATGTTGAAATTTCATCATTATATAGCTAAGCCCCCTTTTCATATGCACTAACAATATAATAGTAGATAGATAGATTAATGGATTTTATTAGTTATTCAGGTAGACCCTATGGCAGTTTTACAACTGAAGCTAGCATGAATTACTATCATATTAAACATACACAGGAACCTCAACATATATAACATATATTCTAGTGTATGCTGACAAATTGTACACCCTTCATTTCATTACTAGTATGTTAATGAAAATTATATTCTTGTCACTTCCAATATAGCCATTATAATAATTGACTAGCACTATATCCATCTCTACATCATTTAATTATTACATCAATCCTCATCAATCCATCATCACCATTTTTATCGTTACCAGCAGCACCATTATCAATACCATCACCACTTACACAATTGTCATCATCATCATCATCATCATCATCATCCCCGGGGGGATATGTCTCATTGAAGCCTGTACATCATCCGCGTAAACAAAAACGTAGAAAAAGGGTCGTTTTTAAGCACTGGGCAGGGAACCCGGGGATCCAGTTAAGGGTATCAAAAACAGGTAAATTCAGAAAAAAGGGTATCAAAATCAGGAAAATCCGGGAAAATGTTAGTTAATAAGGAGATAATGATGCAATCCTTGCATGAAAGTGCCTGTTAAGGGTATAAAAATCGGAGATGTAATACATTATTTCCATCTTACTTTGATCCCCGTTTAGGGTGCTTTTCAGAAAGTGATTTAGGAGGATGATGTACAGGCCTCAATTCCCGGGTCATCATCGTACAATCTTCCTCCTCTTGATCCTCCTCCTATCTCCTCCTTGTCTGGTCTACACAAATGTAGAAACACCACCACATTTAAAAAATAATAATAATAATATCAATAAAAAAATTGAAAAAAAGAAGAAACGAAATAAGAAAAAGCCTAGGTATATCATCAGCATTCTCATGACAAACCATATCTTCTCCACCAAGGCACCAAGCTAATTGGTCCAATCACTCACCTTATCGAACATGTCGAACCGCAGCTTTAAAATAATGGGAATCACCGACGAGATGACAGCTCTAATTCCAACTTTTTAAATGAAATTCACTTCAGAATTCAGCTACAAAAATATTTTAGTCAGGTGTACTTTGACTTAACACGTGTTGGTCACTTCAGCAACAAACCAAATTGATAAAAATGCATGCATTAAAAGGTAACTACTACTATGACACCGGCATCACAGGCCCAGGAGGCGGAGCCGTGAATACTTTTTGATGTTGTGTACATAATGTATGTAGGTCCATTAGGTGAATTCCCTTGTCTGACTCGCGCATGCGCGCGCAGCGCAGGGAGTTCACTCTTGCGTAATCCAGTACAGTGTGCCGAAAACATGGCTACGAGATCACTGAATGGACTCTATATTTCTCTTATTCAGCGATCCAAATCATGCATTCTTTGTAATGGGATACGAAAGATCACAAATCTGAATAATGTTAGCAATATCTTGAGGAATAATCGGGTCCCGTATTCGACCTCGCAGCATGATTTTGTCAGCCTTGAAAGTACGCGTGGATTGAGCACGGATTCTGGATCGGGTTCGCCCCGCAACTCCAGCGGCGGGGATTACCGAGTGATCGATGATTCTTCTGCTGCTTCTCGTAGTCCACAACAGACGTTCAAACGAAACAAGTTGGAAGCGGCAAGTAAAGGACCATCACTTCATGACTTCATAGCCAACAGTCAACGTCAAAATAGTGAACATGAAGTTCCTATCAGAGATGACTGCATACCATATTTGTCAGAAGATATTGAGGAAGGTCAATCAAGGAAAGGTGAACATTAACAATTACCTTACTTTGTCAATGTCATGTTTTTCTCATTACATTTACAGCCAGCAAAATCAAGTGATAATCTATTCAACAGACTACAGTCAAACAAAAGACTTGATATATATTAAATAAGCCGATTCGAATTTCATGATTTATTCTTTACTTTTGGTGTTGTATATTTGTCACAGATCAAAGTATAGATTCTAAACTATAACAGTTATTACGAGACACTTACATGTACAAACTTATCTGAGATAAGCTTGTACTCCATAGGCCTAGTAGTTTTTAGTAGTTATTATGCCAGAAGAGATTCAATAGTGTTTGTGTGTATCACCAAGCGTTTTGGCTTAGTAGAAAATCATACATTAGAGAAAATAATTCTTTAAAATTTCTGTTTCCACTCTAAACCCCCCCCCCCCCCCCCCCCCCAATTTGTTTGTGGCACATTAAATTAAGAGATGAAGAGTCCCTGAATCAGATAATCTAGCAAATTTAAGAAAATTAAATCTTGCTTAGGGCAATTTTGTTGTCTGTTTTTGACTGCTGTAACGGTGAAGTTTGCTACAGTCCGACACACGTTTGGCCCTGTGAGCGATTACGAGATATAGTCTAGATCTTTTCTTAACTGGTCTGACTCTACTGTCTCTAGCTGTTTGAAATATTTAAATTCAGATAGTGTAGTGTAGATTATACAGGTTACCAGTACAGTTACATAATTGGACTTGAAATGTACCTTTTCTTTAGTTACGAGTGTTTCTGTTTATATGGTGACAACCCACTTCACAGAAGGCCCGCGAGACCGAAGGCCCACGAGGCAGAAAATAGCAAATTGTAAGCTATGTTATCACACCGCTCTGACCAATTCCTGTGCCAGAAGGAAGTTTTAATAAGTATTAAAGGGCAGGGATGTTTTTCATGGAAGGTGTGGAACATCCGGAAACTAGGACTAAACATGCTAAAGGAGGCATAATTATTTCATATACCGATAGCGCATTATTTGTGATGAAGGCAAATACGATACGAGAAAAGTCGGCCTCGCAGGCCTTCGGTCAAGTGGGCGGACCCCGTTTTAAAAAGTGTAGTGCTCTGTTGTACTCATTGATGTTCTCTTTTTTTTTTTAGTGTACTTTGAGACTTATGGATGTCAGATGAACGTGAGTGACACTGAGATAGCATGGGCCATATTAGAGAATAGTGGATTTCAGAAGGTGGAGGACATCTCTCATGTAAGTATAAGATGCTGTAAGATGGTGGAGTTGAGACTGAAATGTAATTTTTTTTTTTTTTTTTAGTTTCACTCTATTAGTAATGCATATGAATATGGAAATCTTAGAATTGTAGTGACATTTGAATTAATGATATTAGAGAAATACAAAGTAGAGATAATGTGTCCATCACTAGCAGAAGCTTTGGCAAAACGGACATTTGTAATATGAATATTTCCACAGACAAAGGCCTACTTTACCTGAAAATAAAAATCCTTCATTGTAATTCATTGAATTAAATACCTTACAAATTACACCTAAAGACATCAGATTCTTGGCTCTTGAAAATAAACTTGCCATAAATGAAAAGAAAATATTACATCGTCACTTTAATTCAAGATTCCTCATGTTGCCCATTTGCAGTTGCTGTATTACAGGTGAATTGTGCAGCCTCATTACAACTGCATCAGCTAAAGCAAGAAACCTGGGAGGCATTATTGACCAACAATTTGTCATGATTTCCCAAGTTAAGAAAATTGGAGATCTATGGCTGCTATTTGCCAAATTTGGCAGACCTTAATGTGTCGTTGCACTACTTATGTAGAAGACCAGCAATAGAAACTTGTCCATGTATTCATCATTTCATGACTTGGGTTCTGACTCCTGCAACTTCCTACTCACTCACCTACCCAATCAGAAATGTCAAAATTACAAGGCATCCAAAATAAATGCATCCACCATCCAGGAATCATTATGATACGCTACACTACAGTCCCTGATGTACTATACATAAAGGTTGTTTGTAATCCTCTTGTCATTCTCTCCGTCATTCTCTATTTCTGGTTTAGGCTGATGTGATCCTTGCTGTCACCTGTGCCATCAGAGAAAATGCAGAGCAGAAGATCTGGAACAGGCTCAAGTACTTTCAATCCCTCAAGAACAACAGAAGGAAAGGGGAAGTCCCTCTCAAGATTGGATTATTAGGTAGATTTTACATTCTTACTGACAGTGCTATCTTACTTTGGCAAAATGAAGCAAGTGACATATCAACCAAATTTGAGTTATTGATATTTTCATATTTTTCAAAGGATGTCCTTCTTATAGGCCAAAATTTATGCATGAACTCTCATCCTGCCAAGAGATGTTAGGCAAGACATCATGGTATTGCATTGACGTCAGTGTAAAGGACAGGTACATTTTGTTTTTTTTACAGGAAGTGTCATATTTGCCACTTGCTTCCTTTTGTCACAGTAGGACAGAGTGATCTTAAGACTGATTTGCAGGAGAGATGATTATTGACCCTGCTTGAGGCAGGAGCGTAGAAAAAAATATGTTACTGGTGACCCTGCTGTAGAGCATTGTGGTATCATGATATTGCTTCTATTAATTGCCTCATGAAAGCTCATTCATATATCCAGCGGCAAACCCCCACTTTTTCTTTCTTAATGTTTTTTTTTTTTTTAGATGCGCACTACGTGTCAGTATTACTTAGTTCATGCTCTATCAATTAATGATAAAGGAGGATTTTGCCAAAACCTGCGCAGGTGCTACTGGTGACATCATATTTTGCACTAATTTATAGGAATATGATTGGTCGACATCTTTTTGCCACTCACTTTTGCCTCCTCATATAACTTTCATGTACATTGCCCCCTACCCCCCCCCCCCCCCCCCCCCCCCCCCCGAAAAAAACCCTCATGGATTTACTGCTGGGGCATGCCACTTTATATGTGAACAAGCCTTAATGGAAAGTTTGAGAATTACAGTTTTATCCCATTGCTAGTCATTTTTTCTAAATTTGTTTCTCTCCATCCAAGTGTTCAGTAGAAACCTGGCAGGATTTTTTGCTTGATATGCACCCTGCGATAATAATGGCTTCCAGTGCTGCATGGTTGTATGGCTAGGGTGAATCCCTGTAGAAGTGCACAAAGACACTATATGTAAATCATAACGTACTCTACTAGAAATTCAAGGACAACATATTACTGTTAGCTTATAATGATATAATGAGTCATGCAATTTCATTGACAAACTTTTTCCATCAAATGATCTAGGTTGTATGGCAGAGAGGCTAAAGAAGAAGCTTCTGGAGCAGAGCAAGACAGTTGACATCGTTGCTGGGCCTGATGCCTACCGAGATCTCCCGAGGCTCCTGACCGTGGCAGGGTCTGGTCAGACGGCCATCAATGTCATGCTGTCTATGGATGAGACGTATGCTGATGTTATCCCTGTCAGGCTGGACAAGGAATCCAAGTCAGCTTTCGTGTGAGTAATTGGGTCAGGGAATGATAACAACTTAATGTGTGACAAGTCAATGCCCTTTGGAAAATTGCTTCCTAGCTATTATCTAGCTATTAAAAAGCTCAACCCTGGACCAAGCATTATAACATGCTCCACACTCACTTTCTCAGTACAGGGGTCCAGGTTGAAATAGTGGGCTCTGTAAGTATTGAGCCCTTTGTGCAAATTATTTAAGTGTATCCCAGGCACCTATAAGCATCGAGCCCTGCTTTAACCTTGCATGAATGCTAAAAGCAGACAACAACCTGAAAACGCATTTACATGTGTCTGATGAAATTAAGCTAAAATCATTTTCACAGGTACTAATGTCTGAGCACCAAAGAATCAGATTACATCTCATTCAACCCATAGTGACAGCATTATCGGTGTTATGCAAATTGTTCCCAAAACTGTTTCTTCAACTTTACGTGGGAAAGGTAGTGTATTGTATATTATATAAGTGGCAACAGCCGTTTTCTCACATTTCCAGTACCTTTTCCACAGGGGACCGGTTTTGGAATGCTTTATTGTTATAGTATCATTATTGGTTAGGTGATAATTGGTTGGACTGGCCCTTGAGATGACAATAACATTGTGCTTTGTAAAATTTATATGAAATGAATTTATTTTGAGAATTATTCATTATAATGCGACATTCACAATACAAAAAAAACCAATCTCTTCCAATAACACTTGCATGTTTTCTATTTTCTTGGATCCCTTAGCTGTTATGTATATTGATTGTCTTTTGAATGACAGGTCAATAATGAGAGGATGTGACAACATGTGTAGCTATTGCATTGTGCCGTTCACACGTGGCAGGGAGAGAAGCCGTCCAATCAGTTCCATCGTTGATGAGATCAGAGCACTCTCAGATCAGGTGAGGAACTAGCAGAAATACAGACTTCCTTTCACTTGCTCTGACAAGTTTGGTTTAGCATCTTAAAAGAATGAAAGTGATTCATTTATTTTTTATATACGTTCTAGTAATAATTACCCAGATTTCAAATTCACTAGCACAGGATAAGACCATGTGGAGAATTTATTGCAGGATGAATTCATGAACCCTTCTCTGAGCAAGTTATTAGCTACAGTGATATTTAGGAAATACCTTATTTCATTTTAGATGTAGGGATAGTGTTGCATTTGGGTGTCAAGTAATTTTTAGGGTTAGGGCAGGGACCCTAAAGGCTTGATCACATATGAAGCGGCAGGCCCTGCAGCTTTTTGTAATGTATGAGTAAATATGAGGCAGCAAAAAAAAAAAAAGAATACAGCTGAGGCAAAAATTGTCTTTTGGCCCTCGTGGCAGCTAAAAAGTGTGGACCAATCAAATTCTTATAAAGTTAGTGCAAAATACGGTGTATAGAGTTGTCTCTGCAACTTTTGGCAAAACTTTCTTTTATTAGAGCATTGATGCTGTTAAAGGAGGATGCAACCTTGACATCAGTGCGCTTCTAGTGAATGAAGAAGAACAAGAAGAGTAAACAGTGAAAATTTGAGCAAAATCGGACAATCTGTTCAAGAGTTATGAACTCTGAAAGTTTAAGTTAATCCTTATTATAGGATCCTAAAATTGGCAACTCTGCCAGCATCTGTGATGTCATCGTGGACAACTCTCCATTCATTCTGTACACAGAATTCAACATTTTCTTTATTTTCAAGAGAAAAAAATTCTTTTGATTTATTGTTTGAGTATGACATGGCTATATCAATTCTGCAAGCATATTGGGAAGAATTATGTTGATTCCTGACCTGAAATTTCATATAATATAAATCAATTTTTTGAAAAATTATGTACAATATGAATTGTGAGTTGTCCACGATGACATCACAGATGCTGGCAAAGTTGCCAACTCAAGGATCCTCATAATAGGGATTTACTGAAACTTTCAAAATTCATAACTCTTGAACCGACTGTCCGATTTTGCTCAAACTTTCACTGTTTACTCTTCTTGGTCATCTTTATTCACTAAGAGCACACTGATGCTTGGGTTGCATTCTCCTTTAATGTTATTCTCATTATCATAGGTGGCACGGTTTAGCTCGCCATATGTGGACACTAAAAGAAAGTGAGGGTTAGCCGCTGGATATCTGAGTGAGCCCTAAATTCTCCTTGTATCCTGGTTTTCCATTGTTTGTGATTTTTAGCAAGAATCAGTCGTTTGATTATACTGAAATTTTATAAACACACATGTACCTGTGTTGCTTTAAAACAATATGACATATTAGACAGAATATTTTCTGTAATTCATTGTAGAAATCTTTACGCTTATTTTCATTGCAGGGAGTGAAAGAAGTCACTGTGCTCGGCCAGAACGTCAACAGTTACCGTGATGTGTCTGAGGAGAGCTACTACAACAACTCTGGCAATGAGGGCAGGGAAAGTAATGAACCAACCAGGCTGGCTCGAGGGTTCAAATCGATTTACAAGCCTAAGACAGGAGGAAGGCGGTTTGCAGACCTCTTGGAGAAGATTGCACTGGTAGACCCAGAGATGAGGATCAGGTTCACTTCTCCGCATCCCAAGGATTTTCCGGATGAAGTGAGTAGCCTGTGTCCCTTCAAGTCTTTGTCATCTGGTTTGAAAGATAATTTTTTTTTTTTTTAATCTGACAACTAACCAAAAAAATTGAAAAACTTGTATATTTTTTTTAGTTTGCATTAGACTTCACTTCAGAAAGAAAAAAGTGCAAAGATGATTCATTCAGGTGTACATATACAAAGTTATAAATAATTTTATTCATTTGGATGAAAAATGACGTCTTGTTGCCAGTGTTTCTTAGGAATCCTATATAATGGAGTTTTTATCAAAAGCTAATGACCACTGTTAGAATAGATATTTAAAAGATTTACTAACTGGCTGGTCCAGAAGAAAGATCCATTTGTGTCGTCCATATCCTTATTGCGCTGTGACTATAATAGTGCATTACATGAACACATCCATGTCCTTTACAGTGTTACTAATATTACCCATGATCATTGGATTTCTAGCCTGCACAACTCCTGAGGGAGCATTGCTACCATTTTACGTGTTCACATTCATGCATGCGCAATCATGTTTGCTTTAGACAATCCTCACAGGTTCCTATTTTCTCCTGGGTGGAGAGTGGCAATGTAGATCAAAGTCTTGCCTGAGCCTCAAACTATGTTATCCACAGTCCAGGGACATATCGACTAGACCATGACACCTCTAATTTATGCCAAGTTGCTAAACGAGGCATCATTTATTTCATCCAAGCTGTTCGAATCTCTGGAAACTTGTCTTAGGGTAACTTTGGGAAATAGAGTTGCTTAAAAAGATGCATTTAGAATAGAAACAATACAATTATGTGTTCAGGATGCATCTTTCACGCCACTACATTTCACTAAGCTACCTAAGCAAGGGACGTAAATAAATGTGATCACAGGCTAAAAATTAAACTCGAGCAAGAAGAAATGAGTTCCTTTCAGTTGAATGTAATAATAATAATATTCTGGATTTATATAGCGCTTAATACATCTTGGATGTCTGTAAGTGCTTCACAGAAGTATTATTACCCCGGACGTCAGATTCAGGCTTGCCCGCAGGCCCCGCACACAGCGTATGCACCTTTTCCACTCCCTGGGGAGCATTCCAGCCAGGCATCTATTGCAGATACTCACAATGCTAAACAAACCACAGTGACTATCGCATCCTGCCGGGTACCCATTTGACACCTGGGTGGAGAGTGGCAAATGTATATTCATATCTTGCCAAAGGACATTAGTGTTGCAGCTGGACTCCAACTCGAACCACGAGATCCACAGTTCGGTGATTCACTGGACCATGACACCTCTGTATGTGGTGTCCAATTGTAAATGAGATATGTGAAGCAATGGAAAATTTACGAAAACCATTCTCAAAAGTGGAGGATTTCTTTTATGTGAAGTTGTCAAATTGCAAAGAGAGGCATCCGTTATTTCAGCCAAGCTGTTCAAAAATCTCTGTGTACTCCTTTAATAGAGAAAACAGAATGGCTTGAAAGGAAACTTTTGGAATGGAAAAAAAATTGAAAATACACAATATGTATTCAGGATGCATCTTTCATGCCTCTACGTAACACTAAGCTACCTATGCAAGGAATTTGAAGAGATTTTCAGTCTTATGCCAAAAGGCTCTTAACAGATTTTTGTGCATGTTATGCCAAAAAACCCTTAACACTTTCAAGCCTGTTTTGATCTATGAAATGTAAATTTCACTTCTTTTCAGATTTTGAAATATAGAATACATTTCTTAAAATCCATATTCATTTATTCTAATAAAAATCCATGTCCAAGATGCAATAACAGCTTCACATGATCACTTCAAAGAGGGACGAAAAACTCAGACAAGATTATCTTAGAAGTGTAAAATTCTGGTAAGGACCTTCTTGCATAAGACCGACATAATTATGATGGTAGGTTAAAAAAAAAAAAACCCAGCAAGAACAAAAGAGCTCCTTCCTATTGCATGTTGTCTCCTGTTGTAATTGCAATATGAGAAATTTATGAAAACCATTCTCAAAAGTAGAGGATTTCTGTTATGTGAATCTTGTGCAGGTTCTACATGCCATCAGGGATTTCCCCAACATCTGTAACCAACTGCACTTGCCTGCACAGAGTGGAAGTACAAAAGTTCTACAGAGCATGAGGAGAGGGTATGTGTTTTTATAAAACGGGTTCAAGGATGTAGCCAATAGCAAGTGCGTATGCGTGTCAGGTGTTTGTGCTTTAATTCTGCGCAACCTTCCAGCCGTGCATTTTTGGGTGCGTAAAAACTGAGACGCCATAAAATACGCGTTCTTTCAAAGAGAAGTCTATCACAAGGATTTTGATGTGCTTACTCAGGGGCGCATCACACTGGCTATGCTTGTGATGTCATAATAGAAAGCAGATGTTGCCTCTTTGTCTGTGTGATCCGAGGAAATTTGGAGGGGTTTTAAGAAATTTTCCACTACAAACTCATACTGCTGACTCGTTTTTATAAAACAAATAATGCACAGATTTAAATTCGTGATGTTAGTAGCGATGCAGGCATCTCGGGTATTCACAATATTATACACATTGTAAATACCCTCAAGTGGCTGCATCGCCACTAACACACTCACATCTGTGCATTATTTGTATGATATTCTACTCATGTAACCAAATTTGGAGAAGGTGCAATTGAAACTATAACAAGGATCTTGGGCCCATGAAAATTGCTTCTATTTGTTACTAGGAATTTTCTTATTTGAAGTTTAAAAATTAGAAGAACTTAAAGATCTTGGAACAGCAAAATTACGTTGTGATATAAGGAATCTCATTATATTGGAGCTCTTTAGAACAAGTCCCAACTGTGAACTTTGAGATGTGCGGTTCAGTGACATTTGTTCCGGCGACAATTGTCAAATGGTTTGTTACAGAATGTTTTTAGAGCAGAGGACTTCTTTAGTTTTGAAAAGCTTTGCCCTTATTGCATTTGCAGAAAATAGGAAAATATTAGGTTGTGGAGAAAAACATGTCTAGAAGTGTTCGAGGGTATTTAATCCAATGTGGCAGAAATGGCTGTGGTCAGTGATTCCATCTTTTAAATAAGGTACAGCTAAGATTCCAATCTAGATGTGGTAGACCATGAAATGTATCATACACAGTATTTCTCTAAGCAGTGATTTTCATCTTTTCTTGTGGTGAATCAGGTACAGCAGAGAGGCTTATCTAGAACTGGTAGACCATGTGCGATCTGTTATACCAGGCGTGGCTCTTAGCAGCGATTTCATCGCCGGGTTTTGTGGGGAAACGGAGGGGGATCATGAAGAAACAATGTCCTTGCTTCGTCTTGTCAAGTACAACTATGCTTTCTTGTTTGCTTACAGCATGCGACAGGTAAAAACATTAACTGAATGACATATCATTTTTTAAGGAGATGCATTACTGTACAAATACATGAAGTCAAATTCATAATTACATGTAATACTGCTACAGTAGTACAGTGAATACGAAAATATACCAACCCCCACCCCCCCCCCCCCCAACCAAAGAGAGACAAGGAACAAAAAATAAAATATCAAAAGCTATTGAAAGGAAAAAAAAATTGAATTTACATTCAAAAGATGAGAGCACACATGGGACAATGTAAAAACATCTTGTCAAAAAATGTATTTAGCAGGGAGCTAGCATCAAACCCAGGTTGCTAATATACAAAGATTAAATCGATTTCAGATTTAGGATTGATTCTAAGCAGGGACAGATGTAATATGCCTTTGTACAGCATGAAATTGATTCGTGATATCCTGTTTCACAATATCAATTTTAATTTACTTAAAACTGATCGGATGGATTTTAAAATCAATTTTAACTCTTTGTGAAACACCCCCCAGGCTGTTGAAATGAGAGTCAAGAGCTTGCACCAATATACCATGGTGTTCCCAAAGTGTACATATTCAAATTTTGAACCACAATAAAATTCTAACATTTTTGAAAATTTCCCAACTAATCCCTTCGTCTGATCTTTTCAGAAAACACATGCTTACCACAGGATGCAAGACCATGTACCACAGTGGCCCAAAAGTGTACACATTCAAATTTGGGACCACACACTAAAATTCTAACATATTTCAAAAATTCCCAACTAATCCCACTGTCTGATCTTGTCAGAAAACACATGCCTACCACAGGATGCAAGACAATGTACCACAATGCTTCCAAAGTGTACACATTCAAATTTGGGACCACACACTTAAATTTTAACATTTTAAAAATTTCCCAAAATTTCCCAACCACTCCCTCTGTTTGATCTCGTCAGAAAATATGTGCCTACCACAGGATGCAAGACGATGAACCACAGTGCTCCCAAAGTGTACACTTGAAATTTATTTTGGACCATACACTAAAGTTCTAACATTTTGAAAATTTTCCCAACCACTCCCTCTGTTTGATCTCTGCAGAAAACACATGCCTACCACAGGATGCAAGACGATGTACCAGAGGAGGTAAAACAGAGAAGACTGAGAGAAATGATAACAGTTTGTCGCGATGGCATGGCTGAGATCAACGCCACACAAGTGGGAGCTACCCAGCTTATACTCATAGAAGGGGTAAGATATATATGATGGGGGCCCCCTTGTCTATGCACCTAACATTTCATTTGAAATTGACAAGCTTTTCCTTTGATATTCCTCTAATGGCTGACCTCATTTTAATCCTCATTTTCTAGAGAGTAATTGTGCCGAAAATCTCATTAAAATTTGAATAAGAATGATTTCATTTTTACAAGAATAGGTGATGGTGTCAATTTGACACTAAGAATTGGAAGGTTCCCATGTCTGCGCACTCATTCACTTTACACTCAGTTCAGGATTTTCGCATGAGAGGTGGCATTTTCAAGGCATGTGAGTGAAAATACATAAAATAGACATTTCTTACCAGTTTTTCCTCATTTTTTCGCTGATACATATTACTAAAATTGATGTGAAGATGATATGTTCATAGTGTCTGTTGTCATGTTAGAATCGCGCAGTTACACGTATGCACAGACTTGGACACTGCACAAACATGGGGCAACAAACCATATGTTGACATATTCCAAATATCTAAATTTGGATGGACTTTGGGGGAAAAGGTTGAAAACAGTGCGATACCTTAAATGTATGGAACAATGCATTTTATGGAATAATATCATGTTCATCATTAGTCTCTGTTTATCCTATCAACTTTGATTTGACAGTTGTGACTCATTTGCAGTTTATTTATTTTGTGAAATACAAAATACTTTTATTAGCATCAAGGATGTTATGCAAATTGAATAGTGAAAACCATGTGGCAGTTCACGTTAATCTCTGAAATATTTTTGTTCCCATTCACAGGCCAGCAAGAGGTCTGAGAAGGACTTGGTGGGTCGAAACGATGCCAATACCAAGGTCGTCATCCCCAATATGCCTATCGCAGCAGGCATTGGACATCACCATGGAGACAGCCTGTCCGTAATGAAGCAGGGAGACTATGTTGCTGTTGAGGTATGCTTTCGAGAACTTTCATTGGCAACAGTTTTCATTGTTGACATGTCAGTATGAAATTTTCTTGTTGTTGACACTGTAAACATGAATTGCCTATCAAACTCTTGATTTAATCCATTGGGTATGAATGGAAAAGGCATGTATCCTTGCTTAATATGAATGTTTGCAGTGCACGAGAAAGTGCCCAGTAAATTGGCTGTATCCTTTGTGGATAAAGATGCTTGTGAAGGGAATCGAGCACCAGCTCAGGATTCATTTTCTTAACCTGTTGAGCACCATTTGATTTCGGTATAAACCACATTTCCCAAAGACCCTGGCCCGAGTTTTTTAACTCCAACAGGTTAATCTGCAGATCATAGACCATTTTACAAAAGGACTTGAAAAGACTTTCTACACAAGTTTCGCAGTGTAGTTTTGTCATCAGAAGTTTTTTTTTCTTCAGAATGATGGAAATTTTGATGTAAAAAATATAAGAATGTTATTACCTGAATGTTTAATAATAATAATGAGTAATAATGGTACTGGCCCAGCAACAGTTCCCTTTAACAGTCAGGGAAACTCCCCACTTCCCGGGAGAATCCCTGAAAGTAGACTTAGAACATGGCATTGCGTAATCACCAAGGATTCTGCCACTGAGCGAGACTGTACAAAGTGAATGGTCCGTCTCTGATGTACTCTTTAAAAAAATCATGTAAAATAATATTATGGTATCAGATATTCTTTCCTTGGGTACATGCAAGAAATTTAATTTTCTTTCATATTTGCTTACAAAGATAAGCCACCATGATATCTATTATATGATTTTTTAAAAGGGTACGTCAGAGACGGACCAGTCACTTTGTACAGTCTCACTCAGAGGCGGGATCCTTGGCGATTACACAATGCCACGTAATAAGCCTGCTTTGGGTGATTACCCCCTCTCCCGAGAAGTGGGGAGTTTCCCAGACTGTTTAACACAAGTGTACTTCCAATTTATTTTACATGGGTACAGGAATTTTTACTGCTAGATTTACTTTGTAAATAATTTTTGCTTCTTATGCATTCTTTTTATGACATCCGTAGATCACAGAATCCAACTCTCAGGTGTTGAAAGGCAGGCCTCTCCACCACACTACTCTATCAGGCTTCTCATCCCGCCACCAGTGTCATCAGCAAAGATCACAAGTCCAATAGAAAAGAACCATGGCAATTCCATAGACACCACGACAATAGACCTGTAGTTTGTATATGGGAAGCACTCTTCAGTCCATGAAGGTCACGGATCACAGGGTTATCAAATGCCTGAACTGCATATCAGGGACAGCTAATGACAAAGCAGTACAGGGTGCATCAGCATGTTGTTATTTGCAAGGTTTGTTGAAATGGATTATGTGGTGAAAGTGGATGGAGGAGCTAGAACGGTTCAAATTTCCAGTGTACTCCAAGTTCCTAGAGAAATTATTGATACAGGATACATACAAATGTGAAATTTTTTCTCATCTCATTGAAATTTATCATCATTATCCGGAGTACTTGTCCAGGAAACTCTGCTGTGATCAAATTGATGTGAGCTTTAGAGCAAAGCTCAGCACTAACAGACAACTTGGTCAAAAGACTGGACCCTTTAATTTCAAAATTTCTGCATATTTTGCAAACATGCAGTTAGTTGAAAGTTCCATCTGGACCCCCTTCCAAAATGCTAGTATTGAGCCCAGGGGGTGTTTCATAAAGCTGTTTGTAAAGTTGCGAATGACTTTACGAACGACTTGAATATGGCCAGCCAAATGGGATTCTCAAGCACTATAAATCGCATCAGCTAAAGGGGAAATACATGTATGCAGACATAGATTAACATTACTCTTGTTTATAAGCTTGTTTATTGCAACGTACATTTTTTGCCACAATTTGACAGAGATTATGGGAAAAGCAGTCACATTTTTGTTAAAATGTCAGGAAAAACTTTGGGCATCCCATTTGGCACTTCATATTCATGTCATTCGTAAAGTCATGCATAACTTTATACAAACAGCTTTATGAAACACCCCCCCCCCCCTGCTTACATAAAACATCAACCATTGATATGGATCATGAGCTGTAAGGGAATTTTATTTGAATGGCAAAGAACATGTAGTACCCATACATGCCTGATGACCCCAGTCAAATCTAAATATGTATTAATAAACATATCATAACAATGTATTATTCCTTGGTCAAGTGAGTTGTCCTGTTTATGTTTACATGTTTAGATGAGAGAACTTCATTTTGATGAAGCGAAAGTGAGAGGGGATGAGAAGGAGAGAGAGAGAGAGAGAGAGAGACAAAGATAAAAAAATAAAGCGAGGGAGGAAGGAAGAAGGGAAAAGAGAAAATGGAAGAGAGTGGGATAGAGGGGGAGCGAGAAAGACAGAAAGAGAGAGATGAGGGGGCGAGAGAAAAAACAGAAAGAGAGAGAGGGCAGCAAGGAAGGGTAAGAGAGAGAGAGAGAGAGAGAGGGGAGAGTAAGGAAAGATAGAGCATGAGAGAGATCATCCAGGAAGGGTAAGAGAGAGAGAGAGAGAGAGAGAGGGGAGAGTAAGGAAAGATAGAGCATGAGAGAGATCATCCAGGAAGGGTAAGAGAGAGAGAGAGAGAGAAGAGGAAGATTATTTACAAGGGGTAAGAGGGAAAGTAAGAATAAAATAGAAGATAGAAGAGATGTTTGAATATGTAGTAAGGAGAATATGAGAGCATAAAATACATTTGATTCTTCTCCTCTGAATTCCATCTGACACTTCTTCAATCTTGTATTGTATTCCTACTTTATACCCAGTTTGAGTATGGTTAAATGCATAATCTTTCAGCCGACAGGTCAGAATGGAGACCCTATGTGCCACATGGTATCTGGAGGATAGGTAACGGGTAAATGCATAATCTTTTTACGAGAGGTTTAACAATTATGATTTGAGGTCATTTACATTTTAAAAAAATCACAAATACTCATTCAGTAAAACTGTTTTGTCTTTATTGGCAACACCACTTTGGTTTGTAGCCGGTTATATAGTTAATGATAACATGGTGGTATGATTAAAACACAGAGGTAGATAGTGAACCACTTGGTTGGATGATATCAAGAAATGGATTGGACTTTGTTATGAAGAGGTCAGAGCAAGTGCTCATGACAGAATCCGATGGAGATGCATAGCCGCCAACCCCACCCCTGGGGACGGCACTAGATCATGATGATTGTTAATAAGACTGTCTTGTTATTAATAACCTAAACAGCTGCTGTTTTAACAAGCTGAACATCCTACGTTTATGATAAACCGAACAGCTATCTTGAGCTATTTCGCTTGTCACATATTCTTTCGATGACAGTAAGTACCCATATTATTCAGAATTGACGTCATTTATCGGTAGATATGGCTGTGATTTATACCCATGCAGTTACGTATCTGCATCTTCGTACGTTTCATTCGTTCTGGGGCATCTTGACAGAGAGGACTTAAAGCCGTAGTTCCCGTGATTTCTTACTTAAAAGCATACACATGCTTTAGGAGTCATACAAAACAAACAAAATAATACTCACTCATATATATATATATATATATATATATATATATATATATATATTAGGAAGAAATCATTGAAAAAATCATTTCATTAATGGGTGTAAGCAATTTTATTCCAACTTTATGGGCAACAGTGTATCCAGAATCTTTCCAATACTCCGAGACTCCGAAGATGGTGCAGAGGATTTTGTTCATGCTTTCGTCTTCATTAATGGCCCACGGTCACCCCCCCCCCCCCCCCCCCGGATTCGCCCAATGCCAAGTTTGTACATGTAGCAACATTGAGAGAGTTTAAGGGTTTCTTTGAAAACTTGACATGCAGATTCCCCATGTATCATTGCTATGCAATCCCAATCAAAGATCTTGCATAATAAGTGAAAGGGCGTGAAAGAATTATCTAAGTGTCTTTGAAATTGACCTACTTCTCAATTGTCGTACCTAAAGATAGTGGAGGTGCGTGCGTTAGCCTTTGAGGAGGACAATGTTGGGGGGGGGGGCGCACCGGACGTACGAGATCGGTAAAATAGAAGACAACTAGGCCATCGTGTAAGAGGGGGAGGGGGTATGGAAAGTAGATTATACTCTCAGAACGTGGCATAACCCTCGCCCTTTTTGCCGCTACACCTTTTTCAATTTTTCCCTTTTTGGTGGAGGGGGGGGGGCGGGCTATTGAAAAATGGATGCCCTTCTGTGCCCCCTGTATACGCCTGTGACTGACAACATATAGAGGCCGTATACCAAAAGAATACAGCTCTAAATAATGCTTTTGTAAGTGCAGTTCATGAAATAGATATGCCATGCTGCAAATCGATATATATTTTGCTCTACTTTAAGTCATATTTCGTCCACAGAATATTGAATAAGCATATATTGACTGCAGTGTAAATGGGATAGAGTTTCATCGGACGATGTGCGCATAAAGTAATTGATCTTTGATATGGATCTGTGAAATGGAGACGAGCTAAGTCGTTCTTGAATGATTTTGGATCATAGTTTGGACCTCTGACGTAGCTGGGGGGGGGGGGGGGGGCAGCTGTAGGCTAGGGAAAATGGCGCATTTTTCGCCATGAGGGGGGGGGGGGCTGGGGGGGGGGGGGGAGGCTGTCCCCTTTTGCGCATATCAACTTTCCAGTTTCTAAAAGGGTCTGTGCCCCAGCGAAGCCTAATATTTTGTATGTGAAATATGTTTGTGCGTGGGTAGGTGCGTTTATGTGTGTAAAATGTTTTTAAAAACAGAAAAAGAAAACAAGAGAAAGCAAAAGGAAGGAAAAGAAAAGAAAGGAAGAACAGGGGGAAAATTCATCTTAAATTTTCAGCCTCCTCTCGCTGCCCTATAATGAAGATATCTGGGCTGCACCTTGCTACCTTAATAATGGGTGGTAGTTCGAGTATCAGAACTTTACAAACCCTAGAGGTTGTAGCCCCCCCCCCCCCCCCCCCCCCCCCCCCCCCGTACGCATATGCATGCTAAGGATATACACAGTTAAAAACTTGACTTCAGAGAGTTTTCAAGCTAATGGGGACTGCGGAAAACTGGATGTTGAATTTTCACGTGTCATGAGACGAGTGCTTCATGCCTTCATGGAAAAGGGCCCTCCTTCCTTCCCCCCTTAGGTGCAAAGTAGGAAAGAATCATACAGTACAGAATCGTTATCACCGACAAGGGGTAAACTGTAGGCCAATTCTTGAATAACGTGGGAGGCCGAGGGAGCACTAAATTCCGACTTCCCTGTCACACTGAAAGAATATCCCCCTCCCCCTCTATCTCCTGTTAAAAATGTCTGGTTACGCCATGATGCAAACGTGCAAATAATGGCATAATGCTTTTCGAGGTTTCAGAAATGACTGCAATTTTAAGATTTATCGCCGACCAGTCGTCGCCTATCGATCAGAGAACGTTCACATCGACAAATTACACGCTGCTTGCCTCGCTCAATTTGTGTAGACCAACCACGTTTCTCATAGTCATTTGCCCCGCGGTTGCGTTTAACATGTTTAACAAACCTTATTGACCACGCTGCAGAAGCCTAATCGAATCAGTGTGAAAGTGCTGTGATAAATGGACATTTCGAGCGAGATCTTGAGCTATTTGTGTACATTTGATATATTACTTTCTCCCAATGGCAATTACATGTCCTAACAAACATGTGTTTCATCGATCAGTAATATAGGGAGAAGAAAATTCAAAACATCTTCAAAGGCACCAGAAGGCGCACACGACTGTCACATTGGGAATTATTAAAAAGTGATAGTGAGCTAGATGGAAATTTAAAAAAATGTCCTTTCCAAAATCAAGATTTTCTATAAAAACTTTGTTTACTATCCAAAAGTGATAGAAAAAGCAGATAAAGAAAAAAAGAAAGAAAGAGAGAGAGAGAGGTTTTGGAAGAAAGAATGAGACGGAAAGAGAAGACGTGAAAAACAGCGAGAGAGGGGGTAATAAAGAGTTGTAGTTAGATAACAAAGAGATTTGTTGAGATCGAGATTAAGTGGGTAAGAGATATACACAGAGAAAGAAAAATGACAGAGAGGTGGGAGGGAAGAGTGAAGCAGTCGGAGATATAGAGTGAGAGTGAGAGAGAGAGAGAGATCTCGAAAATTAGCATGGTATCGTGTCCAATACACTAATGGTTCGTAATTGTTGAAGAGCACGTAGTGAATCTGGCCATGCAAATACAATGGAAGCCAGAGCAGCTATACCATGACAACTCTTAGGCTGATTCATGTAGGGAGAAGTGGCAGATCTGGGTTTTGTTGTTGTTGTTTTTTGTTGTTATATTTTGTTTTGTTTTGTTTGTTTGTTTTGTTTTGTTTTGTTTGTTTGTTTTTTGTTTTGTTTGTTTGGGTTTTTTGTTTTTTTTTCGTTTTTTTTTTGTTGGGTGGGGGGTCTGAGATTTGTCTCCTTTTTAAAAAACAAAATCGTAAAAGGCGGTCACCATGGTCACTGGAGTCCGGAGTGTTGTTGTGGCTCCTCTGACTGGTTCGTCGGTTGGTTGGTTGGTTGGTTGGTTGATTCGTAGGTTGATAGGACCAATCAGGTGGCTTGATCATCTGGGGAGCGTTTCATCAAGTGTCTTGTCGGTGATTTTTACCGACAACTGTTAAGCTCCTGAAATCCTTGCATCTGACTAACTGAGAGCAAATTTATCAGTAAAAATCACTGGCAAGACAATTGATGAACTTGATGCCCCCTGGTCCGATAATCTGGTGACCAGCATTTCAATCCTTTCTTCGGAGGAGAAAGGGGATTTTTAAAAATTTCTTTTGCCTTTCCATTTTTTGGGGGGCTGGATTACTTAAAAAAAAAAAAACACCTGAACCCTCACATGCAGCCTCAATCATAAAGAGGAAATTGGACGAGCAGGTATTGAAAGAAAGGTCAATAATAATGAAGAATCGCTGCTAACAGACATTTAGATGGTTGATATCTATGTCGGTCTTTAATGAGTGATCATTCATTTTCTGGCCTTAGAAGGTTGAAATCGCATGCGTATACACGGATCTACATGTATAGAGCCCGCGTTATACTGCACGATTTCTTGAAAGAGAACCACAACCATGACAACCATCTGGTACATTGTCTTGTCACATCTCCATTCCTCATCCCAGCATTGGCGTGAATCCGTTTTAAAGTTGGAGAAGGAGGGGGACACTGTCCAAAATTTTGCTGACAACAGCAGCAACAAAAAAAAAAAAAAAAGGTCCTCAGCTTAAAATTTGTGTAGGGGACATATCCCAAAACTTGCTAACAGGTTTTTTACAGGTGTCTCTTTTTTCCTAAAATTTTGGAGGGACATACCCTTTTGGCTCTTTCAGATTTTTTTTGGGGGGTGGCCATTTTTTGAGGGGGGGGGGGGTTGTGGTTGGGAGGACATACCCTATTGTGCCCCCACCCCTAAAAATTCTTCATGAGAGACTTGCCAATTGTCTATGCGACACAAGTAATCCAAGGGTATTCACCCCCCCCCCCCCCCGTCTCCTCCCTGGATGGGAGGATTCCACCTGGCCCCCTCATCGTCATTCAGTTGATACGTCATTTCTGTTAAGAGACATCGGCAATGTATGGCACTCTAAACATGCTAAAACAAATCTAATCTTATTTGATTTGACTACTACCATCATTACCATGAGAACTATATTCTAGTGAAAAACTGACACAATGAAAATGACCAAAATTTTGGTACAATATTTGACTAAAACTTATGATCACACTGGCTCCAACACTAATTTAACACGATTCTAGTAAAAATGACCACAATTTCAGTAAAAGTTGGTCTGGTCATTTTCACTAGAATCGTGTCAAAATTGAGCAGAACAGTGCAAGTGACCGTGGGATCAGGTGTTCTCGTAAAAGATCTTACAATTCTGGTCATTTTCACTAAATTTGTGTCAATTTTTACATGTTTGACTAGAATAGCGTTGATTCTCGCGAGGTCCTATGTTAACTTTACCATGTACTATGAGGTCTGGTCATTTTCACTAGAATTGTGGCTGGTGCGCGTGGGATCCGGCAATCTTGGAAATTCCGAGAAGACACTTTTTAGAATCCAGAACACTATTATTATCATTCAAGGCAGTTTAGAAATTGATATACATAAGGCTTCGAAGTGTATGGTGTGTATCAGAATGGAATTTTATTTACACTTCTGTATATACAGTTTACAAACCATATACATACATGTACATCTCATCAAAACATGTCTAAAAATGCACATCTAAAATCGCCATAAAATGAATAAAACTGTAATTTTTTTAAATCTCAATCACGGTTCAACGACACATGCTCCGACGACAATGTTCTGAAATCATTTTTTTTTTCTCTTTTAACAGACTTCAAATTTTAACACCAAACCAAGACGCTATAATCTAATTAAGCGCACTGCACACTATGCGATCTCTGGTACAATCCATTTTTTTTTTTGGGGGGGGGGAAGATGTTATCCTTTGATATGCATGTAAAATCCTAATGAGCAGAGTTATAGATAGTGCGATTCTCTTTGTCAGTTTGTGGGAATGAAAGCGAAGTCAATTCCGGATCGCAGTGACGTCACAGCAACACTGCGACTGGCTACGATTTGAGGCCGATCTTGGCCTTTACTCCAAGCAAACCGTTTTCAGTAACCTAAATTTAGTAATCCTGTTAATGTGCCAAAACTCAAATAAGATAATTTACCTTCTTAAACTTCCCCATTTCATGCATGCACATCAGGGGAGCATTTCATCAACATTTGTTGTATGACAAGTTGTCAGATCTGACATCTTTCTTGATTTTGATTGGCTGAGAAGCATCGTTACTATGGCAACTGTCGGATAAAACAGACTTTGTCGGATAAAACATCCGACAAGTCCTTTCATGAAACGCTCTCCATGTCGCAGTCAGATCGTAAAGTGTGCAGTGCTAGCATAACACCGAATCGTAACCGGACTGCAACCCTCCGTCTTTGATAGAATAAAGCCACGTGCAATTGTCACCGTAGTCCACCTCCTGGACTGTTGTTAATTTTGTACGACACGACTACCAAACACCCAACACACTACAACCCCATAACACGCATACACACACCCTGAATAGTCATATGAAACAACAGTCCAGTGAATCTTGGCAAGTTCCCCGTCAGATTCAAGGGAACTGATATTCCGCCCACTGAGCCCAGTCTCCCTCGCTCTCGATTCCGATTGGTCGACAAACCCTGTCAATCAGAACGGCGTTCTCCTCGGTCAATGCGCTAGCTTGCTGTGCACATGTTGTACGTTCAAACAACTTGAATATTCATGTGCTCCTTGCGCAATATCTGCGAGGGGCGGTCGTAACCTCTGGGTCAGACAAAGGTCACAACTTCATTATCTTTCCTCTCTCTGCCGAGATGCCCTGGACGATTTTTTCGGGGAAAGTGAATCAGTGGGTAAGGTGAATCACTGGGGGTAAGTGAATCAGTGGAGGGCGCGGGCCCGGGCGTGTGTGTGTGTTGGTTATGGTTTGCCCAATCAGTAAAAATCGTCCAGGACGTGGACTATTGTCACCGTAGCTCATGTCGCCGGAGCAGTGTCGTGTCACCTAATGACACTTGCAGCCTCAATATACATGTATCCTGTAATCACATTTAAAGTATCTATTTTTCACAATCCTGCAAAACAGAAATATCATTTTAAAAATTTACATCTGGACAATACTGAAAAGAAAGTGTTAAGCAATAAGCATTTCATCTATTGACTTATGTGTGGCACGGTATAAACATAATATACACATGAAAAATATCATTGCTCATTATTTTGTGTAAACAGGCTTATCATTTGATTGTCTTGAAGACTAAAAACGTTTGCGTGGTCTATTTAAATCAAAATGCTTTCGTAATTACAGAATCCCTGAGCCCAAAACACACTCTCTATATTAAGAATTGACCAGTTTCAAAATGTGTATCAGGGCCCTTTAGCATGTTTAGCACAAACTTAAGTTAGCAACAAATTGACTGATCGTTTGTTTCTGTTGTTGTTGTTGTTTTTTGCTGTTATTTGCGACAAAAATCAGGATTTAAGGGCCATATCAAAAAGATTTAAGTGAAGCGACAAACAAAATTAATGTCAAATTCTTTGGACCAGGGTTTCGTTCGATAATGTCTAGTGGTGATAATGTCCAATATTTGACCGTAAATCCGTCATTATTATGTGTAAACAGGCTTATCATTTGATTGTCTTGAAGACTAAAAACGTTTGCGTGGTCTATTTAAATCAAAATGCTTTCGTAGTTACAGAATCCCTGAGCCCAAAACACACTCTCTATATTAAGAATTGACCAGTTTCAAAATGTGTATCAGGGCCCTTTAGCATGTTTAGCACAAACTTAAGTTAGCAACAAATTGACTGATCGTTTGTTTCTGTTGTTGTTGTTGTTTTTTTTTTTTTGCTGTTATTTGCGACAAAAATCAGGATTTAAGGGCCATATCAAAAAGATTTAAGTGAAGCGACAAACAAAATTAATGTCAAATTCTTTGGACCAGGGTTTCGTTCGATAGTGATAATGTCCAGTGGTGATAATGTCCAATATTTGACCGTAAATCCGTCAGAATTAGAGTATCTATCAATAAATGTGACCAACCATTTTGCAAAGGGTGCAGTGTACTCCAACATGTCCAAGCTCAGAAGCTACCACTATTCCAACAATAGTACTGTGAGTAATCATCACTATATTCAGTACAATAATGGTTAACAAAAAAAAAAAAAAGGAAAAAAAAAAGAAATCATAGCTTAGTACGAATATGACATTTCTCCGTAAGCCTGATTATAGTCCTAATTATTTGATTCTGTGACTTAATAATTATAAGAAGAAGAAAGGAGCAAAAAGGAAAGAGAAAAATACGGACCAAGAGAATATGCGTATAGAGGAATGGAGAGAGAAGAAAAGAAACAAATTATGAGTAAAGTATTAGAGGAGAATGTAATAAAATATGAAGGGTGAGAAGAAAGAAGAATAAACAAGACAGAGGAAAACGAAAGCAAGCCAATTTTTTTTTTTTTTTGGGGGGGGGGGGGTTAGAGTGAGAAATAAAAGAACAGAAGAAATTAAGAAGTTATAAGGAAAGAAGTCACACATATTGTATAATGCAAGTGCAACTTTACGCAATAACAAGAGCAAAAACCATCCTGACTGTAACGCATTATGTACATTCTGTAACACTCAGGGCGGAACGCAAATCGCAATTTGTAGATTAACATAAAATATATACGATAAATCTTCAAATAAGTTCATATCTGCGTAAGATGACGGGTTATAGGATAATCATGTGATATGTTTGTACTATGTCGTATATCGTACACTCTTACATAAATGTGCCAGTTATATCCTTTTTGTCCCGTATTTAGAACCTCCTGAAAAAAGGTTCTATAAAGGTATCTTTATATTTTCAAGAACCCAAAAGATTTCTCGTACATCCAGTAATGGTTCTATATAAAGACACCTTTAGAACCCTTCAGAGATCCTTTATATAGGCTATTAATGGTTCTTTGAAGAACCTTCAGAGGTTCCAAATGTGGGACAGGTAAAGGTTCTAATCAGTACCATTTTTCGAAGAGTGTATAGATGGAATATTATGAATACTAAATCTGCAAACAAGTGTTATTCGCTACATCAGAACGCATTTAAGTTTAAAAGAACAACCACTGATGAGGCGGTCGTCAAGCTTAGTCTAAACTGCACTGACAAAGAAAATTCACTGTCTGGCTCTCCAAATTAATTTCTGTCGATTTTCCCTAGCGTTTACAAAAATGATAATTCTGAAAAATAAAAAGGCATTACCTTGACTCAATTCATTTTCAATATACAAAGACAACTGCTTTTTTTTACAATGCAAATCATATAATCGCATATACACTCATAACTTTAAGTTTCATCCAGTCTTTAATGTCATTTAATATTCTACAAAAATGACAAAAGGATTTGTGCATCGACATTCTCAGGAAGAAAAATATATTGGCTTATCAACATGTAATCAATATGACCTCGCCAAATCCATAATCAACGATCAATTGCAACTATATACAGTGTCACAAAGTGTTGCAAAAATATACATGGCATTCATTTAAGAAAACTATAGAACATAAAAAAGGAACTCCTCGGTATACGTATCTATGGAGGGGTATGAATATATCAATGATCATTTCTTTTCAAAACATTAAATCAATCATGCTCTTGTAATCTTTTGGCAATCTAAAGACTGCTATTATTGTATTAGAAAATTATAGAAAATAAAGAAGATTGTAATCGAAATGGAGATATATTGTTACTTGAATAAAGGAGATAATAATGAACCAAAACAACCCCCCCCCCAAAAAAAAACAACCCCAAACAAACAAACAAACAAACAAACACACAATAGGTGCTGAATAAGAGAAATATAAGTATCCCCCCCCCCCCAAGTATTCGTCTTTACATAAAATTTGTCAGGGCTTTCATTTTCTGTCAAAAAAACACACATAATGGAAAAAATAATGACTTTTCTTAACCAAAACTACCTTATTTCTTAGTAAGCTCTTCTCATGATTTTTCTTATCTTTTTCTTTGAAATTAAATTGGAGTTTTCATCAGTTCCTTTTCCAGAAGCGGTCTTTGTTCTACTTTTAAGGTAGCTCAAGGAAACGGAATGGTACGAAAAGATCCTTCCGGAACGCATACAATACCACCAGTAATATTCATTTTCTGTTTCTGATGCTTCTTTATATTTCGCTGTTGGCCAAACAGCTGTTCATCTAAAGTCCTCATACGATTTAGGCAACAACTGATCTGTTTCATTCAAATTGCACACTTCCTCCTCAAAGGTGAGAGGGTTAATAATTATAAAGAATAACTGCCAAGATTTAAGATTTCGTTAATTTTTTGGGGGAAAAATGATTACAATCATTGGCTTTTGTATAATGCATATATTCGATTTCGTGATTTATAAGATCATTACTCATTTTGCTGACGGGGGCCTTAAGCGGCAGTCAAATCGCAGTTCATCATAATTTTCTGATATCCCATTAGCACACACTTTGCCATTTTATGATCTTAAGTTATGAATTGGAGTAACAAACGGCCATTCTTCATTGATCAACTTAAACAGGTTTATTCCGGTTCATTCTAGGTTACTTGATAGAAGAGAGAGAGAGAGAGGGAAAGAGAGAGAGAGAGACAGACAGACAGAGAGAGATTACAGAAATAAGAAAGAAGTGACTTTTGACTTCGAGCTTTTTACGAGGTGATTTTTTTTTCTCGCTCTTTGATCGTTTCCCTTATAAAATGTCAGTGGCCCTGAAGGGCTATAAAATGATTACGCCATTATAAAGATAAAGGAAATACTAAGGATTTTAAGTTTTCATACATGAAAGTTTACACGATTCCGCCAAAATGTTCTAGCATATAACAACGACCCAAGGCACCATTTATGCCATTAGGCTTTCATCCGTGCATGATTCCTTGGAATGGTGAAAAATTTAAGAGGGAATTTGTCAACTTTCATTTAATATTCAGCCATGTATTTTAATGGTGTTTATTTATTGCCACTGTGGGAAAAGGTGTTTCACCAAGTTTTAGACAGGTAAAAATATTGAACTCCTTTAAATTTCCTTGTATAAAAATTGAAAACCTATTTTAAAAAAATCTTGCTACTTTGCATTTAACAAAATACAATCCTGGTGACCTTTGACCTGTAGACACGACATAATTTAATTTAATTTTCATCGACTCATCTACACACCTATGTGTATTGCATGGTTAATGTTCAGCATGAAATTCTCAGTATATCATCAAATAACTTCAGTTAGCCTTTCAAAAATGTACAAATCTATTTCTAGCGTTTCAATACATTTCACATTATTTGTACCAACAAGAAACGTACATGTCAGACTTTAATATTCATTTACGAAATAGGAGGTGATGTATCATTTCAGAAAGTCTTAATTCAACCAAAGGTAACCAACTGATGTAATAAAAGTAAGACCGAATACACAGGTAATTTTATACAAAGAGTGTGACTGAAGAATAAAACAGCTGGGGACAAGATTCTATCCTTGCAGACCACTAGCTTCTTCAGAAAAAAAATCACTCAAGGATATAAACCAATTTACATTAGTTGTGGATTTGTGACGTTTTACATTATGTTCTTCATTATTCTACATGTATGCCTTTTTAAATTTCAATTTTAAGTACAAATTACTCTTTTTTTCTCCACAGAACCTGTCCAACAACCCACAGGCGGAAGGACCAAATCTGGTATAGAGGGCGGTCCTGACGTCTTTCGATTCTGGTGCTAATAACTAAATTCGTTGATCGTTGTTATGAAGAAATAGGGAACACATTTGCATAACTCTCAAACTGCTATTTCAAATTTAAAGGAAGCTCATGCAGACTACTATAAGAAAATAAACTAGTGCAGGTCATAGGTCATATTTGTCACGACACACTTCCTTTATGGTGTCTTTTAACGTTTAGCAAAACTCTCTGGTCGTCGCTCTGTGAACTAGTACTGTCTTCAGAAAGGCCTTTCACCTGCGCTAGTTTGTGTCCAGATGACCTGCTTTGCCCTTTGACCTCTCCTGTCGTCACCACCGAGTTTAAATCGCCTTTGGGACGCCCTCTATCGCCATGACAGTCCGCGCACGATTGTTCCCCGTGCGGCGACGCATCAATGTCTCCGACGCGAGTGGAATTCCCGCGTAGTCTGTGCATCAGACTCCCACTATTTGATCCCCTCCCACTGCCCCCGCTGGAGTTCTTACTACTACTCCTTGAGAATCCCTTCTCAATGTCGATACCTCCTTTTTGCTCAAGGTTCAGACTGTTTTTAATGGGAGGCAGAGTGTTACGGCTATTATTATTATTGCTGCTATGGTTTAAACTACCCCCGATTTCGTTTTTGCTTACGTCATTCTCGAAGCCCTTGTTCTCTTGAGGGCCCGTACGGGTGGGAGACGCTGGCGGGCCTGAGCCCTCGCTCATCGTGTTGACATTGGCCAAGGAGTTGGTTCGCGTGTTACTGCGCGTCCGGCTCTGAGTGAAGATATTCAGCTCGCGTTCGTCCACGAAGTAGAGCGCGTAGATCTTGACAACGAAGAGGCAGATGAGTGTAACGGTGCCGTTGATGATGAGGCCCAATGCGGAGTAGCTCGCCTTATAGACGGCTTCGTTAGTAGTGAAGAACGGCGGTGCAAAGGATGAAAAGACCACGAGACTGCTGAACACGCAGAAGGTGATGAAGCGGGACTCGTTGTAGTTCTCGGGGAGTTTCCGAGTGACGAAAGCGAAGATGCAACAGACGATGATGAGGCATATTTCCCAGGTCAGCGTTCCTATGACTTCGATGTCGTCTTCCTTACAAGTAAGTTCGATCTTGTCCACGTTGATGTCAGGCATGGTGATCTCGACAGCGGGTGGGATGAGAATGAACCAGATAGACGACCAAACAACCTGATAGGGAAAAAGAAAATGATCAGAAAATTTTTCAAAACCATAAATTCTTTTATAATTTTGCAAGTCCAAGCTAATGTACTGACATTGCAACCATAAGATTGTAGTACACTGACAATTACATTTGAAACGCCACAGGAACGTAAACCTAACGTATTGCATACCGAGAGCTGGGATTTTCCCAATAACGAAATGAAAAAGAAAGAGTACAGTGCTAACTTAAACCTGCAATACCGTAACATTTTAAAAATCGCATACAATTTTACAGCAAGGGAAATGCCCCTGGAACACTTGTGACATGACTACCGAAATTAAATATATCGGCTGGAATGTAATTAGAGTTTCTATAGCGTTCTCTCTCTCTCTCTCTCTCCACAGAAGAAAGCGAACTTAACAGATTATGGTTAACTATGTTGAAATTCTCCTCTACACCTGTTTCAGAAGTTTCTTCATTGACTCTTTGAAATTCTAATCTCATCAGTGGTCGATCTTTGTTTTTGTTTTTTTTTTGGGGGGGGAGGGGTTAGAAAAAGTCTAACTTTTTACTGAAAATCTCTAGAATGAAGAGATGGAACTATGAACTCCCAAAATGTTCAAGTTGTATGTTGCCCGACTGGAAACCTAAGCATCACTGACCGGTGTTGCCTACGCGATATGGTAAGAGGCCGAATTCGAGAGATCGTGCCTGGCTCTGATAAAAATCAGTTAAAGAATTCATTTCAATACGGGGCATTGGAAATTGCCGATGCAATTGGAGTGATACGGATTGAAAGGTTCATAAATGGAGTGAACCTAGGAGGGCCTAGATACCCATCTATCTACTCGAGTTCTTCGCAAGGATATAGTTAACATCCCAGTCGCACCGAGGAGATCGACTCACACCAGACCGATAGCAGAACGAACGAAGGAAGATTGCATTACCCCAAATGCCTACGAATCGGTCAGTTATTAGGATCAGTGTGGAGTCATAGGACGGTGTGACCGAGGGGGTAACATGAGCTTTACCCTCTGAACAAAGGGGTCATACTGTGAACCGTTATGTTATCAGCCTTTCTCATTGATAAAGCCTCCCGGTGCAACAGTCTATTTGGAAGATAGTCCGGTAATTGGATGACATCCTTTCATCTTCAACAGTCACCTGTCGTGAGCCAGAAGGGCGTTACGTCTGTAGGAAATGACACGAGTTAACGGCTCTCTGGCTCTTAGACGTTCTGGAGATTACGTGGGAAATTCAATCCGTAGGCACGAAGTTCTGATTATGTTTATCTATTTCTGTTTTCAGGGTGTCTGGCCAACATTCTAAAATTACATAAAATATATATCAAATGCAGTCCAAGGGTCATGCTTTAGCGGATGATGTTGTAATTGAATTGAAGTAGAATATGTGAAATTTTCAAAAGAAATGTGCCTAGTCCAGAGGTTTTAAAAAAAAAGTTGGGGGAATGTTTAATGAATACTAAGTCCCAACGCGAAATGTTCAAGCATGATCGGTTGGCTCTAAATTTAATTTACAGATCACTTAAAACATGTAAAAAAGGAACTGGGTCTGCTATCATTCGTGAGATGACAAAACTATTCAATACTCTGAAAAACCAAGTCACGACTTCCGGACTAATTAAAACCCGACAGCGACTAAACACATAAATAACATTATCAAAGGTGGAAAGAATCGATCCGAAATCAGAAAAACTCTCAAGAAGTATGGTCTCATTATTCCTATTGTATTTGTTCAATACCGAGCCCCAAAGTACAGTGATATTCACAACTGAACTGATTGTTGAGACAAGTGACCGGTCTCTTAAGAGATGTGTTTATGTAAAAGTAGCCCGCAGCAATGTTTTTATTTTTTCTTCTTCTTCTTCTTCTTCTTTCTTTTCCATGAATCGGCGGAATCGGTTAAACACCTTAGACATGTTAGATTGCCACCATAAGCAAGGTTCCGCTAATAATGTAAAGGCTTATTATCAAGGTGGTGCCTGCATACCAGGGCATCTGCATTGAAATCAGATTTGCCTCAAGTAAGTACTACCTGGAATAAATTATTCGTTAATAAACTGAAGTCTTTTGGGATGAGGAAGGCGTCTGTTGATGAGGAGTAACCATGGCAACGCCAAAGCATTTTCAAACGGGACGTAGCACCTCTAATGCTTTTATCTTCAAAATGTAAATTGAAATTATGTCCTGTGGTGAAGAAAAAAAAAATCTGATCGAATGTAATTATCTAGAAATCAGACGTAGCCGTCCTAGAGCAATTCATTAAGATTGAATTTCAGCTGGAGTTTTGGAGCGAAGCCGATGAGAAGTGGTTGTTTTTAAAGAGAAATGGGGCCTTAATAGCTAGTTGATCTGAAGAAAATAAGACAAATTTGAGAAGCAGATTAGTGATACCTTGAACGGAAAGCGGACGAGTACCGTAGAGGTTATGAATTTTAACATCTGTAGTCATTATACAAATTATTTTTTACAAACGGTCATTTCATATTTGCAAATCAGTAGTGCCGTACTGCGATGTCAGTTTGAAAACACAAAATGACTAAGATTTAATTTTCCGATATTCATGATTGAATAAGGCTCTTCTTGGCTTACAAAGGGTTTTGAAAACATGCTATCCATACAGAATGATTGAGTATAGCCCTGAGGCGGTAAAATGCTTACAAGATAACCAAAATTCAAAGTTGTTTTCAGTTTATACCAGCATGCTTAATGAGGCGAGTTGCCCCGAAGTAAGTCATAAAATTCTTTTTGCCAATTTGAGATCCCCGAGTTGAAAGTGATAACATCTATCAGAGAACATGGGTCTCTTCTCCTTGTCATTTCTAGAAGAAAGATTGGATAACCCTTTAAAGAGGAGGTGCTGCGGTCTGACAATGTCAGACCACAGCACATGTTCGGCCGTTCAATCTTCGAGTGCATTGTTCGAGTTCTTGTTCAAGTTCAAGTTCAGATTTTATTTCCAATATCACATAAGACATACAATTTTTCCCCCTTTTAAACAAAAATATCGTGAATTAACATAAATCTTTTTTTTTTTCTTTTTTTAACATCAAAGCAAAATAAATGTCTGTTTGATACAGTGTATTAAAAAAAAAACAAAAAGGAAATTACTATTGGAAAAGAGAAATCCACCAAAAAAGCAATGCTTGTAAATACGTGGATAGTAAAGGAAGAAGAGAAGAAAGAAAAAAAGAAGGAGAAAGAAAAGAAAAGAAAGGAAAACAGAAAAAGGTATGATACAGAGCTACGTAAAGCAGCAGTATATACAGTTGCAGGTTCAGTCACACAGCGAGTAATGCTATCCATTAGACATTTAGTCTAATATGCATAATTTGGCCAATAATCACCCAGGAGATTTCTGCTACGGGAACCTGTAGGATGCAAAACGTCCTTGCCCTACGCTTATGCACGTAGGCAGTGACGAAATCATGGTAATTTCTTGTTGCAGAGCAAAGAAGTATTACATAGAGTGTACAAAAACTTAAATAACGCATTTGTATACTTCAAATCTAGTGACATATCAAACCAAACATGCTTTCACTTTGGTAATATAGTAGCAATGATTATGAATGAGGATGAGCTGAAACGTGTGTTGAAACATGTTATCAGAAATTTTCCGACTGGCAAGAAATACTAAAATATTAAAGAATGAAAATGGAAAAAAATAGATTGTCAGTTGTTTTTTTTTTTCTGATCCGCATCTTAATTCCGAAGTTCAACGATAGAAATCGAAATCGCAAAATGATAATCGGTAATCCTCTCCCCCCCCCCCCCCCCCCCCCCCCACTCCCCTCCACCGATTTCCACCGGGGTGGATGAAGGTCCTAAAGTAGTTTGGACTCCATGATTCTGTAAAAGAAGTAGGCACAATTCAGAAGAAGGAAAAGAAGCCTGGGAGCTTTCTTATTTTGATTCATTTCCTGTAAATTGCACTTTAATGTCCCTAAGTTATGTAAATAATATATAGTAATGAGATTATTTAATGTTAATTTCTTTAGTTAGTGTTATCTGTATATTAATGTATCAAAGTATTTTCAGTTTTTATCAATGTAAACGCTTAAACATTGTAATAGGCGCTATAAAAAATTTATCATTATTATTATCATTATTATTATTATTATTATTATTATTATTATTGTTGTTGTTGTTGTTGTTGTTGCTGTTTTGAACCCTAAACGGTATGCCACTTGAGCTTCGAGCTGTAATGTAGGCCTATAGTCTAGCGGTTGAAACGTTTGACCGGTGATGCGAAAGTCGTGGGTCTAAGCATAACGGTAATGCTATCCTTTGGTGAAATAAATTTGCTATACTTCATTCTACCAGTCAGTATTACCAGTCTTCCACGCCTGGATTAAGAGATGCAAATTTACTTTATTACGAAAGGACACCACCACTGTTACCATTACAAAAAGAGGATTTGAAAGGAAAATATTCCTACTCACAGGAGCTATGCATATGATGAGGGATATTGTGACCTGTGATGATGGACTTATGAACCGCGGTCTTCTAGCCGACTTCAGCCCAGCTCGGAATATCCTATACAGACGTATCGTCTTAGTTGCTATGGAAACATAAATCAGGGAAAGGGCAACGGGTGAGCCCATCCTGCGGATGGCACACACCCCTGGGGTAGGTTGGACTCCGTACAGAAGAGCTGTTAGGAAAGCGAGGAAGAGTCCGGTGAAGATGATGTAACTGAGTTCCCTGCTTGATGCCTTTATCAAAGGCTTTTCTCGATTCAGGACGTAGATGAGGAAGGTTATGATGGTGCCTATAAGTCCTATGGTGGATAGGATGACGATGGCGGTCGTCCATGCTCTGTTGATGACCGGTTCGAGTTCGATGCAAACGCTTCTGTCCTCGTTAGGCCAGCTGAAGATTCCTTGTTCTCTAATGACACAGGGGCTGCACACCGTGCCATTATTGTTCACGATCTCGCTCGGCGCGCAGTCGGTGCAGGACCAGCAGCAAGGGTTCTCTGGAAGAACAGTTCTCCTCTGTCCAGTTTCACATGGTTTGCTGCACACCGACTGCGGAACACCTTCATCCCACAGGCTGTTATTACTTTCAACATACCAAGTAATTGGACTGTAGATGACCAACCGGTCACTACTGTCCGTATCGACCCACGTCCCAACGTCCAGAAACTCGTATACTCCATCCTCCAACTGTAGATTCTTGATGCCATAGCGCCCTCCCATGTCACCATTGTCCAGAAACTCGACGCGACCGTTGACGGGGCTCTCAAACGACGTCTGCAGGAGGTAATCCCTGATTTCTGTGCCATCCATCTTGGTCATGTTCTCACAAAGCCCTTGACTCGGGTCCGAGCACTTGTCCAGTTGCATGTCATGCAGCCCGTAAGCGAAGGTCAGAACGCTGTCCATGACAATGGTCTCATGGGAACTGGCCTCAATATCGCCAATGCCCTCGAAGGTCCAGGAGAGGCAGCCGCTGGAGCTGTTCTGGGCACAACGCCCGTATTCTTCCAAGAAGGCTGGCAACCATGGATTGTCACTGTTACTGGTGTTGAGGGTTTTGAGGTATTCGTTGTACATCTGGCTTTGGCCGGACAGCGGAACCACCGTGAAGGCACCTGTACAGGACGAGAAAGAAAAGGAGGATCCAGTTAGCATGGTGAGAACATTGATGCTTTCAAAAATCAGCTGAACATGATTTTCTTATTCAAAATCACATACGACTAGTCACCCACCGGTGCACAGGAGACAACATATTCAATTATTTCAGCCTCCCACCTCATGTTGGATCACAGACACCTAAATATTAGCACTGTATGAAGTTTCGGATTGGATTTGATTTGATAGGATTCCTATTCGGCTTTCTCTTCCTTGTACGAACATAAATTTAGAAGGAATTTGGAAACCAAAGACAGAACTGAAGAAGATTGTCTAATATGAAAATAATTATATACAGGTACCAAAGTTTAATGGTTTCATACACCGTCTTTCATAATTAGTTGCCATTAAAAGAAACTTAAACAAGTAAACGCAAGATCCAATACTCCATACTGATTGGTTGGAAATCAAGTTGTGTCTAAAGTTTTGAGTTGTGTTTAAACGCTGTTTTTATGCAGGAGGGCCCGAGGCCACTTTGATGGGGATGTAGAGGTCGTGGATTCAGTGGAACTCCTTGGCGAGATATTGGTCTTATTTTAAAGCCGGGGGGGGGGGGGGGGTTCATAAAGCGGTTTGTAAGGAATGACTTTGCGAACGATTTGAATATGGCAAGCCAAATGGAATTCTCAATCAGTATAAATCGCATCAGCTAAAGGTGAAATATGCAGATCTAAATTAACATTACTACTGTTTACAAACATTTTCATTGCAAGGTATATCTTTAGCACAATTTAATTGAGATTATGGGAAATGCGGTCACACTATCTTAAAATGTCAGGAAAAACTTTGGGCATCCCATTTGGCATTTCGTATTCAAGTCGTTTGTAAAGTCATGCGTAACTTTACGAACAGCTTTATGAAACACCCGGGTCTGTTGGAGCATTTCAGTAGAAGAAATATGGCACACACTGTTTTGTGCGTAAATCCGACAATACGATTGGTGACTTAGTTTACGGATAAAGTTTAAGACTTCCAGTAGCACGAGCGCGGTCACATATTCACTGCTTTTGATGGTCTAAGGAACGTGCTCAACAGAATAGAGCCCGTGACTTTTCCAAATATTTCTTGATACGACGCGGGCGACCTTCCCATTTATCATGTTTATCGAATTACAGTACATCATATTCTACTTGCCTGATGTTTGTTTAATAGTTGCTCAAATTGTCATAGAAATATAAACAGTTCGGTTTGTTTTACCGTAGCATTTGCCTTCTGAGCGTAAAATATGATTTAAAAAAGAAAGGCGTAAGAATGTAATTTGATTATTCAAGCCCTTCACACACAACAGTGATGGTCAACCATCCATCACCACTTCAAATCAGAGGCGTAGCGTGGATGAAGCCATTGTTGAGGGGAGGGGTCTTTGGTATCTGATGTTGATGGGTGAGGGGGAGGTAGGTTGCCATTGGTCCAGTGTGTCAGGGCGGTTGATATAGAAGCATCCTCACATTGCCAACAGTTGGGAAGGGGTCGTAATATTTTCCTGTCACCCTACCTCCCATTCCTCCCTTCTTCATGTTTCTTTCCCTCCTCCCCCTTTTTTTTTTACTACTTTCTAGGCGGATGTGGGGGGGGGGGGGTACGTTGCTTTCCCAAATGAATCGTCAAGGATTTATTCTAGTATGCTTTTGTTTTATTGCCATTAAAACTTTCGATTGGTCATAAACGTTGCTTTGTTTTTCCGTCGTCTTCAGAACGTACGACGTGTCAAAGGAGACCTTGACGTATGGATGCACATACAACAAAAATTTGATTATTTTATTATTCAAGCCCTTCGAAGCTGCGCTCGATTTCCGTTCATTACTTCAACTGTCATACGTGATCTTCCACTAATTGCATTCATGCATTCACTTATATCTTCCAAGATGTCGACGTCAGTTCCATCCAGTTGCGAGATTTGATTGACATGATGAACATGTCATAAGATCTATCTGGCGTTCTCGAAAATAAAAATGTGTGTTGTTCAACTTAATTACATGCCCTAGCGTTTTAGTTACTGAAAGATAAAGATGACCCGCATTTACTCACAACTGAAATGTCATATGGCATTTCCATATTTTGCTATTAAATGTATATCTGGTAACTCTATCTCAGTTGGGGGAAAATCTACCGTGTATATCTCTTATACATGAGTAAATACGGGTCATCTTAATCTTTCAGTTACTAAAACACGAAGGGTAAAAGCCCCCTCACACCTGACCGAATGTAGGCGGACGAAGGGTGACGAATGGGAAAAATGCACGAAATGCACGCGAATTCAACGAATTCAAATAAAACTTCCGTCAAATCATGCGATCAGTAACTATTGTCAAATTTTATCAACGAACGGTAAGCGAAGGATAAATATGACATGCGAAGGATATCGATTTTTCGGTTCACCTCTTTGAGTAAATTGCAGCCGAAGGCGAGCGAAGGGTTGATATAACCCAATAAGACGAACGAACAGTGAGCAATGGTTTGATATGGCGTGCGATTAGAAACGAAGACGAGGGAATAGATCGGGCGTTCTTGTACGTTTGTGTGCGCTCCTCGGGGTGTAAAAAAGCGACCAGGTCCGTCCGGATTTCAGTACGGCCAGAGAAGTCATCAACGCAACTGAAACTTTGGGGTGAAATGTTTATATATGAGTAGCGTGGCGAGTGGCAGGTCACAGTGAGGAGCTCAGAACTCGCCAAATTATTCGTCTGGTCATTCGCTCGCATTCGCAATCCATAGTTTGTCTTAGTATCTCTTAGCCTTGTCTTCGTGTATGTATCGCTATTAAAATTTAGTAAAAGTTAGTATTGGTTTCCCTTCGCATAGAAGATGGCAAGCGGAAATCCGTTTGTCATATTATCTTCGTTCCTATGCGCAACTCATATTTTGTCATCGTGTTGCTTCGTTAAGGGTTCTTTCGAGATCGGTCCACTTTGGCAAAAGCGCGATGAGGGACTATGCGCGACAATAACACACGAACGATAAACGAACGATTACCGCAGACTAAATAAGAGATGCGAATTCAAACAGATGACCAACGATTTTTCAATTCGTCGGGAAATTTTAAACATGTTCAAAATTTCCGCGCGAATCTGAATAATCGCAGCTGTTAGTTCAGAAGGTGTACGAACCCAAACACGAAGGGTAAATATGATTTTCTATCAGTTACCTTTGAAAACGATTTTTTTTTAAATGCCTTTCGCCAGCCATCGCAAGGCATATTTCAGGCAATTCGGTTAGGTGTGAGGGGGGCTTAAAGAATTAAGCTGACGCACATCTTTAGTTTATCAACTTTATGTGAAGGTGTTGTGGCAAAGTACCGTTGGTAAGAGCGCGCTCTCTTTAATAATCAAAGGGTCATGAGTTCGATTCCCACTGATGCCTGGCTCCTTATGTCCTTCAGCAAGACATTTCATCCACCTTTGTTGCACTCTTCCCGTTGTATAAATGGGTAACTGGCACTGCTCGGGTAATAATGATGTCAATCATGAGCATTCTTTGTAAGCGCCTTAAGCACCCTTTGGGGTTGATAATATCAACATATTACAAATTATGTTAGAGAGCATTCATCTTCATTATTATCACTGTTAATACACGTGCATGCAGCTTGGTTTTATTTTCCATATTTTGCTATTAAATGGATACCTGGTAGCTCCATCTCCATTGGGGAAAAGGAACCGTGCATGCACCGGCGTAAATCCGTTTTGAGGAGTGGGGGGGGGGGGGGTGATCACCTTTTTGCCGATTTTTTTTTCTGTGAACTCACATTTAAGTATACACACACACACATACCCTCATTCACCCGCGCTGACCCCCACGCACGTATAATATCATTATTTTGCCAGCGAGCGAAAAATAACCACTTTTATAGTTTCTAAGAGCATTTCAAATGAAAATTCGACGATATGATCGTCATTTATGACATTTTTAATAAAAAAATTCATCAACTGATTAATTACAATATCATTTCTTCCTTTAAATGAGGGGGGATACTTGTACACACCATTCCCCCCCCCCCCCCCTTTAGAAAAAGTGGGGGATATATCACCCTCATCCCCCCGGATTTACGCCAATGCGTGCATGTATACATGAGGAAATATGGGTCATGTTAATCTTTCAGTTACTAAAACACGAAGGGAAAGGAAATAAGCTGACGCACATCTTTAATACGTAGTGGTGTTGTGGCAAAGTTGGTAAAAGCGTGCGCCCTTAATGAAAGGGTCGCGAGTTCGATTCCCACATCTGATACCTGGCTTTTTATGTCTTTCAGCAAGATATTTCATCCACCTTTGCTGCACTGTGCCAGGTGTATCAATGGGTACCTGACACTGCTGGAGTACTAATCATGCTAATGATGTCAATTAACCATGACAAATTCTTTGTAAGCGCCTTGAGCACCCTTTGGGTTGATAAAATTATGTTGGACAGCACATGTACATGCAGCTTGGTTTAATTGAATAATATGATATTTGTTTTACTCGTTGTCATCCAGTATCTCGGCTACACTAAAAAATATAGGGTAAAAATGTGCCATGAGGGTAATTATGTGGCCAACCAACTTTGAGCATTTTCTTTTTATCACATTTGATGGAAATTTTGCCCATTCTAAAGTTACTGCTTATTTTTTTACCCTAACTGGACAATATGCTTCCCGCATTGGGTAAAAATATTACCCAAAGTTGTTGGTTGGACATGATTATAATTACCCTCCTGCTGGTTAAAATTTTACCCAATACTTTTTACAGGGTATAGCTTTCATGCATACTCGCAGCATATCTACTTTGTCAAAATGGACCAATACGGCTATCTACTATTAGGTATATAGCTGCATTATCTAATTTTGCAAAAAATAGACCGTTAGAATCCTATTAAAATGCACAATGTTCAGTGTCTCAAACTTTGTACACATACTCTACCACAAGGAATAAAAGTTGTACTATTGGACACATGTTTTGTTCCACTTATCCTTCTGTCCTGAAACCTTCAAAAGAAATGAAAGACACACACGATTAAGATAACACATCGCAAAACCTGCATGCTAACTTGAAAATAGTTTGTTACCTAATCACAGGAGCAGACGACAAAATGCTATCGATAGACGACAGCAGGCTATCGAAATTCGCTTCAGGGCGAAGAGATTTGATTAGATTACCCGCGCTACACTTAATCATATTTTCACAGGTGGTAATAAATAGGTAAATATTTCACTCTGAACGAGAGTGAAAGATGTGATTTCAACGAATTTGAGTGCTATAAATACCATGATCAGGGTGATGATGATGTAGATTAAGGTAGGTGTTTGAAAGAAGAATGAATTTCCGGAACTGTACAACTTGAATATAAAGGTACGTCTGAGCTGTTCTGTTTCATTTTGCTACCGATCTTCGGGATCTTTTCTTATCCCGAAGAAAATAACCCAACTGGAGATGGAATTTCTGTAATTAAAAACACCGACCGAATACCTTGAACATATAACCCGGATAATGTTTTAAGAGGAGAATTCTGTGCCATTGAAAAATTTATCTGTCACTCCTTTAGAGCCACTACTGTTTTAGTTTTCTTTTGGAGGGGCAGTTGTAAGCATTAAGTATTTTTCAGAACAATGCCCTTCCCCTCTCTCCTGCTAAGAAAGATTTTGCGGAGCATTATTCGGTGGAAGATTGGGGCCGACAACGCTTGTAGAGAAGGGAGATTCATTTCTGTAGACGGTAGGGCATGTCAAGGTCCCGTTATATTGAGCCAACATTTTCACATGCGTTGCGAGGAAAAGAGGGGAAGGGGCGCCAAAAAACAAACGAACATCTCAAAGAATTGAGGGAAAAAAACAGAGAGTATGCATGGTCTCATATCACGGAAATTTATCAGTACACCTTTGCAAAATTATATACTTTACAGAATATCTATACGGGCGAAAATGAATTTCTCTATCTTCCTGGCTACGCCAGTGGGATCCATGCTTATTGGAGACACATACGATTATACTCCTTGCAACGGCGGGGTAATGTTTATAAACCTAGAGCGGCGGAGGGAATTTCTTTTTTTCCAGACGCATGATATGCCAACCAACTAATAAGATCACCGAATATTGGGAGGTGTATCAGTGGTACCATCGTCTTTTTAACATTTATTTTCTTTCCAGACTTTCCTTCATCTTTCCTGCATTCTTTTTCATTATCTCTTATTCTATTCCGACTTTTTTGTTCGCTTTCAGCTAGCCGTGCGATTGGCCGGAAAGAGCTTTTCCCGTGGCTTCACTGCAGCTAGTACTTGTCTTCACTTAAAACCCAGTGAAGTGGGGCACCTGCACAATCCAATCCTCCCCGGAGATCAGATATGGGCTTCATGGAAGCAAATAATATTTTACGCTTAATACGACTTCAAAATTTACATCCAAATTCCGGCAATATATTAGAATCCGCGTCAGAAATAACTAGGCTTTATTCTGAGGCCATCCATGCCCTTTTGTATTGATGAAAATTTCAATATTTTCTAGCAAATATAGTGTTCGTAAGGCGTTTTATTCCTTTCTTTTTGAAACCATTCCAGTTTCAGACGCAGATCTAGAATTTTTCAAAGAGCGAGCACTACTTTCCTGAATGTTATAGAAGGTCATCAAGAATTGCATATTGAAAACTGTGCCAAAAGAACAATTTTCCATTCTGGATTTCTTTGACAGACCCGTTAGATGATTATAACCTAAACCATTTGGAGTGATGAAATTCATATTTATCACCTTGTTAATTCATAAAAGGAAATTGATTGATAAAGCGATCTATTATTCTGAGAAAGCAGCAGACATGCCGGAAGATAAGCACCTGTTTCACAATACTCTAATACTTTTCCCCCTGCATAATTATGGAATTTTATTTTTCAAGCCATTTTTAAAGACGAACTGTGAAAAGATGTAAAATACGAGGTAATTTGAACCTTTTCAATATGATCAATCTTCATAACAACAAATCTATTGTAATAAAGAGTGAAGGGGCTTTTATTTTATAATGCCCCCGCAATCTTACTTTTCTTCGACTGACAAGGATACATGTGGCTATAAATCTATGTCATTTATTATATAAAAGGAAAATGATGAATATAACTGTAATCCAGTAACAAAAAGACCCCTGATATTTGATTTTTCAAACAAACATGAACAAAGGGAGAAGGAAAGGGTAACAAATAAGGCATCTCTTTAAATTTGTAGGAGGTTCTTCCTGTTTAAGAAAAGTAATTTGTACCCTTCTGCGGAGCATTTCATCAAGTGTCTTGCCTGTGATTTTTACCGACAACTGTTATAAGCTATTGAAATCATTGCAGCTGACTGGCTGAGAGCAATTTTTTTTTCAGTAAAAGTCACTGACAAGACACTTGATGACACGCCCCCCCCCCCCCCCCCCGATCGCGAAAAGGTTTGTCTGGATGATCTCTATCTCTCTCTCTCTCTCTCTGTTCTTATCTGTCCTTTTCTTTCCCTCTCTATCTCTTACCTCGCTCTCTCTTTCTCTCTCTCTCTCTCTCTCTCTCTGTCTACCTGTCAGACTCCCTCTCTCCCCCTCTCTCTCTTGACTGCGTCTCTTATACCACTATACGTCTCTTCCTCTCTCTATCTCTCTCTCTCTATGAATATGTGTGTGTGGAGGGGGTTTCTCTGCCCCCCCCCCCCTCCGTCTCGCTCTCTCTTTCTCTTTCACTATCTCCTATTTGTATGCATCCATCTTTTTCCCACTACGGCTGTGTGTCTCATTATATCTATCTTCTTAAAGTACACGAAAAATGGCACTCCTGTACCAGCATGAGGTACTCTGTGTATGCGTCCCATTTTCTTCTCTTTTGTTTATGCTCATTTTAAGTTAAGAATTTCCATATTAGGTTTTTTTCTAATGAAATTTTCGAGGTGGTGCAAAAATTTTAATTTCGTAATCGAATCATCCCCGTAAATTTTCTCAACAAAACATTCCAGGAATAAGTACTACCCCCCCCCCAAAAAAAAAAAAGCAAAACGAATGTTGATTTTTCTTTTTTCTGTCGAGCTAGCAGCTAATCGACTGTATTCAAAGTTCGTGTTCGTGTTTGTAATGCAGTAAGCGTCCAATGAAACATCCCCTGGATAAGGTATACAACACGACATTTGGTAATGACTCCATGTTTTTCGAAGAAGGCTCAGGCATGTTTTAACAGAATAATCAAATCACTAATACGTCGAGTGCAACATGGGAATAGAGTGAGACCCTAAATGGATGAAAATCATTTCCGCTTCATATTGTTGCTACACGTATCATGTACTCGCCAGCGAAGATGAATGTAATAACAGCACGGTAACCTTTTTCCATCATAAATTCAAAGCAAGGATGAAAGTCTCGATCGTCTGCGCAATGTTCTTTCCAAATCAGCCTTGTCACGATTTCATTACCTACACGCATTCGTGGACCCTGTCGACTGTTCTTTGATTTGATTCGATTAGGGTGTCAATATTCATTGAAGATCACGGCCGTTTACTCATCGATATCACTCTATAGAAGATGCGTGTCCATTTGGGGGAAACATGAAAAGAGGGATGTCACATGAAGTGGACATAATTGCTTGAATGGAGAGAAAATCGTTTGGTTGGACCAGTTGCGAGAGCATTGATAGGGCATGGAAAATGAAATAGAAAAAGAAAAAGAAAAGAGAAAGTGCAGGTGAAAAGGCCGAGGGTGAATGATGGAAATTTTAGACTATGGAAAATAGGATCGATGCACTAGAGAAGTACTTTCTTTTGAAGTGGAGCAGTAATCCATAGAGTGTGCCCAGAGGGGTGTGACAGCCCGCCCCATTTGCCAGTCTCTACCCATCATTCATGTCAAGATGTAAGGCTATGGTGTAAGGTATAAGATTTTTGATTGTTCCAAAACATCGTCTTAGATTTTAACGATGGTCTGGTGTTAAACAAAAAAAAAATGATAAAGACAAATGAAGTAATGCGAAGAATTAGAGGTTAAAAGCTGAAGAAAAAAAAAGAAAAACGTGCCGGAAAAGAAAGAGACGGAATGATAAGAAGAAAGAGAGAGAGTGCGATGCGCACGCATGTGCGCGTGTGTATGTGGGTGAGAGGGAGAGAGAGAAAAAAATGGAGAAAGCATGTGAAGATGTCTGTGTGGGGGAGCGATGGTGTGCGTGCGTGTGTGTTGGCCAAAGGTGTCGGTATGGGTGTGTAAAGTCCATCATATCCAAACCTCTTTGCGTAAATTTAAAAACAATGGAAAATCATGATGGTTCCACATCTTACAAAGATGTTTATTTTACTCATTGTTCTGGTTATCACCATCTCAAAGCTAACTTAGAATGAAACGTAATGTCATCTTATGGGCGCTGAACACAAATAAACAGAAACATGTGATAAATATATCGACGGACATCTTAAAATAAGTGCAAACGGTACCGAATAACGATTATGTGCAATAAATGTAAGTCATCAACAAATTCTTCATTATCTTGTTATCTGGTTATCCTTATAAAGCATCTACGTGAGCAAATAAAGACCATAATACTCGCCAATTTCTGAAATCCCAATGAACTAATTAGAAATGAAAAACAAAACAAAACACATGAAGATCTTCTTGATGTTTTCACATCTTATGAAGAAGTGCGATTGGCTATTGTTAAGATTATGATCTTTATGCAGTGGTGCAGTATTAAGCTTACTCCTACTCTCTCTCTCTCTCTTTCTCTCTCCCTCTCTCTCTCTCTCTCTCTGGCTATCTGGCTGCCCTTTTCTTCCTCCTCCCCCTCTTTCTGTCTAACTTCTTGTCGCTTTCTCCTGAGGAACCATGAATGTATACTAAAACCATAGACACTGCCAAAAGTGGTGTATAAAAAGGAGACAATAATGCTAAAATGATCAAATTTCCCCATCTAACTTTTAAAATTGCCCAAGGCACTATGGAGAATTTCTATGCCTCATAAGTCTAAATTTATGGGTTAATTTTGAATTCAAAGTCAAGTGTGCAGATTTTTCATCTCTCCCCTGACGTTATGAGCCTAGCATCGCAATGCCACGGGGCATTTTCAGCTTATTTTCAAATTCCAACGAGATCGCCTGACACGAAAATGACTCTTTTAATTGGCGCGTAAATCCCAGACAGGCTTGTCACGTCACAATTAACCCAGAACCAACAGAGGAATCCGAAGGTGTATTCACATGGCTCCCATTCACGGGCTCTATAGCATTTTGAGTAGCGAGATATTCCCTGTTCAGAGCAGCTTCTTAAAATGGAATACGAAATGATTGATGGGACAATGGTCTCACTTTAAGGGACAGATCGAGGATTTTGGAGAGAATTACGAAAAATGGGCACCTTGTGAAAAAAAAATCATACAAAATACTATTTGATAATTATGAAACAACATTTGACACAAAACGTGTATCTAATACAAACAAAAGATAAGAACAGGTATTGAAAAGAAAAAGGGGAATAGATGTTACAACAGTTTTCGGCTGCCTTTACAGAAACTTAAAAGGTGCAAATTTTCTTGGGGATATGGCAATTTGATGATGAAAGGGGCAAGAATTGGTTGTCCCTTAAACCATTAGTGAGCAGACGTGCGGAGGCTTGGGTAAAATAACGTATAACATGTAACGGTAGCTATACTAAAGCTGTAAAATCAAAGATTTCATGCATGACATTCATGAATATCTATACTTTATAATCAGGTAAACTCTCCAATTTGACAGAAAAAAAAACATTTGTTTACCAGGTGACCCATGTCGATTGAAAAAACAATAAGCTCCTTAATGATAATTATACTTGCTAAGTGGTTCTTGTTGATTATGAACACACTCCAAATTTCTTGCATTAGAAAATAAACTAAGAGATTGTGATGAAGGACAAATACAAAGTTAGATTAGTCAGTGTTAGAACGATTCGGAAATAACCAGAGGTTGATTTCTAAATCTATTTGATTAAGATGATTTTTCATAAAATTCTTGATTTGTCCCTATTTCAAGTCTAAGAAATTTAGAGTGCATTACTATAGGAAAAGACGTCTTTGTAACCTCTTAAAAGTACTTATCATTGTAAGGATTGAATAAAATTCATTGAATACGAAATAAAAGAAATCATATCATAAGGTAAAAATCATTTAGCTCGGCTATCATGGCTATAGCTCGGCTAACAACAGCAGACAGGTGTGAACTTGTGAGGACGGGGTGAATATCAACTGTTTAGAATAATGTGAACGCTCATAAAATTCCTGCGGGAATTCATGCAGACGATAGAAGCTCCTGTACTGTGGTTTCTCTTTCTCACACAAGTGTGGTAATTGTGAGTGACAACTTCCAAAGAATTTCAGCCGCGCGGGATAGTCGAAGCGAACCTTTGAAATAATCTTCTACAGGGCATGCTGGCAAAATATATTAAAAGTAAAAGTAAACTGAGGTAACAGTGGTACAGAAAAATGATTTTCCTTTAATTGCATATCCTCTATGTATTTACAGGGGTGAATCACTGTGCCGTATAGTGTTTACGGCAAAAGAGGATCGGCCATAAACTTTATCCTTGAGTTTTCCATTTTCCATCGCCCAAGGCGATTCCACAAAAGCAAAACATCTGGTTATATTTTCCTGTTTTTTGTATTTATCTCCTACGACAGTCAGTGCGCTGTTGCTATGAAAGACTGTTTATCGGTGAAGATTTTTTATTTTTCCTACAGGTTTCAAGCATTCACAATAGTTGAATCCCAAAAGAGAACGAGTTATGCAGTTTCTCGATCGAGCCGTGTCCTTGGCCACCACTGTCTTTAAATTCCCCTAGGGCTATGTCTCTTCCTCCATCACTTACCCACCCCCTTCCTCATTCTCTTCCCTCTTCCTCTCAATCTCATTATCGTTCTCTTTCTACCTCTCACTCTCTTTTTCGTCTTTACTGAATTGTTTACTCCCTCTCTTTCTCTTGCTCTATATCTCTATTTTTATACCACTCACCATCATCTTCTTTATGACGTTGTTCCTCTCAATCACTCTCCCCTTTCTATATTTTTCTGGACCAATGCATGCTCTACTCCTTGCTCCAAACACATTCCCCCCCCCTCTCTCTCTCTCTCCTATCTATCTCTCTTATACTCCATCACACTTCCCGCCTTTCTTTTCTGTATTTCTTTGTTTTCATCTCTCTTTTTCTTTTACCGTGTTTCGTACCTTCCCCTTGTCTATCTTGTTTAATCCATACGCCCTCTCACTCTATTCCCTTTTCTTCCGAATCCGTTCTCCAATATTCTGTCTTTCTCCCAATCATTTCCCTTTCTTTGTGCTTCTTTTAACCAATCTGGATTTCCTCCCCTTTCTGTATATTATTATAATGGTATCCTCTCTTTTTTCTACATTGCTCTTTCTCGTGCGTTTAATTCTATTTCCATGCGTTTTGTTCTATTATTGTGTATCCTCTCCATGTTTTTCTATTCATCTCTTTACCTCATTCTCCCTCAATAACTTCTTCACCACCATGACCACGCCCTTTTTTTTTTTTTTTTTTTTTGCTTTTCTCTCCATATACCCTTCCTTTCCCTAGCTTTCTTCGGCGTATACATTCTCTCTCTCTCTCTCTCTCTTTCAAGCATGCTAATAAATACTTTGTCGTGCCAACCATACTTTCACTTCTTTTTGAAAGTATACTCTTGAACGAAATGAGTGCAGCCATTCAACCGTTTAACTAAAAACTCTGGTAATCGCACTTAGGCAATTTCAAGTACACTGTCTTAGGCAATTTCAAGTACAAAATCAATCAACACTTGATTTCATTCCGAAAAAAAAGAAAACCCACGAAGACTGAACTACGGGAAATCTCTGTCACATATTCTTTTCTTGAAAAAAAAAATGCTTTAAAAATCTTTTACTTACAACCTATTTCATAATATTTCTCAACAATTAATATTGAATAATTCATTCGGCATGGTACCCTTTAGTTTTCTAATCAGTTTCATGCATAAGTTGATTCGGCAATAAGCGCATGTTAGCGAAGTTTTTCTAGGGTATTTAGTATGTTCAGTATTGCTTGGGTTTTTTTTTTTTTAACTCATGAAATTTGCTTACCAAATTACGTCTAAAACTGTTTTTAAAAAAGAACTAATTAAATCACTCATTTACAACTAAACTTCGAATGAAAATATGGAACATTTCTCTCTTTCTCAGCAACAGAGTTCCTTTATATAAAGAAATATTTCATCGGCATTTTCAATGACATCAATAGAAAAGGAGAATTGAAAATCAGAGAGGGGGAACACACGGAGTCAGTGACAGAGACAAAGATAGAGAGAAAGAGAGAGAGGGAGAGAGAAAGAGAGGGAGAAAAAATACCAAGAGAGTAAATTTAAAAAAACAAAAACAAGAGAGTAAATTTAGCACCTTATGTTTACTATAGCTTAAGCATTATGGTAGGAATCTAAGCTTACGTGCAGAATATACAACATACATAATAAAAAAAAAAACATGTTAAAATTAACAGACTTGTAATCGCCTGATGTTACCGAATATCCGACGGCCTTGTTCGCAACAACGGCTTTAACGGTTTCGTTTCGTACTCAGGCTGAGAATTAACATCAATTGTCAGCCACCATTGGATTGTTAAGTACCCAGAAATAACCAGCGTTGCTGTAATTAAGAAACCATGATGCACAGGAGCGGCAAAGCAAAGTTTCTGGGAATCCAAGGGGCAGACGAATGTGTATTCCCTCTATCTTATTTTGTATAGGTTGGTTTATATAAAGAAGAATAACAAACGGATCAAGTGTCCCTCAATTTTCGTGGCCATTCCCATGAAAAGGCATTGTACCTCTTTTTAAAAGGACAACAACAATCACGGGCAGGGGATGGGTATACATTTTTAAAAAATTCACTCTGAATATAGCACTTGGACTATATGAAATAATAATTTTGACAGTTCAAATTTGATTGGTAATTGATATCGGGTCGCCAAATAGTTGCTGGCATTTGGGTTCCATGCACACAGAGCACAAATACCTTTATTTTGACGACATCCATCTTTTCCTTGAATTTTGGACCCTGTATAAAAATAAAACCTGGAGCCGCCCCTACGCTGTGGAATTGACTGCTAGCTTATGCTGAACACACTACTTAAACACTAGTCACAAAATATAAGATTTTAATTAAGCCTCAGTGGAGAGTAATTGCGCGCTAATCACAACGTTCAGGAAAAACTTGATGACTCAATTGAGATCCGGGCTTTTTGGTTTGCGTTTTTAATCACAACGTCACACATTAAATTTTTACTTCAACACCAAGCCTATATGGAAGTACTTGTGGTGTCAGAATCTCTAGAAAGACTGACTCTTTTCTTTCAATGTCGATCTTTACACATCATTGCTTTCCATAGGAATGTCTTCTAGTCATATGATTGGACGCACTGAGCCTATAGTACTCACACTCAGAAAAAAAAAGGTTCGATTTTGCATCCTTCAAATGCAACACTGGGAGCTCCTTTATGGGTACAACTTTGCACCCTGAGAAGCATTTTGCACCTTTAACGGTGCAGTGAGCTACATTTGGCACCCTTTTGAATGCAAAAATTTCTGCACCCTTAAACATGTTAAAGGTGCAAAGTTTCACGGTGAAGGGTACAGACGGGCATTTCTAGGTGCAAACAAGTACAAAAGGGTGCATATTTGCACCTTTTTCATGTAGGGTGCAAGCTTGCACCCAAAAAAGCTGCCAGTGTTACATTTAGGGTGCAAAATTGAACCTTTTATTTTCTTAGAGTGTACGTTAGGTAAAGATGAATACTATCCTATCGTATATACATGTAGTACGGATAGAAGAACAGATAAACGTAAAGAGATAGTTAACATATTGTGTCAGAGGAAAAGGGAAGGAAATAACTGGTTCGAACCCTGGACTGTTTGCATTTTCAGTCAAGTGAAGAAACCACTCGACTTATACGATAACCATAACAGGAATGCTGGACAAACTTATTCTATAAACAATCGTAACATACAGCTGACGATCAACTGATCAATAGTTTGAAAAAGTCAATACTTTGCCCGTCTTTGGCTCGAACCTATGATCGTTGTATTTCCAGTCAAGTGCGTGTAGAAACCACTCAACTATATGACAGCTCTTGCAGATATGCTAGACACGGCATGAAATGATGGTCAATAATTTGGGGAGAAAAGTGAGAGGAGAGGTACTGAAACCGTCTGTCCTCTGGTTGCTTGCTACAAGCATACATATCTGTGCGGGGTATGTCGATTGATCTATTTCACTTGCAATTCTTCGGCATTTACTCCCATCCCTCGGAGAGGACTCAAAGCCGTCGGTCCTCTGGTTGCTTACGTAAAAGCAAGCACACACTCTTAGCAGTAACCAACCAAACCTATAATGGGTTTGAAACATGTTATTCAAGGGTCGATAGATCGATGTTAACTAGGGGCTCTTTTCGTTCACATCAATGATATTGACAGGTAAGGGCTTGTTCACATTATGAAGAGGCAAACCTTAGCGGTAAACCTCTGTTTGTTTTTTTTTCAACGATTTTTTCTTCCCAATTACCTGGACCATCGGAGAGCACTCAAAGCCGTCGGTCCTCTGGTTGCTTACTAACTAAAAGCAAGCATGCGCTCTTAGCAATCAGGTAAAACAAACCAGTAACCAACCAAACAAATCATAGGTTTGAAACATGTTCTCCAAGGGTCAATAAATTAATGTTATCCGGGGGTTCTTTAAATGATTTTGACAAGTAAAGACTTGTTCACATAAATGAGGCAAACCTCCCCGTTAAACCCCGGCGGGTTTTTTTTTTGGTTGTTGTTGTTGTTTTTGTTTTTGTTTTTACACGTGAATGATATAAGGGACAAATAGAACCGCTAAGGCAAAAAAAAGGTCTGTTGACCAATCAAATTCTTATAAATTCAATACAATGACGTCTGTGAAATTTTTTTTTTTTTAATTTGAGCGAGAATCATTATTGACGCGTTCATGCGCAACTCATAATCATTTTACCGAGCCATATGCAAACACTAACCAACAACGGGGGTTTGCTGCTTGATATCTGAATGGGGCTGAAGTATGATTTTAAATCATTGCAGAAAAGTCAAATCTGAATGAAAATGCTCAACTCTGTCACATGGACCGATAATGGGTTTAAAACATGAGCCCCTAGGTGTCTTGGGAAAAAAATAGCCGGAGGGACTCCAAAGAGTGGTATAAGTCTCCTGAAAGCTAATGGTGTCTAAGAGACATATAGATCGTTGTTCCTGACATACATGATGACCAAGAGTTCTCAGAGGAATACTTCATAGCCATTAAGAAACGAGTACATTCTGTTCGATAGATTAAAACTTCGCGTTAAAGTCATGAGCCAGCGAGTGCAGGCCTCGAACTTCGTATTCAAGCATGTCAAGAATTCAAGTATTGAAACAAATCATCTCTACTCAGTTTTAAGCCTCATCGTATGTCTCCATGGTCTCTGACGTAATAAAAGCCAGGCACCATTATTATGTTTATGGAATATATCATTCACTTCAGTGTAGTGCTGCTAAATAACCGGAAATTCATGTATTTGAAAAATAGTCACTTTTAAAAGTCTATTTACGCTTTCCAGAAAGATGCCACGGAGAATGGGAATGGGAACATATATATTCATAACCTTGTTTGTTTGATAGAAGGTCAAAGATGTCTTGCATTTATTAGATTAAACGCATTATCTAATCTCTCCTGTCAATGTCACCAGAAATTTCACTTAAACACCCCTGATCAACAATGGTTCTGTTGGTTAAAGCATTCTCCTGTATCCAGCATTTACTTGATCACTGATGGTTCACAGATACCATTACTGTACCGCAATGCCTTAATTTTTGACATCTATTTTAACCTCCTTTTCTATTATAATGTTAATGAACACAATAATGACCTGTCTTTTCTCTCAATTTAGACATATATCTTCTATGAATGGAAATGAATGAAATGATATATTGACGGTTCAACTTTTTCCTCAAAAGTAGAATCCGGTATTGCATCTTTAAAGCAGTCTCTTCCCGTGATAAATCTGGATATCCTCTTTTTGGTGTCGCTCCTGCCATTATAGCAGAAAAAAAGATGCACCTCAGAATGGACGATTGAATTACAGGGGGAGGTGTGAAGGATTGGTACTCCTCGTATAAGCCGCATCATTGTCATCCAACCATATCGCTTTACACGTGGACCGCGTCACCTTTCGACCGGGAGAAAAGGCGTAGATATGCAGAGACAGGCGCTGACGGAGGAAGGGGGAGGCGCCACAGGATGAGGGAAAGGCGCCAGGGGAAGAAGTGGGTGGGGTATAGCTTGTGTCTAGAGAAGGAAGTGCGGAGGGTGGCAGGAGCAGATGAAAGATTTGTGAGGGGGCATAGTTTCGAAAATTATCTGACTCATCAGAACAACAACGACGACAACAAAACCAGCAACTAAGCTCTGCAATTCATGTCCCTACGTGTGAAGATGGTCGGGTGGAAGAGGAACTCAGTTTGTAGAATTGTGTACACAGGGCATGCTACTTGGGTTCGAAGGGGAAAGGAGCATGGCTCATCGCGCTCCCCCTAGATGCTCCAGTGTAGGGGGGGGGTGCTGCAATGGTGGAGCGGTGAGTGAAAGATAAAAAAGAAAGCGCGAGAGAGAAAAAGAAGAGAAGATCTAGAACAAAAGAGGGAAAGAAGGAATGAATAAAGTCGAAATTCGTATGAAGAAATTTGCGCTAGGAGAATAGCAGGTATAGTGGAGTTCGTGCCGAATGAAGGAGTATAGGAGGATTGTTTTGATGGACACTTGAATACGGTGAAGACAGAAAATAATGGGAAGACGAATGAAAATGAGAAGAAATATAAAATCAGCTGATGAATTAAGAATGCTGTCGTCAGGGAAAATACCGCAATAAAAGTAAAAGTCCGAGTTCGTACTTTTATTACTAAGGGAAACTATGACAAGGCATGGTGGAGTGCAAAAGCAGAGATAAAATTATCAGTGAAAAGAGGAGGAAAACGCCAAAGCATACGCTAATGGAAGATATGAAATAAGACGAATAAAAAAGTGTGCCTTTTGAAACGGGGTCAGGCTCTGAAGGGTACAAAAAGTGAACACATGATTTTGTGGATATAGAAGGATAACTGTAAAAAAAAAAAAAGGCGGGAAAGACAAGGGAAATTTGACCAAAAATGCTTTAATAAACGAAGTTAGATGTATTATTAACACGCTTTAAGTATCCCCGCCCCTCCATTTTAATTCGACATATCACTTACACGTACTTATCTCGTTCAGATCTAGAGCAATGCAATTGCACTTCTCTTTTTATCCAATTCTCTTGCGATTTATGCCACCACCGGCATCCGTTCGCAAAGACACTACGCGATTTTTTTTCCCCGTGAGTTAAGCACCTTTCTTGTACGAGCCTTGAACATATCAAAATCATTGGCTCCAGCGACACTTCACAAAGTCGATTGAGAATACTCTAATTTAGTTTCTGCTGGTAAAACATTGTCAAATTACTTGAGGAAATACATGCCTGTTGATTATTGAATTCTTAAATTCCCCGACTTCAAACTGGGGTCACCCTGTTCCAGTAGGAAACTGGTTGAAAGAAACTGTAGTTGAAGATTGGCCAGAAAACGGTAGGAAAACGAAAAGGGTTGAAATTGTACTTCAACTGCTATTATGTTTCGTTTAGCATTCATGCAAATTCTCTTTTCAAGTTTATTACGTCTTCTGAAGGCGGTACCGTCTCTTTTTGCGTTTATACTAAATACCAATTTCTAATGAAAACCCCACGATCTGCTGGTAAGCATAAGATTATTTTTCAGCCTTCTCTCTCGACTTACTACCTTTAATCTTACATTCTAGAAATTCTAAAGCCTCTAACACATAATGTAATAGATAATTTGTACCTACAGAATGTGTATAAAGTGGTACACACTTCGACCAGTTTTTCCCTCTGGCTAATACGGGAATGACCCTAATGTGATTACCAGTTAGCCCTGTCTCAGGTGTTCAGTTGAAAAAAAAAGGGAATCAATATTGGCGCGAAAAACGAGAGCGCTTGGGACACAAACTTGATAAAGCTCGTGGTGTACAAAAGAAAAGTACAGATGCTTGTTTGTATAACATTAACGATGAAGGGTTGTGGGTTTTCCAAGTATCCCTCTAGTTGGGGTATATGAGGACCTTAAAGGAGAACGCAACCCAGACATTAGTGTGCTTCCAGTGAATGAAGAAGAACAAGAAAAGTAAACCATGTAAACAGTGAAAGTTTGAGCAAAATCGGACAATCTGCTCAAGAGTTAATAATATGCTTGCAAGGCCATCTGGGAGAACAGTATACATGTATAGTACTGAAATGGCTACTCTGGCATGTCTGGGTAAACAAAACCCATCATTATCATTGATTATTATCATATTATTATAAATGAAGATGCTTTCTTTAATTTTGTTTTGTTTGTTTGTTTGTTTGTGTTTTCTTGGGTGATTTATCATATTATGGGTTAACCATGCAGGCTTTGGGCGAAATATTTACATACCAAAACTTGAGTTACTTTTAATCAATTGGAGTCGATTGAAATGAATTCGAGTCAATTCGATCCTGAATAGTTTTTGGTGTAATTTCTGTTTTGAAGAGAGGATATCTTTTCTACAGAACATGTAGAAGATATTTGCATTAAAATATAAAAATTACCCAGGAATGTGTTTCATAAAGAATTTTTGTTTCCATTTAAGAGCCTCATAAAATCAGGACAATAGGTGGAAAAAAGAAGTGTTATCGCATGCATGCACTAATGACGATTATTTCCAGACAATATACTTTACTCTCTGCATTTGCGTAGGAAATGAGGGGCTATCACGTTGAATTTTATAATATTATGTTACAAATTTAACCCTTTGAGGAAAACTGAAGGCTCCTTAATGATTATAAGGGGCTATTCTTGTATATTCTTTGTATTTCCTACCCGTTTATATGAATGACCATGGGAAAAATTAAGGGAGTAGACGAGTTTATGCATGACGCATTGGTGTAGCGGTTTTTCAGCACTGTCCAAACGTTTACCAACTAGTTCTATGAGGTGTATCTCGTTTCATGAGGTTTGCTGTATTGCTGTAAACACTGTCAGTTCACGCCAAACAGGAGGCGGAACTATCATGACCTAAGGGGGTTGGAGGTGTGGGGGCACATTTATTTTCATTGATCTAAGGAATAGGAATAAAAGTAAACTCAGGTCAGCAAAGGGTTAAATGGGATGTAACTTATCAATTTATCAATCTTTTTTCAGTAGGTCGGTTAAATCGGGGATTAAGCACTGTTTCTCCATCGCAGCCCTACTTTAGAAATTAGAAACTTAGACATATGAAACGATAGATTCTCAACAAAAATATCATACAAATCTCACAAACCACTCCCTTGGCTCATCCCCCCCCCCCCCCCCCCCCCCCCAATTGCATCAATGTTCACACACTGCCATCGCTGTCATCGTAATCTTCGGCTGAGAGACTACATGTTTCATAATGCGTTATAAGATTAACAGGTGCTAAATTATGTAGGAATTTAGTCTACATATATACGTCAATCAATACAAATTCATTTTCTGTGGTAAGAATTATGATAGTATAAACAGAGGGGGGTTTTTCTCTGTGAAAACTTTTCAAAAATTAATCTAAGATGTTTGTTTTTTCAACTTGTAAAAAGATTCATTGGAATTAAATTCGCTAGGCAAAAGGTTTTAGACATATAAATTTCAACGAAAATTATCTTTTCACCTAAAGTAAAAAAATAGTTTGTGCCATTACTAATTACTCTCGCGAGATGACCAGTTTTCGCGGGAAAAAACTCTTGTGAAGGAATCAAAGAAGAGGAAAAGTGACCAGAAAGTTTCTACATCTAAAATAGTATTTCCAATTGTTTTCACTTAAATTCGTATTTGTGTGATTTGATTCTTTAAATAGCAATGTTCTAGAATGATGCAGTAAGCACCAATGGAATAAATTGGTGAAAACTCTTTCTAAATACATTCCTAACGTATGATGCAGTCTATATAACATCCAAATTCGTTTTAGAATGCATGTGTACTGGCTCGGGAAAAGACAATTAGATATAGATCGAACGTTATCTGTTTTGGCGGCATTATAACAATTTCATCGCTGTATTTAAATTGCAGGATACTTAAGATGTCTCCAAGACTTCTTAAAAATCCGGAAAGCTCCAATTGCTCCCATCCTCTCATAAATAAGGGTTTTTAGACGACCTCACTCAGGTTATCTTACTTCACATTGTCTTTAAGGGATCCAGTAACTTTGTGGAGGCTTGATTCAATAAATTTATTGTTGAATTTTGATGTCTGTGTTGTATAAAGATGTCCAGAAGGATAAATAAACAGCCAGGAATATACAAAGGTTCTGAAATATAATATGTTATTATTAAAGATATCTATCACTGAATTCCGCCATTTACAAAACCAACCTGGGTATGCTTTTGCCTATAACACTGAAATCTATGGGGTAAAAGGGTCTGGCGTTTCCGATCACTTGTATATTTTCACTTTTTGTGAAGCACATGATGATGCTTTTGAAGTGCATTTTCAGGGCTTCACAATATTACATACACTGATAGCATATAGGGCCATGAAGCTCAGATTTTTAGAGTTACTCAATGACTTTAAAGCTGAAAAATGAATCTTTCCAGAATGCCTAGATATGTCATGAGTGTGGATTTAGTGTAAATTGATCGATCCTTTATTAGCCTATAATTCTTGCTTAAGGTTTCCGACCTCTGTAGGTATGCATGGTGTTTTTTTTTTTTCGTTCATGTCATACAGCTTAAAACATATCACTTTCTAAAAACCCAATTAGATGAAAAACAACTGACATTTCAAGCTACTTTAAGACCTAAATATACCTCAAGATTCTAGAAGCCGCTATTCCAGTTGAAAATAATAGTAATAATAATAATGATAATAATAATAATAATAATAATAATAATAATAATAATAATAATAATAATAATAAAAATAAAAATAATAATAATAATAATAATAATAATAATAATAATAATAAAAATAATAATAGTAATAATAATGACAATAATAATAATGGATAATAATGGAAAAAATAATAATAGAAATAACCCTCTAAAAACAGATAGTCAGTGAAACCAGCTAACAACTTCAAACGCTCTACATCATGTACACCAAAAGCTGACATGTCCATCAAGTTCTGCTCCATTTATAATGAATTAATTTGGTTTCTTAATTATGGTAATTAAACCACCATTCAGCCAGAACTGTGGCATTGATAAGTATAACTACGTAGTTCTAAAAATGCATCTGGTTTTACGTAGGAAATTGTGGTTGACTAGATTAAAGGTTAGCAATACTGAAAAGGGGAAATAGCATGACAAAGGCTGAAAAATTTGGTTGGATGATAATTACCTGACTGCTAAGAAGTCATACGTTTGCTTTTAAAAAAAAAAAATCGACCAAGTAACCAACGGTTTCATGTCCTCTCCGAGGGACTTGGGAATCGCCATAACTGCCTTAAACAAAAGTTCATGTGTGCATCAACTTGTTTTCGAAGCCGGGTAATCCCAGTAACGAGAAAACTGCATCCATTAATCGGCGTCCTCAAAAAAAAAAAAAAAAAAAAAAAAGGAAGCAGAATTTTATCTCAGAAATAGAAACAATTTTACACTGTATGCACTTGTTGAAAATACAAAATAAATAATCCTTTATCCCTTTCACATATATCTATCTGATAGATTTGTATGTTTTTCATGACCTTTCTATCCATTTTTAAACTGATTTCTTTTGTATTTATATCTAGATTTGCCGTTAATATAAATTTAACATTTCTGGCACATTTTACTTTGAACTAAACTGTTCAGAAAATGTCTCATTTCATATATTTCGTTCATGTTTCTATGCATCTATGGTTAGAAAAGGAATGTGTTTTATCTTTTTATCTTTTTATTTTCTGTCTACCCTTTAATCGAATTTAGCATGCTCTCTCTCTCTCTCTCTCTCTCTCTCTCTCTCTCTCTCGCTCTCTGTTTCTCCGTCCAGCATTTTGTTCCTGTCTCTTTTTTCTCTCCTTTCTCATTATCTTCTTGTTTTTACATTGCCACAGCCCCGTGGCTCTTTTAAGAGACAGCCACATGTCTCGAAATATGCTAACATTTGTCTTGGAAATGTTTAACACGACCCCAGCCACCCTCTGAAAGTCAATATTGGTATAATGTGAAATGTAAGAATTTAAAGACATTGGTTAACATTGTTATGATTTTTTAAAAATCTCATTTTGTTACTTGAAAATGGGATAAGCATTAGGGGTATAGTGTAAAAATACCAGTCTGAAAGTTTCAGAGTATAATATCCACGGGAAGTATTTTTAAATACTAGAAATGTGAACCAATGTTTGAAAAATATACGAGGGTCGGTTGCACAGACCAAACGTAAGGAGTTCGCATGCGCGCATGACTCAACGGACCGCACTGTGTGTATTGACGTATCACGCGGCGGAAGGCAGGTAACGGTATTTTTAATTCGTGCAAACGGTCCTCTTAGTTCATTGTCTCTCGAGACGAAAGCTAATAAAATTGCGGTTTGCCTCTAACTTACAGCTTTTCATACCACATTATGGTTGGTTTCAGGGTTTTTGAGTACAAATACAAGTACTCATGCACATGTTTCATCTTAGTTTGAGAGTTCTTTTAATCAGCTGCTCACAAAGTTAGCCAATGCCTTTAAGGCACGTGTATGCCTGGACACTTCTTTCGTTTAGCTGCAACACGTAATCAAGAAAAAAAAATGATTGACATTTTCATTAAAAGAAATAATCCAATACCTGATGAAAAAATAGCTTGCTAATTTTCAGGGAGAGTTATGAGTGGCACAACTGTGTTTGAAAGCGTGATCTTGGAGCTTTTATATCATGACACACCTTTCCCTCTTAATCAATGTTTATGTACCACAGGGATTTCGTCATCAAATGTTTGAAGGCAAATTTTAATTGGCACAGAGTCACTGTTCACGTTTCAAATGGATCAATGAATATTGTCAGTAAGTCTGTAATATTTCAATCCAAACTCTATAGTTATCAACTTTTTTTATTTGAAATAAAGGCAATGGTTTTGAAGAATGTATTTTTTCCGGAGTTTAAGTCATGAGAATAAATCCCACAGTAGCGACGTTTGACTATGACCATAGGGTATAAATATTTTTGATCTATGATTAGACAAAAATGAAATACCATGGCAACAACACGCGTGGAAAGACCTTAGTTGGTTGCCTCTAAACATTGCCACTTACAAATTTAATTGCAGTCGATTATTGATGAATGAAACAAGCAGCGATTCGATTAAATCATGACAATGGAACATTATGAAACTAACCTCAACCGATCTTCTTTTTCCCCTCCCTCTTTTTGTATCTGTAACATTTCTCTGTTTCTATCTCAACAATTATGACACCCAATGGACGTGATGGAATAAGGTATTAATAACACTGCATGGTTGTCTCTCTACAGGCTCTCTCTCTCTCTCTCTCTCTCTCTCTCATCATGCTTATTCTCTTCCTACCTTTCATTCTAACTCTCAAAAAAGGGGAAGAAGTCATTCATTTGTTCAGAGTCGCTCACAGTCTATGAAAACGAAAAATAGTGAGAGTGTCATGAGTCCCAGCAAATATCAACGTCCCTGTACATCGAGGGTTTAGTGCAACAAAGGGCTATCTGTATTTTTGATATGAATGAGATTTCGAAATTAAAATGATCCAGTAGAGACCAGGAACCCATCGGTAATAATGGTTTCTACAGCAACTTTGCTACAGCTGGGTATCACCCGACATAGTCATGATAGTGCAACCAATCCTTATTTCAACTTCTATCAAAACTGCCAAAAATGCATATAGCCCTTTGTTGCACTAGGCCCTCGACATGTATCTCTTCTTTCTCTCCAGCCCCCCCCCCTCTCTCTCTCTCTCTCTCTCTCTCTCTCAGTCTTTCATGCTCATTCGCTCATTCTCTTTTCTTCTCTCTTCATTTCCTGCTGCTACATTCCCCATTATCCAGTCTTCACTTATTTCTGCCTACACGACATCTCTGATTCTTAGTTTTACTCGAAACAATGGAGTAATGAATTGAATTACCCCTGATAATTAAATTTCTTCAAGTTCAATTCATTGTTCCCTAATGCACCGGTACATTTTTCAAAAATTTGGGGGCCACTAATAAAACGAAAAAGGGGAATGTTATATGGTGTTTGCATTTATATTTTTAACGTGGTGTGTGATATCTTTAATCAAATTCAGGTAGCGAATCATAGTGGCCAACGCAGTGCAGGCGTTAGACCTCAGTCATAGGCAATGCAGGAAATTAATTCAATTAAATATCATTTTAAATTCCTTTTCTCGTTGTCGGTAGGGGTGCAACTCTAGCTGTTTTCTCAGTCTTGAATCAAATGAGGCGAGCACCACTACAATAAAGAACGGAAGTTATTCACTTTATAACCATCTGTGTGCTAGTGGATTGGAATAGGATAAATTACATTTTCAGAGATGTTCTTGAAAGAAATCATTTAATAAGATATTAATTGCATAGTCATATCAATATATTTGTAATTACAGAGTGCCTTTAGCATCCACATTCCAGATGGCTTTTCGAGAATTATTTGGGGTGATTTTTACTACGCATTATTAAATAATGTATTTCATGAAGTAAATTCATAAATAATATTCTGTGATGATGATGATGACAATGATGATGATTATCATTATCATCATAATCATCATTGTTACCATCGTCATCCCTCTCAACATTATTATGATTATCAACATTCTTCTTCTTCTTCTCATTATCATTATTATTATTATCATTAATATCATCATTATTATCATCACCATCATCATCTCTTTTGGGTCAACCAAATTTTTTTTCGATCCTTAAAAGTGGATGAACAGGACATAATTTTTTTTTTCCATTTTTTTTATTAAGCAGTCCTTAATTTGTCTAACCTTTTCTTTGCTTAACTCTATTATAGAGGAATACAAATAACTGTTTTATCTTGTAAGGTCATACTCGTATCATTCCAATTAAAATCCCATCATTGTCAGCTCTCAATAACGAAAAAAATTAACAGGTGTTAACCAACTCAAAGATACGGACCGCACCGGCATTGCTTTACATATTTCTATCTCGGGAAATAAATTCGCAATAATATCCAATTATTGAACGATAAATCCAGCCCGACCGTTTGATACTGAATCGGAATGAAATGTCAAGGATGAGGACTTTCTCCTTTAGACCTGATATTCCACATTGCATGCCATCAATTAAGGACGGTTTCCACGCATCATTCGACGGAGTGAAATAATGCTATACACAGACACACACGCACATCAGTATAGCGCACACCATTGTTCTATTTCAAGATTTGGTGATTATAAACTATAAACACTTGTATCATGTCTATGCAACAGGCGACCAATTAAATAACATATTAGATAAGATATAAGATTATTCGATTGTTTTCACTGTAAATGGGTTTTGGAAATGATTGCATTCACATTTTTGCGCTATTTAATTAGGCCTTTCTTATTATCAGGTTATCTGAATTGTGTTTGCTAATAAATAGAAAGTTTCTATGTACAGGTAATGCCAGCGGTGACCAAGTTTCAGAAGCGTAAAGAACATTAAACATCATAGAATCATGCTTATAGCAGGGGAATGTGAACTGGTCCATTGGAAGTGATCACAATGAGGGAAAATGTGAATACTCCCAGTGGCATGCTTATATTGAGTTACAATGTTTGTCCATCTCCGATGCATTCCCAGTATGTCGAATACAGAGTTTAAATGAAGAGGATGCGAGCAGTGGAGTTGAACTAAATTCTGTCTACCCTAATAATTCGCGAAAATTTGATATTACTGGGTGACCTATTTCGACAGGAAGTAAAGCGAACAAAAGTCATTTCATTCGGGCAGGCTGTATGAAACAAAAGCAACAGTTAAAAGAATCAATGTGTAATGATTTTCCTTTCAACGAAAGGATGGTGGCGATTATGATGATGATGATAATTAGTGACTGTATGAAAAGGCATGTTCCAGGCAACATCATACGAATTCGGTCGAGCACAACGATTTGCGTAGTATCATAACAGAGCACATTTCCAACTAATGTGGATACACATAATGATAAGTACATGTACCTAGCCTGGTTAGTTCATATTTGCTTCTTAAAAGAAGAAATTGAGAACTTCTTAATCTATATCTCTTTACCACAATAAATCAAGACAATTTAGTAAAAATCGCAGTGTCAATTATTTAAATGTTTTTCATATTTAGTGTGTTTGTACATCTCTCTGAACTTTTTTGTATAAAATGTATATAAACAGTAAAAATGAAAGACTATTGGACTAATAACTGAGCAAATACTGTAGTGCAAGAAAAAAAGGGAAGGACAGCGTTGAGAGAGTGGATGAATTTGATTCAACTTGTTTCACAAAAAAGCAACTACGCTCTCTCTCCTTCTATTCTCCTACATCCTCAAACATAGGGGGGAGAAACCCTTCAAACTTCAAATCTGTATCTTGTTTAAATCATGATACAGGACTAACGCCATTACCCTATTTTCCCTTTATCCTCTTTGCTTCAAGATACATGATGAAATTCGATAACAAGGAGGCCTTAAGAATATCAACTGCTTGCTGAGTAATCCCGAAGGAATAAGGGTCAATGAATGCACAATAATGGCATTTGCCAATCTATCGACGACCTTGAACCGCTATTTTGATTGGAGTAGCTATGGGGGCATGGGGTTGTGTCCCCAACAGAAAGAGAGGGAGAGAGGAAGAAAGAGAGCAAGGAGGGCCTAGGGAAGGGAGGAAAAAAATCGTTAAAAGAATATGAACATAACGATATGATGACTGGTGGCGAACTCACTGGCTAGCTCAAGAGTTCCGCCACTATATCTAATGTATTTAGAGTACCTTTCAAAAATTCCTTAGATCCTTCGGTATTACTACTTAATTCGAATTTCGTGGTTGTGATTTGATATTTTCCACGTTCGATCTAATATTCAACAAGGAAATACAAAATAAAATCATACAAATTTAGATCAAACGATATAGCTCATTTCATATAGGAAGGGAGTGAAAACTATTCAAAGCGGACGTTGTCAAGTTAGAGTTAGCCCCCCTTACAGCAGAAATAGAGTAGAAAGAGTACACGATAAAATGAATTTGAAGAGAAAAATATGGGGGAAAGAACGGAAAAAAACAAAACTACACAAAAACACACACAAAATAAAGAAATTATATAGAAGAAGACTGATTGATTGTAGAGGAGATGGAGAGAGAGAGAAAGAGAGAGAGAGAAAGAGAGAGAGAGAGAGAGAGCTTTGTCATGAGAGTTCCGTTTCCAATTACTAGCAGCAACATATGCCCTTGTGACATTAGTACTGTCAAAAGTCATTTGAGATTCAAAGAAGCTCTTCCTTCCACTAATTTCTCGCAAGTCCAAGATCGTTCCTTTATTTTGGTTCCCCAAGGTGGCAAAATGAGTGCCATGGAAATCCATAATTCATCCACCAGCTAGACCCCCTCAATGACTGAAGCAACACTCCGTCACTATTTCTCATGTTTCAGAGTACCTGAAGTGATTCCTTTGATCTTTCATTGATGTACGATACCTGCAGTGTCTTGGGAGTTTTGATAGAATTTTCTCACTGCTACAAGCAATACATGCCCGTGTGACTCCTTTTCCCTTCACAAACCTGCGAGAATCATCGAAGCTTTTTCCCCCCTATTGATTCTCTCAGAATGTCAAAGCCTTCTCAAAATCTGATTCCCGTGGGTGCTCAAAGTCATAATATACATTATTCACAGTTGGCTGTCTGGCAGCTTCTACCTTGCTTGACTGTGTTTTTATGATCTTTGTACATGTATACTGTACATGCTGTAGGAATGTTCGATAACAGCTTTGAGATATCACATTGGCGGTTTCCTCGATAAGAGAGCCGTTGCGCAATGTCGGTCATCCATTCTGATGAAATATTACGGAGACTGTATGTGTACGCACTCTACCATTTCTCATTTTTGTTATAAAATAATTGATGGGTGACATACAAAGAAGACATACGGTAAGATCACTTTTGATTTCAGAACATGATACCAGGGTGACCAGACGTCCCGGATTTTCAGGGACAGTCCCGTATTTGAACCATTTGTCCCGCGTCCCGTACGAACCTCCCCGGGACGCCGTTTTGTCCCGTATTTCAAACATACGGCTGAAACAATAGCTGAATTGCACTTTACTCGTAAAATATACAAAGTACAATATTTCATCAAACAATGACTCATGAGCTGGGATGTTAGACTTCAATTGAGATCCCTATATGCTCCACTGAATGGCTTGCAATCTTGAGGGCAAATTATGGGAACAATTTTAACAATTTTTTAATAAGAATTGTTTATAAAGGTGGGACGAAACATATCTGAAAACCACCTAATTCCAACATCACTTGGAGTACCTCTTTTCTAAAAGAGGAACCCCTTTTTTTAAATCGCAACTATAAATATCATAATCAGTCTTAAATTTCAAGTTTTCATGATCCGTTTGATAATTTGCAGTCCCGTGTTTTACGAATGTATAATTTCCAACACGCTTGATGCGTTTGTGTATACCTTCATACATTTGTCTTCCTTCTATGAACATGAGAATTATTTCATATTCATTTACAATCTCTTTTACAATTTTCACATTTCCTTTCCTTTCTGCTACTTCCTCCTTCCCCCTCGTTCTGTTTCATTTCCTTTGTATTTTTCTTATCTTCCTTTACCCCTCTCAACTTTCTTTTCCCGTCATAGCTCTTCCTCTTTCATGATTATGATTATTATATTCGAACTATTCTCTGTTTGACTTGAATTCATAAATAACCTTTTATTGTACATAACCGATACCATTCCTTTCTACCAAATAAATATCTTTTCAATCAATTAAAGAGGAGGCCACGTATTGAATGACAAAGGTACAAGGCAATCAGCTAGGAATGGTGCACCCTCTCCCTCTCCCTCTCCTTCTCCCGTTAATGTGGGCCTAAACCCGTAAAGTCTAATATAGAGCTTGAAGCTAAAAAGTGTCTGAGATAAGGCCTATTTTCTATCAACCAACCTTAGAGAAATATGTTGAAAATACCACCTCTTACCGAATCCAATACTAGCGTAAACTGCAAATAACACCAAAGCTTTCCAACATGCAATTACAATCCGATGTGACTAGGTTGTTTTCATTCTTACAAAAATTATCAACATCAATCAACCAACAAACACTTCCTCATTCTTAAGAATACAAGAAAAAACACCTCCTTATCCGTTGGAAGAGATGTAGAAAAACGAATCAATACAACAATCTAACTCCCCACTAATCTAATCACCTTTTCCCCATAATGACGAGGGGATTCCCCTGTGGTAAGTGCGTGGTTAGTGTCAACTTTCAGAGAACGATAATGAAGCCGATTTTCATTTCTCTATTGTGCCTTGCCCACTGGCCCTCTGAAGTAAAGGCCAAAAATGTCCCGTATTTCAGAATCCCAAATCTGGTCACCCTGCATGATACATTCATTTTTATTTCGTTCAAGAACATGTTACTTCCCCCAAACTCAGTCTAGTCACAGACTGAGCGGCATGACTTGCTTGGATGATCTCAAATTGGTAACGCTGTGAGTTTCACTTTTGCACACAGCAAAAGGTTGTTCGGTGCAACATGTGCCCTGTATGCATGGGGGTGGAGATAGCGGTTCGAACCATCATTCCATTGCCTCCGAGTCCGAGAACCATGGGGATGGGAAACTTTAGTATTCATTAAAGGCAAGGAATCTGAATCCTTTTTCAAAGAGTAATTATTAGCATTCCATGAAAAGATAAGTGAAATGACACCGATTCTTTTAAAAACGATCAGGCAAAACAGGAGAATTAAGTGAAAAGAGATAGATTCTTTAAAACTTAAATGGACGCAGTATGTTTGAATCAAACTTTTCATGTGGCACTGCACGTATGTTGTGCATCCTCCTCCCCGCATCATCACCATAATCATCATCATCACATTAATCATCATCATCATCATTACCATTATCATCATCATCATCACCGTCATCATCATCACCACCAATATCATCACCACCATTATCACCATCATCATCATCATCATCACCCTCGTCGTCGTCATCAATGAGAACTCACCTAGTGCGACCTCTTCGTAGCCAAGAACAGGCTCAAGCCCGTAGTTACCCCAGCCGTCGCTCCCTATCCAGATGAAACGACGATAGGCCCCCGCCTTGGCAGCGGCGCTGAAAATGTTACGCGCGGTCTCGAGTTGGACAAAGAGGATGACCACGGTGGAATGGGCCGAGTTGCTCTGCGTGTCAAGGAGGTCACTGATTAACTGTGATGGGGGTTGGAAAAATGTATTTATTTATTTAAATCTTAATTTCATGATTTATCTGGTATTGTAACAAAGTTTCATCATTCATTAGTCATAACTCAAAAAAGAACGTTCATATATTTTCTTAATACACGTTTCAGTCTATAACGCCTTTAAAATATTGCAATGCATTTTCTTCTAAAATAGTGGTTTATTTTGATTTGTGTTAATATATACCCCTGTCAATGTCATATTCAAGTGTTTTATGGCTTTTTTTTGGAATACAAAACTTCTCCCCACTTTATTTAGTCATACCTTTTTGTAGATTCGATGATATATCTCATAACAGAGTATTCATGGTAAAATACACACCTATTTAAACATGATAAGCTGATCTAGAGTAACACAACCTACAAGAAATGAGATACAGAATTGTACTGAATCTGTACATTACATCATTAGGCATGTGAAAAAGGGACATTATTCTAATAGCAAACCATACATAAAAACTAAACAAAACTATGATTATTTTCAAAAGAATTATATGCAATTTTTACGTGACAGGATTCCCATGTATCATCAACCAAAACTAAGCAACTATGTCTATAGTAGAGAGCCAGTCCAATTCGCTGCTTGACAAAATTGACTAGAAAGAACTAGTCCAGGGTAAATCATGAATGACCACCAAAGAATTTCGGAAAATTTAAAAAATATACAAAATATTTCTTCTACAAGTCGATAGAAACGAACAAATTTCTAAATCTTTTTTCTAAAGAATTGGGGGAAAAAAGAAAGAGAGGAAGAGGGAGAGTGTCTGACAGTCTGAGAGAGAAACGTAAACCGGAAAAATATGAAATATGATGATTACAGTTCACCGGAATAGAAAGGATTTTCTATAAGGGCGAAATTATCATTTGAAGGCCAAATATATGATACGTAAATCTTCTTATTTCATTTTCCAAGGTATTAATGTAAAAGGAAAGGAGAGGATGTAATAATCATACATTTCTCCTTCAACATATAATTTTACCCTTATCAAAAAGGAAATATGAAACTTTATTTCGCAATACATACTGCCAGTATTTGGTGAGAATTTTGTCAATTTTCGTAATATTACAAAATGTAAATTTTCCTGTACTTGTATGTTTTCACTTTCGCTTTTTAGAGACGAAACATACTTTTGAAAATGTGTTTATAAACCACATCATACTTTTATGTCATCTTTGAATAAACATGAAAGCACTGAAATATATCGCGTTTGCCTGAAGAGTGCTACAATGATTCTATCAAGCAATTGAGATTTCAAGTAATACTTGAAATCATACTTTCAAAGCGGATAAATCTACACTTTAATGGACAGGCTTTAGAATTTTGCTCAACAAATAAATGTCTTCTCCTTTCATTTCTCACTACTAGTGTGTTCTACCAAGAATACCATTTGAAAAATACTTTATCTAACACCTCATTATAATGACCCTTGAGAGAGATGAGGTTTGGATTGCAAAGCACTTGGTAACAGTGCGCTGTTTCATTCACTAAGAGATCTATCAATAATCAGGACATCGACCCTTAAATTAAAGAGAAAGTTAAAGATGTCACCATGAAAATGCAAAATGTTTAGGAGTTATTTCGGACGTTTCATTATGCTGTTAATAAGAACAATCATGATTGTGTGTCTAGGGTCTAGATTCCTTAGAATTACATAGAATTCAATTAACACGCTGAAAGATATTTTTTTCAAAATGTGAGTACATGGGCATATACAAACATCTTTTTTAGAGTGTAGCTTTCTCTTTCTGAATTTTTTTTGTTCAGCTGGAACTTTTTTTAGTTTTAATTAGAGTTAAATTTAAAAAAAAAGCAACAAAACTAATAAAAGAAAATACTGGAAAAAAGTAGATAATTTCCTCATGTCTTAAAATGCCTCAATTAAAAAAAAAAAATTATCAAGGCTTTGAACCCTCAAGGCCAAGGCATGCAAGTCCAAGGCCAAGGCAATCACATTAAGGCCGAGGCCGAGCATCAAGGCACTACAACACTTCATTATATGAATCATGAAAACTTTGAATCTTGTTTTTTATTAATGCTTTAATGCACTGAATTGAAAATGAATTAACTTAACATGCTTAAGTACCGGAATTCTTTTCAAATGCTTTTTATCGTCTACTGCACTAATTACTCTAGGTATACCTGTTATTCTCTATTGTTGATTAGCTTACTTGCTTAAGGGCAGTGAGTTGTTTCTGATTATAGATTCCAACCAGGCAATATTCGTACAATGAACCATCATCAAAAAATCATAATAAAAACCGATCAAACTATTTTCCTTAAAAAACCAAACATATTGATCAGTTGATAATTTTCTCATGACCAGAATTCGTACTTGAAATCCTCTTAATTCGCTAGATTAGTTGGCCTAAGGAAGGAAATTCTCAAATGTTTATTAGTTGTATTCAGAAAATATTCGTAAACCATACCATAATCAATTAATCATAGTAAAACACCCAAACGCTCAAAGACCTTATTAATGACTTCCAATGTTCAAAATGCGTACTTTAAATCCTCTTGGTTTATTGTGTTATTGTCTCTGTGTTGGGTAGATATTTATTCATTAATTCTGTTCAGGTAGTATCATACAATCATCCTAATAACACACACCCACCCACACACATATATAAATACATATATATATATATATATTTCCCAAAAATGTGTTCATAATTTTCATTTAATAAATAAATATATAATGTTCAAAAAGTACAATAAAAAAATAGGACTGTCTTGGGAGTCCGTTTTTCACCATAAATTCTTTCTGCCGACAGAGAGATTACAAGTCGTAGGGAAACGCTTTAGATACCTTGCTCCCCCCCCCCCCCCAGTCAAAAAAAGCAATGTTTGCAATATATCTTGATTTGAATGGGGGGGGGGGGTGTGTTGCTTATGTTAATGGCATTCACGACATCGAGTGTTTCAAAGCCAACAGGGCCAACGCCTATTAAATGAAATACTCTCAGCCACTTTAAATGTGTCAAGCAGATAATAGAGAATCCTAGAGCAAAGGAAATTTAGCTGGCATAAAGCCGTATCATTTATCTTAATATATAAATTTGCCTCCGGTATAAATTGATATCTTGCCCTGAAAAACTGCAATATGATAAAGTGGCAATATCCCGTTTGGGAGTTTTATAGATGATTCAGGTCAAATAATAGCATAATACTGGACCATTTACCTAGTTTATGTGGTGTCGAAAGATTCCCAATGTCTTAAGTCTCCAAAAGACTAGGTTGCACAGGCTACCCCCCCCCCCCCCCCCGATAAAAAGTGACAGTATGAAATTGATCAAAGGGGGGAACTCAAATTTTGAAAGGATTATTCATATTTTGACTTTACAAACAGACAAGTCCCCAATGCTACCCCCACTTTCAAGTTTTCGACACAAAGGGCGCCAGATAAAAGTGGTAACTCTCTCTCTCTCTCTCTCTCTCTTCAAAAAATATTTTTCGGAATGATGTTTCCTCCCTTTCCATAACGAAAAATCTGGATCCGCTACAGGATTGAAAATCCATCTCTTACCTCATCGTAAGTTTCAGTCGATGCTGGTATCGTTCGAGCTACTGCTAAGCAGATATCGTTATCGGCAGCACGTGACCGGAACTCCGTCTGCGCACTCTTTCCATATGTGTCATCTGAGTTGATAAAGGACACATACTTCCACTTGTACATGAGCAGAATATCAACCATCGCTTTTACCTAACAGAGAGAGAGAGAGAGAGGGGGGGGGGGGATAAATGATTTATGGCCATTTCAAGTTACAACTTTTATAAAACGATTAGAGAAATTTATAAGCAACACAACACATTTATGTCTTTTCTGTCTCTTCTAGAATACTTTTCCTTAACACATTACGCACACGCCGTATAGCACCGTAATTCATTTTGATGTACGATAGAAGAGCAATGTAGATAAAAAGCCTTGTTTAAGGACATAAGAGCCGTGCCAGGGATCGAACCCAATATATCTTCTCGTTTCCAGTCAAATGTTTAAACCACTCGACTACGACACCTGTACAATACAATGAATGTTTCCAATAACAATCAATATTTCGTGCACGTGTAAAAGACGTCAGGAGCTGTTCTATCTTTCGACTACATATAAATGTTTTGTTTCTACATTATTCTGTTGAGTATGGTGATGGTGCAGGATATCAGCTTTTCTACATTTTTCCTGTCATTTACGTCCGCGGCAGTTTATGATATACATTTTTGGTTTATACGTGTTTCAACGGAGTAGGGAGATAGTTTATGATATCAGTTTTTGGTTTCTACGTTTTTCATTTGAGCATAACCACGTTTATGATAATGACACTGTTGTTTCGTCAACAAAATATAGCAAAGATGATGATATAAAAATAAACAAATGGCTCATCTTGCCTTCCTAGTACGAGGTGTAAGGGTGTAAATGAATACTGGTAATTTATCAAAGCTGTATAAACAAACAAAATATCCTTTAACTATTTTGGCAAATCGCCTTCAGGGGCAATGCACTATCGATATAAACTCTGAGTTGTTTACAACAGTACTTTTGAATGAATTTCTGAGAATGTTCGTTTATAGCTCACATTTCGGGGTCAATACCAGCAGGAAATTTACAGTGCTGACAGTGAGAAAGGGTTTTTAAAAAAAACATACCTGTTATGTCTTTACATACTGAGTATTCTTTCAGTCATCGAAAATGAAGACAATTTACAGACGTGGCTTGCGTTGTAGTCTGTCTTTATTCAATCCCAATCCATTGCATCCATCTTGCTAGTCTTTTCTTGCAGACCTTATTACACATTTATGTTAGTCTTTCATTCAAACCTTCATATATAACACTCCTCCCTCCTTAGATTTTGAGTAGGCTGACAAGTGGGTATTTATCCAAGGAATCTACAGAATGTATCTCATGACCTCAAATCAAATACTGATATTTTGATTTAGTTTAAATCCTGCTTGACAAAACTACTGAGAATGTGGCTTCCAAAAAATTGAGGAATTTTCATAGTTTACTTAAACTTGCTTTGTCTTCCATAATGATACACATGTGGCAATTTCCGAACAAGAACCAAGAAACAAGAAAAAACATTTCAAACACCTTTAAACAATCCTGATGAACTGTTAACTTATGTTACATCTCTGATCATTTGATACCATGCATATATACTGTTTCAAACTGGCAAAGTTACACTTTATCTTTGCTAACAAGTATTTCAATAAAATATTACTAATAACCGGCAATATGAACTATATTTACCCGTTACAACTGTTTGATGCTATCATTTAGTGACTCATGAAATCTGACTCTTCATTCTGGCTAATAAATTGTGAATATACTACTTATTCTTTTGTGTATATCTAGATGTTATGTGTATATCTAACTCTGTTTCAAAATATTACTATCACTGCAATAAACAGTAACCATGGTAACGGTTATTCTGTAACAAAACCAAATTATGCCTGTTTTCCTGTTTCTTTATTTACAGTTTGTTTCACTTATACATAATAAAATCACGGAACTTTGAGGGTGTCTTAGTTTGTCTGCTTGACACTCTCCTTCCCAACATCGAATCATAATTGTTTGTTGATTCTTGGACATCTTCAGAATTCTTGAAAGGCTCTGTATGTACTGGTGTAGGTACTGATTCAGAATCAATACTAGTGTGTTCAGTATCATAGCTAGGCTTTTCTCTGGTGTTTGGTACATTTCTTAGGTTCCCTTCGGTTGGAATAGGGTGTTGTACTTCAGGTTGTTCAACCTCTATGGGTGGACTAGGTGGTTGACGAGTCACTTCTTCTTGAGTGGCATGGTCATCTACCTCTCTTGCTGGTGTATAACGTCTCATATGGTCTACGTGACGACGGACTTGTCTTCCATCTAGCAACTCTATGATATACATAGTCTCGTTAATTGCTTCAACAACCTTTCCACGAAGCCATGTTGGACCTGCATAATAGTTCTTTACCAATACATTGTCCTTGATGTTGAATTCTCTGGCTTTGGACTTCCTGTCGGCTTCTTGCTTCATAGCGGACTGCTTTCTTCTGACTGATCGATTCAGGTTGGGTCGTACTCGATCAAGTTTGCTTCGAATTTTCCTTTTGTAGAGAAGTTCGCTTGGAGATTTCCCGGTTGTAGCTTGAGGTGCTAATCGGTAGTGTAGCAGAAATCTCTGGATTCTCATCTCTAAGTTGTTTCCCTTCGTCTTCTTGACACCATGCTTAACTGTTTGTACAGCTCTCTCGGCTAATCCATTACTTGATGGATGTTTTGGTGCAGTCTGGACATGCTCAACTCCGTTGTTGCTGAGGAATATTTGGAACTCTTCTGAGATGAACTGAGTACCATTATCGCTCACTATGGTATCTGGTATGCCATGTGTGGCGAACAGGCGTCTCAAGGCTGTGATCGTTGCTGTGGCGGTAGGTTTTCCAACTCGTACTGCTTCTATCCATTTGCTGTAAGCATCAACAACGACTAGAACATCTTGTCCTTCAATGACTGCGTAGTCGATGTGTATTCTGCTCCATGGATTTTCTGGATATTCCCAGGGATGGATAGGGGCATGTGGTGGATCACTCTGGTGTTCTTGACACACTGCACATTCTCTCACATACTTCTCTAGTGTTTTGTCTATGGCAGGCCACCAAAAATAGGATCTGGCAAGTCCCTTCATCTTGACGATGCCTGGGTGTGTTGCATGTAACTCTGCAACCAGCCTTTGGCGTAGATCCTCATCCTGCGGAATTACAACCCGGTGTCCCCATAAGACAATATCATCCTCCACACTAAGCTCTTCCCTTTCTGAGAATAGGGCAAGAACTCTGAATTCAAGTTTCTCGGCTCTGGCCATCCATTCAGGATGTGACGCTTTACTTTTGACAGTACTCTGTCTTTCTTGGTGGCTCGTTTCACCTCCTGGGCATCAACCGGGCGTGTGTCAAGATCAGTCAGCATATTGATACGGGCCTCTGGTGCTTCATCTAACTCTGCAAGCTCTGGATGATTCCATGAAGTTTCTTCTCCCTGGAGTGGTAGGCGAGACAACGCATCTGCGTTTTGGTGCTTCTTTCCTTCACGGTGCACTATTTTGTAGCTGTATGCAGACAAGATCATGTGCCATCTTGCAACACGAGCTGAGGCCATCGGGCTTACTGGTTTGTGGTCTCCAAAGAGTCCCATCAATGGTTTGTGGTCCGTTACAATTGTAAACGACCTTCCATGAAGTTGTTTGTGGAATTTCTTCAGTCCGAAGATTATCGACAGACTCTCCTTCTCATACTGAGCATAATTTACTTCACTTGGCTTGAGAGTGCGTGAAGCAAATGCAATAGGGCGTTCTTGTCCGTCTGGTTCCACATGGCTTATCACCGCACCTAATCCGTATGGGCTGGCATCTGTCTGTAGCAGAATAGGTTTGGCTGGATCATAGTGCGTCAGGATGCTGTCAGTCTGTAGGAGACGCTTTGATTTCTGGAATGCTTGTTCCTGTTTCTTTCCCCACTTGAATTTAGGGTCAGGCTTGCTGCTTCTCTTCCCACTGGAGGTTGATCTGAATTCTGCTTTCAGCATTTCAGTCAAGGGCACAATCTCCTGGGATAGATTGGGGATAAATTTGCGGTAATACCCAAGCAAACCAAGATAAGCCTGGAGTTGGCTTTGATTCACTGGGCGTTCTGCTTGGCGTATGGCATCAAGTTTGTCTTGAAGAGGCCGGAGACCTTTCTTGTCAAGGCGATGACCAAGGTAGTCAACTGAGTCTTTCATCAGCTCACACTTCTCCTTCTTCAAGCGTAACCCATTGCTTTCTAGTCTTGAGAGAACCGCTTCTAGATTTCTCAGATGTTCCTCATCAGTCTTGCCACTAATGATTATGTCATCGAGATATGGCTTGCACATGGGGATATCTGCTAAGAGGCTCTCCATTGTCCTCTGGAACATAGCTGGTGCGCTTGCAATTCCGAAAGGGAGTCTTGTGTACTCAAAGAGACCTCTATGCGTGTTGATTGTTGTGTACTTGCGGGCTTCAGGATCTAACTCTATCTGATGATAGGCGTGGCTCAGATCTAGCTTGGTGAATTTTTCTCCACCTTCAAGTTCCTGTAAGAGATCTTCGAGTGTTGGCAGGGGATACTGTTCTACCTTCAGAACTTTGTTTGCTGTTAATTTGTAATTACCACAGATTCTCATCCTTCCATCTGGCTTAGGAACTGCAATGATTGGGCATGCAAAATCTGCGGTCTTCACTGGCTTGATGATGCCGTCCTCCAACAAGCTATCTACTGCTCTATCTATCTGCTTCCTGGCAGCATAGGAAACAGGGGCTGCTTTGTAGAACTTTACATCATTGCTCTCTTCTCGAGGATATACCTTGGCCTGGTATCCTTTCAATTGTCCGACTGTGCTATCATCAAATAACTCAGCATGCTTATTGAGTACTTCTTGCATAACATCTTGCAAATTATGCATACTGCTTGGGCTTGCTTCTGGTGCATTCTGGTTGGCTAACTGTGCTAACAGTTGCGGATACTTTTGTAACCAGTCCCTTCCTATTAGGCTTGCACCTTGTTGGACTACAACTAGCTTCAGCTTTTCCGGCTTCATCTGTGCTTCAAGCTGAACCTCAACCGAGGCTTCACCGGAGATGTCTAGTTTTTCTCCTGTATAGGATTTCAGTTTGATGTTACTAGAAGTTAGCTTGGAATCCTTGCTTATTCTGCTGTACACTGTCTCTGGAACGATAGTCCAAGGACTTCCAGTATCAACTTCGAGCTGAACTTCTGCGCCGTTCACTATCATAGTAGTCATGTATGGATCAGAGTGCGATAGTCTGTTAATCGATTCATCTTCCAAATGATCCATTTTTCCTTCTGAGGAGCTCGATGCAGAGTCTTCATCATCTAAATGATGTGCTTTCTTTGAGGAATGTTCCTTCTTTTGATAGAATTTCTGCTGGTAGGCCTTCACTTGATCACACTGGCTCTTTGGGTGACCCGTTTTAGAACATTTGTAGCATTGTTCTTCGCGAAATTTACATGTCGCCGGCTCATGGCTGCTACCACCACATCTCCAACATTTCTTTGGCCTTGGAGTAGAACGCTTGTCTTTTGTCTTCACTGGCCTTGCTTGAGTCCTATTCTGTGGTTCTGTCACCTTCCTCTGAAGTTTATGAACCGACGTAGGATCATCTTGGGGCTTTTTGATCTGCTTGATCTGTTCTACATCTTGCTTTGCTACTTCCATTGCTGTTGCAGTGTTGACTGCTTTTTCAAAAGAAAGCTGGGGCATTCCCAATAGCTTCCGCTGAATGTTGACATCTGAACAACCGACCACTAATCTATCTCTCAGCATATTCTCCAATTCCTTGAAGTTGCATCCATCACTTAGCTGTCTGAGCTTTGCTAGGAACTGAGGGATTGTCTCATTTGCTTGTTGGGTGCACGTATAAAATCGATATCTTTGTACAATTTCTGTGGGCTTGGGCGAATAATGTGTAGTCAGGGCATCTTTACATTCTTTGTACGTTTTAGCTGATGGCTTATCTGGCTGCAACAAAGCACGTAAGGTGTGATAACCTTTGCTACCTAATCCTGTTAGGAACAATGCTTTTTGCTTTTCGTCTGATTTTATGTCATTAGAAGTGAACCATGCTTCTAAGACCTCAGTCCACTCTTCAAATGTGTAACCAGATTCTAACTGGGGGGCATTCCCAACAATCTGATTAGCCATCTTGGGTATCTATAATAATGACCGTTTACAAATAGACTGTACAAATAATGTAAATATTACAAAACTGGCTTGGTCTACAACTGGACCTGGACTTAAGACTACACCATCAAATGTGGCTATAATGCACACACAATAATTCAATAGCCGTGTGCAATTCAACTATACAAAGTCTTGTGCTACATGCACTCTGCTATCATACAGTGCTGCTGTATCTCTGGGCTAAACCAACATTACACTGGTCTAAGGCTTTATAAACACCGATGCACTTGTTTAATTTGTACCTAAATTTGATCACTCAATCTAATCAAACAGGTCCTGGCCCTGTTAATGTGGACTAAATACACTTGGTTCCTGGTCCTGGCAAGTTAGACCAACTAAATTTGTTCCTGGTCCTGGCAATTGGACCAACTTCAATTGGTTCCTGGTCCTTATTTATAGTTAGATCTAGATCTAGGCTAACTAGAATAACTCTAACAGGCTAGGTCTTGGACTTAACTTTGAAAATCAGTAGATATAACATTAATTGTGTACCAAAAGCTTACCATTTGTTACACATGTACCTTACTTTAGGAACTGGAACTGTTACAGTATTGGCTCTACCTGCCATTAAATGCTCGTATTAACACACATTATCATTCAGTGGTAATTCAAATACATTCCATGCGATAAAAGCAAATATCAAGCATTAGATAGTCATACTCATAGACATAGATCTAGACAACCGAGTTCAGAGTCTTGACTTGTATTCAAATGAGTTCGTAACAGTTCTCATTCAAGTCTAAAGAGTGACTTCTTATTTGCTTTCAAAGTTTCAGTCTCAATCAATGTTTCATTCACTGTTTAACATCGATCTGGGCTTGATTCCTCCTTCAGGCTTGGCTGGACCTGGGCAGGGATGGGCTGGACCGGGCAGGGTCACGGGCTGTGCGAGGCTTGGCTGGGCCTGGCGGCTGGGCCTGGCGGCTGGGCTGGACCGGGCAGGGTCACGGGCTGTGCGAGGCTTGAGCAACCCGCGCTAGGCTGAGACTGTAGCAAGGTTGGGCTGGGTTAGGCTGAGACTGGACCAGCGCTGGCTAAGCTGATTCTGGTCCTGGACCTGGGCTGATCAGGCTGGGTCTAGTTCATATATGCTAGGGCTGGTGCTAGATGATAAGGCTTGCTAATCCTTTTGTGTAGACTCTTGGGCATGGCTGGTCCCAATTGTAGGCTAAAATCTACACCGGAACTGGGCTTCAGTTGCAGTTAGGGCTGGACCTAGCAAGGGCAAGGCTGTTTGCTAGTCCAGATAATTCAAAATGGCTGGCAAGCCAAGGCAAAGCTGTTTGCTGTTGGTGCAAATTATGGTTTGGCCACTTATTCTGACTGTGGCTGACAGCTGCATAGCGTCCATAATACACCACTATAAATTAATGAGACTGCTGCATAACTTAGTGTAACTGCATAGCGTCCATACACAGTTTTACATACCTGGGACTATTGATAGATATGGCACTGACTGGATCATACAAAATGGTTTCCAAATCCAAATCAAATCCATCAACATTCACTACTTTCCTATGTCGCAGGCAAAACAATTCAAATCTAGCTGATCCCCAGCATATCCCGCATCTCGTCGCCAAATTGTTATGTCTTTACATACTGAGTATTCTTTCAGTCATCGAAAATGAAGACAATTTACAGACGTGGCTTGCGTTGTAGTCTGTCTTTATTCAATCCCAATCCATTGCATCCATCTTGCTAGTCTTTTCTTGCAGACCTTATTACACATTTATGTTAGTCTTTCATTCAAACCTTCATATATAACAATACCCTGCATACTAGTAGTAAGCAATTCAAACACTTTCACTTTGTTCGCGCTTTTTTCGACTGATAATCCGACTGCTAGACAAACCTGACAAAAGAAGACTAATCAGTGTGGTTTGTGGATACAGTTGGTCTAAATTTGCACCAGTGGCGCAGTATGGGTTAAAAACATTTTCTTAAAAAGGTCAAATAGCTAAAGGCTTTGAATGTAATTCCAACTTACTTGAGGTCAGAAATCCAATTAATATATCGACGCGTGGAAGTTAATATAGCATTCATTATTCTAATGATAGTAACCTGCGAGAAAACGCCATTCAATTTCCATAATTTTTTGCCCAAAGGCAAGAAATGCGACAATAATCTAACGTCATCAATATTTGTTCCAGTCACTGAGTGTCCCCAATATACAGAAGAAGATGCATGATTTCAAATGCCTTTTGCAAGTGCTATAAACCCATTGGCTACTGGATTCGGGTGGCCCCTGTATTAACAATATGGGAATGAGAAAAGTCAGCGGGAATATGAGAAAGGGTCGGAAAATCAGCGGGTTAACTTAAAGTTTGAGATATGCACGGTGTCTGCCCCAAGTCTTTGGTTGCTGCAGCGATGTTTACACTTTAATCTACTTTCCCTCGATTTGTTCTTCTCTGCTTTGGATAGATAAACTTACAGGAGGTTTATGTTTAGGTTGGAATTGCTGTAGGAGAACTGCATATCGCAGATAATCTACATTAATATGGAAATTGCCTGTGTTGAAAACAAAAAGGACCACGGTAGCGGTGTATGTTAGATTTTCGTTTACTTGTGCTACTGCCCATGGATGGAGATCACTCTTCATCACCATGATCAAAAGAATTACAATAACTCCCTTCCCAAACTTGGGTACAGAGTTCGGAGCTGCTGGCAAAAAGTACAAGGCATTGGCGTAAATCGGGGGGGGGGGGGAGATGGGGGATATATCCTCCCGCTTTTTCGAGGGGGGGGGGGGATGTATCACGTAGAAACCATGTATTACTCTCCAGAAATGGAATCAAATGTTGAGAATGTGAAGATGTTTGTTATTGTGAGGAAATAAAGAAGATCAGAAATGGCTATTTTACAAAAATGAAATATAAAAAATTAAAAAAAAAAACCATGCCTTTATCAATCATTTCAAGAACACTATTCACTAGCATAATAGGTGAGTATTCGAAATTTTTATTGATGTTTGAATAGTATCCTTCTCTGAATCTATATACGATATATATATATATAATACCATACAATAATTTTCTAAAAGCCCGACAGTCGGTAATACAGCTTTTTTCCACATTTCCTTTACCATGTTCGCAATATTGTTTCCTGCAAGAGTATTAGTCTATTTTCTATTTTTCAGGCAAATATATATTTTTATATTTTTCTTAATTCCTTCTAGCTTTCCTGAGGCACGATTCGTTGTTATTATTGTGGGTTTTTTTTACTTCGTTTTCCCAATATGATTTATCTGTTTGCCTGGAAAGCATATGGAAAGGAAATGGATGAAATAAATGCGGGTAAAAATTGTTCTCCCTGCATCACAAAATGATATTAATGTAACAAATATCTGTTTCAAAGAAATTTTACAGGAATAACTTCGAAATCTAAATGGGGAAATTAGCACCTACGTCCTACTGGTTTTCGTGGTATAAAATCAGCCTACAGGTAGCCAGCGAATCTCTGAAAGGAAAACCATATGACCTCACATTATCATCAGTAACCTTCATGTGCAGAGTATATAGGAAACTGGTGAAGGGCATGAGTTATATATTTTTATTTTATTTCTTCATTGAGTTTTACATGATAACAGAATTACACGATTTCCTGAAAGCAATGGAAGTACTGATTGGACCAGGATTACTGTGGAAGGAGGAAGGCGATCTGAAGGCAATGACAAATTTTAGGGAAAACTTTGTCGCAAATTTATCAGCCTTCAAAAATTCGCTTGAAGTTGAAGGGGAAAAAATACCTTATGCAGGAATTGGAAATTAAAGTACTTTTCACCAGCTTTCAAAGATGCATTCCTGGCCGGGGGTTCGACAAAATCGACAAATTAATTTTTAAAAGCTTTTATTACCCCAAACACTCTCTCAATTGACTTTTGTCTAGGATTCCAAGCGTATAGAGTTTTATTCCCCCTTGCCCTCTGGGGGCTTTACTGAATATAGGTAAAAATCGAGTACATACTAATTCCATCAGTCCTGGCAAATTTATTTGATCTCTTCTGTTTTATTTCCTTTGTCTTCCTTCTTGGATTTTTTTCTATCCAGCTGATGTTTTTGCCTTACAACCCTGCCCCTTTCTTGAAGATGGATTGACACCCCTTGCCCTCTGGGGGCTTTACTGAATATGGGTAAAAATCAAGTACAGACTAATTCTATTAGCCCTAGCAAATTTATGTGCTATTTCCCGTTTTATTTCTTTTGTCTTCCTTCATGACTTTCCTTTTCTATCCAGCTGATGTTTTTGCCTTACAACCCTCCCTCTTTCTTGAAGATGGATTGACGCCCCTGTATTATCTCATTTGAATCATTTTCCCGCCTCGTCACTTCATTAATCATTTAAAACCAACCCGATGATATAGTTCAATACATAAAGACCGCAATGCTTTTTAAAAATTGTTTTTGATACCCTTTTCCCCCCGAGGTCAGACGTATCATATTTCAGGATAGCCATGCACCTCATAATGATGTTCTCTTTTCGAGCTAAACTTCGTAAATTTCTCTGGCCACTTGTGTAGCTATGGGGGGTGTGAGTATCAAGTGGCCATTTCTTCTCTTTTTTATCGAATGAGAGAAAAGAGAGAAAGAAAACTATAAAGAAAGGGGATGGAGAGAGAGAGAAAAGAAGATAGGGGAGCGTTTCATCAACATTTGTTGTCTGAGAAGTTGTCAGATCTGACATCTTTCCTTGATTTTGATTGGCTGAGAAGCATCGTTACTACGGCAACTGTCGGATAAAACAGACTTTGTCGGATAAAACATCCGACAAGTCATTTCATGAATCGCTCCCCAGGTGATGCTATCACTTCCAGCACCCTCTCCTTATCGGTGATCGGTGATCGGTGATCGGTAATTCTCATTTCATTTTGATTCAATTTAACCCATTCGTGACAGGAATTATTTAAAGCCTAATTTGATCAGCTTTTATTATTCAAATTGGCAACACCAAGATTTTTCTTTTATTGCTACATTTTTCTTATGAAACATCATGTATCTGAAATAAATATTAATTGACAGAATGTATGATGAGAAGTCATAAAGTTGCCAATTTGCAGGAAACAACGGTAATTTTAACATTTTCATCGCATTGCCAATTTAAGGATTTTAATGCTTATTTTCCTTTAAAAAAAATTCAGCATCAAACAACAAATACTGATGCAACGAAAATGGGCACAGTAAGTGTAGAATTTTTTGCTCTTTCTGCTCATGTATTTGGTATGATATTTGGGGCTCTGCATCAAAAGTTATTAGTCCAAACCACAAAATGTGGACCCTCTGTCACAAATGGGTTAATTCACTATTTCTTATTTTGTGTTGTTTGTGCGTAAACAAAAAAGAGACAAACATAATGGATAAAAATATTTACGCAAGCCCTATGATATAAAAACAGGAAAAGTGCAGAATTGAAGGGGTAAGATCTACCCCAAACCCCTTAATTCCAGGACCAACGCTACGCCACTGCATTTAGGGCATTTTCTCCGTATACTTTAGGGATATTTAGGGCAAATATCGAAATATTTTTGAAGTGACATAAGAAGATGATCCATTCATGGCATCCTCGAGGTGAAAATGTTATTTACCAGATTAAACCCGGAAGGGAATATTCTATTCAACAGAATTTGATATATCTAAAAATGTGCAAAACACCTGCAAGTGCACCTGCAAGTATTTCTGATAAGTGAAAAACATGTCATCATGGAAAAAGTGACATCATAATCACAAAGCAAAACCTCTTTTTCTTTTCTTTTTTTCTTTTTTTTTTTTTTTGCTTGTACAGTTTTAAAACTTTTTTCAGCCCTTTGGCGGTTAAGAACTTCATTGAGTTCAAAACGACATACTTAAACGCAGCATGCATAACTCATTTTAAGTATTTGTAAGTATTACATTTCATTCGTTTATAAACAAGGTAAATGCCCCTGGCCTCTATCTAACTTAACATTTCTTAATTTGTTGTTTTTCAATCATATTTTGTAACAAACACATTTCATTCAATGACACTTCTTGAGTTAGAGCTTTGTGGGACGGGAAAATATCTAAAATTATTTTACTTGATATGCAAGTTATTCTTATCACAAGATTCAATAATGCAGTAGATGACCCCCCCCCCCCCCCCAAAAAAAAAAAAAAGGTCATACTGAACGCATTAAATGTTGATTTTACATTAAGGAAGGCATTCAAGCATCCTATCTGGTACCTGTGCATAATTGACCTGAAACTTAAAAAGTCACAGCATAATGTTAAAGGCCAAAAAAATCAATGAACTTAAAATTCTCGAAAAGAGGGCAATTCTTTAAATGAAATACAGGATGGAAATCTCTTTTTCGAAACTAACAGCTAAAAGTAACGGTATATAAAATATCGGATGCCCCAGAAAGAGCATCATCTACGAAGTTTTTACAGGATGGTTGATCACCGTCTGCATGGAATTTCGCAAAATCAGCATACATGTATATTAATGATATATGTTATTGCTTAGTAAGAGCGCCTCGTACCCATCAAATTGTGTTCATTTATCATTTGTCTCATTTTCTCTCCCCCCTTTCTCCACAACTTTTCTCTCTATTCCCATCTCTCTTTTTAAACATTTTATTTAGTTTTTTCTTTATATAATCAATCAGTCTTGCTTATTCTCTTCCCTTTCTCTCAAAACTTCCTCCCATTTTTGCTATATCCTTTCCATACTTCCCTTTAATTCAAATACTTTTTCTTAAATTTTAATACTAATTCCTTCACTATATTCAAGCTTAAAGGTAATAAGCAGTAGTGGGAAAGGTGGCGCTTTGAATATTTCACTACTTTGTTAGGTGGAATGAAAATTACTACATGGACTGATGTAGAATGACTAATTTCGAAAATAGTTCTGTTTGTTTTGGGTTTTTTTTATTTATTTTTTTGTTTAGAAATGGCTAAAATATCAACGGAAGATACGTCGAGTTCTAAGCGCGGGCCCGCGTCGAAAATTCACACACGTGCGAACCGCTATGCGTCGGGGTAGGTGGTCCGTAGCGAGGGTATAACGTAACGGTTGATATACGATCATTTGAATTATTTTACTGAAAATCACCGGAAATCGTGAACAGAATACTAGATTATCTCACTCATGTATCTTTTTATGCAAGCCGAACAATATGAGACTATATTTGAGCAGTTTCATGCCAACTGTGATTTTGCTACCATTACTGTTTATTACCTTTAAGATTTACTCTCTCTCTCTGTTTCCCGTCTCTGTCTGTCTGTTTGTCTTTCTCTCTCTCTCTTTCTTTATCTCTCTGAAAGCGGTGTTTTTACTCTACCATGTCTACAGAAATTCGTCTTGAAAGGTAATTTATTTTCCTCTACAAGCCCGTATTATTATCATCATTATTAAAGGGTAGATTAGCAAAAAGATAAATATTCATGGAAGCATATACCACGAAAAAAGCAAGTTTAAAAAATCCATTAAGACTACAATCCTTTTAGAAATTGAGAAAAAGAATGCAAAGCTCAGGTTCGATCCCCGATTTTTTTAATGAAAAATGATTATAATACTACAGAAATATATATATATTTATATTGGAAATTCATCTGGAAGATGGAACGTGATAGAGAATTAAAAGAAGCTTGCTGGAACGATATTTCTAAAAGTCATTTCAGAAAAACCTTGTTTCAATTTTTCAAAAAAAAATGAATTCACCAACATACAAACAAAATACACAGGATGAAATAAAACCTTTGCATTTACTTCAGCAAACTAGGAATGTATGTATTATGCATTAATTAAACATTTCCATTTTAAGATTTACCAGACTTTCACTGACACCCTTTTAATGGTTAAACTTAAAAGGTTTAGATGCACCACTAAGAGGGAATTGGAGTACCATTTTCAAGACAGGGTCGCATAAATGTTGTAAGTCGTTGATTCTTGCCGTAACGAATTAAAGAAGTTTTCATCGGTATAGACATACATGTATTCTAAAAACGTTATTTCTCCTGATGTAGTGCATGAAAGCGAAAATTATGCATCAGCAGGGTATCTAGACCTTTTCCTCGGAGGCGGGGGGGGGGGGGGGAACAAGTGTTCAAGCTGACTTAACTAAAACTAGAGTGACATTAGTACCAAATGTTGACAAAGAGTTTAAAACATGTATTTAGAAGGAAAACACATAGCCACATTTCCTCTAAATCGCTGAGCGAAAAACTTCTCGATCGTTTCGACAATGATTTCCATCTCTTGTAAAACACGACAATTCATATATGACACAAATTCATTTTGTTAGAAGACACCCAAAAGATAATAGAGCATAAATGCTTTGCAGGTCTCATTCGATATATTTCTTGAATAGATAGTTCCATTTCGTCCCCTAGAAGTGTTTTTTTTTTTTTCTAAAGGGAAGACCTTGATTGTTCATTACATCCCCGATTCAGTCTCACTGGGCTTGCATCAATGGCGACTGTAGCCTAATGTCTTGCCAAAGGATCTTAATGCCTGGATGAGACTCGAACCCCGAACCATACAATTTACAGTCTGGTGACGTCCTACTAGAACAAGTACGGGACAGAAATACAGTCACCGCCCCCCCCCCCCCCCCCCACCACCGAACACACACAAAAAAACCTTGGACCTGCCCATTGTAGAGATCAGTGAGAGAGGGAAGGGAAAGAGAGAGGACGTATGTGTGTGTGAGAGAGAGAGAGAGGGGGGGGATAGAAGAAGCAGAGTAAAGATAAATTTGAGTTCTCGTCATGCTATTACAATGCAAGAGAAAGTTTTTTAAATCATTCCAACGGGATGAAATCAGTCTTGTTGAAAAGCCCATGCACTGCGCAAATAAATGGGTAGATACTACAAGCAAATTTTCAAGCAAAACACTCAAGTTGCTGCTAGTCATATTATGAATATGAGAGCTACAATATTGGAGGGTGTTAAGAGAGGATATGTCAAGAGATATTTCTATGATTACTTCCAAGATGAAAAAAAAGACCGAAAAGACAAATTATTTTTCACCTCCTCCCAAAACTCATGCTTCTATTTAATTTGTTTATTGATTAGGCACGCACATTTGCATGAAAATTCCTAGGAAGAGAATGTGGTTAAAATGGTGTGAATGGAGTTATTGCAATAATCATGACCATGATGACTCTTCTGTCTGCATGGTCTGTCGCCATATTGCATATAATGAACGAAATGGCATGGTAATGAAATTTTATACTCAATAAATTTCTCCAGCCTCGGCAACGTCGATCATAAAGACACCGCCATTGAATGTTATTTGATGATATACCTCGTTCCATTGAGTGGTGACGTCATTAGATTTTCATAAAGCACAATATACACATCCGTCAACCTCCTAATTTTTGCGCCCTCAAGAGACCTCGAATGGTTATTCTACTATGTTAACTGTCATGCTCTGTGTTCCTGTTTTCATAAATGTGAACAATTGGCGTAAAGGCCCGAGGGGATGGGGGATATATCCCCCACTTTTATGAGAGGGGGGATGGCGTGTACAAATATCCCCCCACACTTTAAAGGAAGAAATGATATTTGAATTAATCTCTAAATATAAGTTTTATTAATCTGTCGTAAACAAACATCATATTTTTAGAATTTCTATTTGAAAATGCGATTGAAAACCAGAAAAGTGGTAATTTTTGGCTCGCTCGCAAGATAAAAATTGAAATGTGCGTAAGGGGGTCTGTGCAGGTGGGTGAGGGCGTGTGTTTATACTTAAGTGTGAGTTCGACAGAAAAAAATCGGAGAAAAGTCGATCATCCCCCCAACTCCTCAAAGTGGATTTACGGCGGTGATGTGAACAGCGGCGTACATTCAAGAGGCCGGGGGGGGGGGGGTAGGGCTCCTTAAAATGGCGAAAAGAAGGAAAGGAAAGAGAAGAGCATGAGAAAGAGAGAGAGAGAGAGAGAGAGAGAGAGAGAGAGTGAGCAAGTGGAACAGAAGAAGGGAAACTGGGAATAAGTTGGCAGGACCCTCTTGATCCAATACCCTTGCAACTTCGTCCATCAATTAGGATAGGTAGCCGGTCATCTCTGTGACTTCAGCGCCCCTCACTGTGTGCACCTACAATGTGCCATTATGTGATGGTGCAGAATACTATTTAGCAGACAATATGACAAAAAATTACGGCCGTTCATCATTCCAGTTAAAAGGCGTCAGCTCTTTGAATGATGATGGATATTTCATTAAACGTAAGAGTGCACATCAAAACCTGAACATGGGGGTTATGAAAAGCGGAAATTAAACTCACATTCCTTTGTCATCATGATTGCTTTCAGGAATTGTGAAATTTTGTAAGGGGGGGGGGGGGGCAAAATACGTGACAAGCAAAAATAATGAAAAAGCTTATCAATTTTTTTTTTTTTGGCGGTGCTAACTTACTCGGGAAAAACCCTATGGTATTACTATTCCTCATATTTTATGCATGTTTTTGGTCTAAAAGAACTTGGCGGAAGTTGTGGAAGTTCTTGGGAGCTTGTCAAAGTACGTGTTTAAATTTCAGGAAATGATTCTGAGATTTCATTTTGTTATTTTCAAATACATCAGTGAACAGATGGCATACAGCAATCGGGAGCCTGCATGTTTGGAATATCACTGGGGTTAAGAGTAGGGCCTACTGCCACATTCCCTTCATCCTGCCACGCCTTTATTTATTTATTTTTCTTTCATCTTTTCAGGTAATTATTTGCTCAAATCATATTCATCAGAATTAAGAGTAAATGACAGTGATTTCCATACAAAAGTAATAAGATTTAAATATACAAATTGAGGACATCAGGAATCAAATTTCTTTTTTTTCCCCCATTTTCACAATACCAAATAGTTTATGTCCAAGCGTATTTTCAGTTCTTTTAAGAACACGTACCACAAATCTAGATAAAGAAAGAGAGAACGAGTTGAAAAGGGGCAAGAGGTGCAAAGAGACAAGATGTATTTATTATTCTCACCTGGAATCGATCTGGCGGAACGGTCCTGAGAAAATACGGGTATCGATCATTGTTGCTAAGTTCATCGCTAGTCGACAGATAGCTGACCTGAGGAATAGCGTACAAACCAAACAAAATGGCGGCCTGTAGACTCGACGCGCTACGCTGTGCTCCAACTACACCAGCAATCATCGGGAGAGGCTCATCAGTCGTGTTGCTAAGGCACTGAGAGGTCTGGCGCTGGACTGGAATCATCTTCAGTGATTGTTGTAGGGCTATGGCGTTGTAGGAGCAAGTGTCGTAAATTTCGTACCCGAGGGTGATGTTTTGGAGGAGCGTTTCATTCTCGTTGATCCGTTTCACCATGTAGGCCATGGCTTCCACGCGTTTCAGCGCGTCCAGCCCCCGCAGTGCCCCGCAGTCCTGAGCGCTCTCCTCGTAGAAGTGCACGGGGAAGAGCCCGCCGAGATTGACGTCGCCCCAGCGTTTGTAAGTGATGTCGGCGATCTCGGCGAACGACGGCACGATGACAAGGAAGACGAGGACGGACAGCATCATAGAACAAACGAGGACGGTAAGATTCATGGTGATTGGCCGCGATGTGCTTCATTCGCCCTATGAACCAATGACTGCAGAAAATTAAAGAAGAAAAAAATATTGTTTTTTTTTAGCATCCAAGCGATCAAGTAAAGCAATCAAAGGAACTGGCCGCAAACCGCTGCGTGCCGTCATTGTTAAAAACAATGCGTGCATGACTTTCAAAATGAAATATTGATGCGTTGTCTCGTTAACGTCTAAGGTCTATAATGTGAAAGACACATTGGAAAAATATTTTGATCTATTGCCCTACGACATCTATAAAGAACTACACCGCGTGGCCATTATTCCTCTATCAGTACAGCTTTTATCGTAATTCAGAAACGAACTATCAACGACAAAAATTTTCCCACTTGTATTAGATTCCAGCTGCAAACTGCTGCTCGGTCGCCACCTATTGCTTCATTGACGGAAACGTATATCGCGTCAGAACAGAATTACGACCTGAGGGGTGTGTGGGTATTTAGCCCAAGGTATTATCAAGGAAATGGATCAATTGAGAAAATAGACGACCCCAGTTTGCCAAACACTCAAAGAAGTAGTGATAAATATCACAGAATTCAAGTCCAATTTATCTCTGAAGCCATGCTGACAAGCCATTATCATGATAATATGGTTTCGCGTTGCCTAGAGGCAGCTCGCCCCCCCCCCCCCCCCCCCCCCCCCCCCCCTCCACGCTCACACACAATCGCGAGGATATTATTATGGAGTGCACTGGCGTATCCACAAGCCGGAAGTCGAAATATATCGAAGACCTATAATGCATAAAAAGTTTCATTGTTTTCTTTTCCTGCATTTTGGTCCGAAATTCTTTGACGTAATTGTTTGGAATGGTGAAATTGCTTCGTTGTACTTCGTTGTATTTTTAAAGAAAACTTCTGTTTTAAGAAGGCTATCTGCTTCCAGAGTTGATATATGTTGTTGAAAATGTCACTTGTATCTATTCACGTCCCTGTCTCTCACTCGCGTCATTACTCTCGCTGTATTATTTTGCCAACGTATATGGAATTGCTTGTCCCTGCGCTTCAATAACAACTTGACCAGAAAGCTGTTTGTCCACTATTAGTGCAATCCCTGAACATAGTCAAAGTGGGTTAAAAAAAAAAAAACTTTCCTTACCGTCAGTATCTTCACAATCTTAGCTACATCGAGGTGCAAAGATAAGATCTTCTTTTTCTGCGGAGAAAACAAGACATCTTGAGCCGATTTACACCTTCAAGCGTACTGTACAAAGATTAAGGCAGAGAATGTGGCTGACAACACTTGTTGTCCGCGCATAGACAACTTACCATAAAGTTGTTTGCGACTTTCATCGTAAACCCTCAACACTGTAAAAACAAAGCAGAAGAAGTAACCTTCATTATTTGACTCTCATCACGGGCTAATCTACATCTGTAGGATCGTATTTTCCGTAAAAGAAAACAACGATCTACGAGCGAATTTGAATCAACATGATCAAGCCGGCTGCTGGGGATAATGTCGAACAACATGGCTGAAAACAGTTGATGCAGAAAGAATTTCCTCGACAGGGTAGAAGTCTGTACCAGGCTAACGAAATCAGTAGCACACACTAAGAAATTAGGGTGCAATTCTGCACCCTTAGGGGTGCAGACCGCTGGTACAATAGCAACACCCTTAGTGTGCGTCAAGTTCAGTCAACCTGTAATTGTTTAGCTTCTTATAATGGAATGATAGAGCAAAGAACATCTGCCTTAGAAGGGAAGACATGGAAAAGTGTTCGCACATTAAGCTGTTATTCTGCTCATGGCCTTCTTGGTCATGTTGATGGGAACGTGAGCATATCGCAAGAGCGAGTCCACTGATTCGACACTGACATGTCTCAGCAGAACATGAAGGTTCGAATTAATCTGTTGTTTACACCCAATGCACACCGATAAGGACGACAGCAAACCGATCATAGAAATTACATTACACCGAATTGCCCAGAAGTATAGTCGGCGTGTAGTCGACTTTAAGGTATGACTGAAGTACATTGATCAGAGATTCGTATCTCAAAGTTTTTACCTTGTAGATGAATTTGTTACACGATGAAAGTCCTCACGCGCAATGACTTTCGATGTCGCTTTAGTCCGTTTCATCTTGCGAAAGAAGAAGAAAAAAATCGTGCTCGAGTTTGACATCAGGCAAGCATTCTATTCAATTTAACTGCAAGCTGACGCTAGTTCAAACTCCCTTCATAGTTTAACAACAGAAATCAAACTTATGCCCATCCATTTTGGCCACAGCATAGTGCGTCAATAGATGATGAGGTCTTAGAAACTTCCCTTATAGTGAATTCGTATTAAAAATAAAATTGGACCAATGCTTTTATAATTTTATTTATTTTCTTTCGGCATTTTCACGTTATACCCCCTTTGGAATGAACTCTCGGGGAAAATGGGCTTTAAACCCTTTGCAGACAACGCGTCATTAGGTGACGTAAAACTGCGTCAACGATATACTGACGTATGAACCAACTGGATGCTTTATTAGCGCAGATTATTGCAAAAGAATTGACTTCTCGTAGAGATCCATTCGAGTCAATTTGGAATGATTACCTTATGAGGTATTAGTCATGAATGTAGTCGAGCATTAAAGTGATTACACAATGGTAAACAAATTTTTTATATATGATCGAGAATAGAATTCTAAGAAGAATAACGTTAAAAATTTTATGATTTTCACTCGAAATCAATGCATTTTGGCTAATTTTCTCACAAAAAGTCAAGAGTTGACCAAAAAAATTGAGTATGAGGTATGACGTAAAAGTGGGTACCCAGCTTCGCGCATTGCAGTTGTGCTGCGCGTTAGACTGTACAATATGTATTATACCTTGCGCGCATTTTGCTAAAGTGCGCGACAAGGTACCCACTTTGACGTCATTTTGACGTCAAAGTGGGTACCAAGTTGAAACTGGGTCACAGCTGAGGGGTCAAAAATATCCTGAAATCTTACCACATTTGGGGGTTTCCTTGGCAACACGACTTTTAAAAAAACTTTAGGTAGATGATTTTCTGCTAATGAAATCATGCTCTTTTAAATGAGCTAACATTGTTTCAGCATTGGGTACCCCCTTTAAGAATAAAGAAGAAAACCACACCAGTATGTGTCTGTCAAGAAACACAGTACGAGGAGCTCAAGCAAAGTTTTATGTTGTGGACAATGAACTTTCCATTCCATCTTTTACGGCCATTCGGCTTTCTCGTTTTGTATCTGAATCTTTACATATGTTATAAATTCACCCACGAAACCATGAGTACCCTTCTACCATGTCTGCTCTTGTAGCACGGAACCCACAAGAACGTGAGGGGCATTTTCACCCCAAGACAAAGCTTTTGCTGTCCTTCTTTTTCCTCGTGGCATTTGTATAAATAGCCCGTGGAGGCATTATTGCCATGATGTGATTGGTGAGCTCCTCCCTCTTCAATTCTGTTACCCTTTTGTTTTTTGGAGATTTTCTATCCTGATTTGTTTCTGTTTTTGTTTGGCTTTATTGTCACTTTATTTTTGCACTGGTTACGGCATTTTCCTACAGGATTTAGTTGAAATTTGCCCCCCCCCCCCCCCCGCAGCATTTAAAATCTTGGTGCCGCCACTGCATCTATAATGCCACCCTGTGACACGATAAAGGGAAGTGAAAAGAAGACAGTGTACAGAAACTGTACATTACCTTTCACGCCCGAGTCAAAAGATATCAATCAGTTTACGGACAGTCACCTTTCCGGCTGACATAGGCCTACATTATCATGATCATGAGTATACATGAAAGTGGGAGGCAGTATAAATGGCAATTCCTCTCAGGGAAATCATTCCAAAATGTTAATATAACCTTCATGACTCTTAATCTCATTCATGAGCATGATGAGTGGGCGAGCGTTTGCTTCTACAGGTACTTGCACGCGCTTGCGTGTTTTTGTGATTTTCGTCATGCATAGGCGAACAAAATCTTTCATTAACTTCATTAAATGAATTAATCTTAGGAATTTAAAGAAAACTAGTTTTTCAAAGTTGAATCACAAATTGTAAAATTCTCTGAGTATTCCCGTTTACCGGCATTATGTTGATGAATTCAGGAAACTCGTCATTTCCTAAGCAATGGGCACATCGTATATAGGTATCATGTTAATCTTCAAAATATATTCAAACATATTGAATGTACAAAGAACAGTGGTGATGGTAATCGAAGGTATATTGCAGAAATCACCAAAACCTTTCCATCCTGTTTTATATCCGATTTAAACTAGCATGACTTTTTAACAAACCCTCTTCCGATAGTTTAGATTATTAGTGATAGAGATTTCTCACTTTTACTTTTAAAAAGGCGCCATTCATTTTCAGACGTTAAAACGTGTGATAATAAGATATTTTGGCGGCAAGTTTGGGAAAGTGGGGCAGTGATGAAAAGCGAGGTTTTTGTTTTTGTTCATCTTAAGGCATGTATGCGCAGATCAATCACTGCATAATTCAAGCAATAAACAAGATACACACACACACACACACCATCACACACACACACACACACAAAGGAAGATATGCAAACCGAGGGGGTTTTTTCACGAGATTACGTGTGTTTGAAGTGGTAACTGGCATTCAGTGATTTCCCTAAAACCATCTTTAAGAATATGAAGAATGAGGAATACAGCAAAGGTGAAAAAGAAAAATACTTTTAAAAGCAGGAGAATCGTGTGTAAGTTTATTTTTCGAAGAGGATGGGGTGTAGTATAGAGCGTAATCGCTGAAGTACATCGGAAAGAGAGACACAAGAGACACCCCCCCCCCCCCCCCATCTTTCCGTTTTCGTTCCTAACTTTTGGCTTTGTTTTGTTATTTTGTTTTTGCAACTCCCAACATGCATGCACATGTACATACAAAGTGTGGGAGCACCAGCCTCACTCATAAATGCTATTTGTATTATCTGTATTACTAATAGCAATGTAATTCAAGAGATGTCTTGGGTTCTGACACTCAGCAGTTGGGGGGGGGGGGGTGAATCGGCCCCTGTTCCCCTTCCCCCTCTGTAAGCGCACATTTTCGACACGAAGTGGTTCTTCAAAACTGTGACACTGCTTTTTTTTTTTTTTTGGAAAATTTTCTAATTGAAGCCACGACCCCCCCCCCCCCGATATCCTGGACCCGCGACAACGCACAATCATGATACTTAAACGACACCAATAGTCTATATCGCCTGTAAACCAAAACATTGATTGAAAACGAGGGCATCAATTTGAACTCGATCTTTTTCAACTGTTTGTTTATTTGTTTCCCCCTAAACATAATCCTAAATCCGACCTTGCGCACAGTCATCACGAGCGACGACAACATGCTTGTAAAAAATGGAAATGTTATTTCATTAAATTGGTACACCGTGGGAATGTTGAACTAGGATATTAATTTTCAGTCGATCCCTCAGACAATGTCAGATAAGCCAATCAATTACTAGTGATAAGCTTGTCACACTCCACGTCACACAATATTTACCTGCCAGTGAAAGCCGCGTGTATTTGCAGAGGAGAAGAAGTGGAATAACGTTGACGAATTGACTGAGCTGTATCTTAAATTTCCCTCCGACCATGTTCCGACTATATGGTGATATGAATATACGCCCAGTGCATGTGGACTTATACGACATAATTTTGGGCGACAATAATTGCTTCACGGTCAATATACTGACTAAATGGATCTTTAACCAGAGACATTGGCGTAGACGGGTCCTCATACCTTGGGGGGGGGGATGATCAACCCATTCGTACATATTTTTTGTACACACATTATATGAGTCCACCTTAAAATGTGGGGGAATGCATCCCCCATCCCCCTCCCGCTTTCTACTCTCCTGACCAGAGACACATTAATCGCAGCCCCAACAGAAGTATAAAAACAGACCTAACCACCATTTGCTGTGACGAAGTAGCCTATGGCAGAGAAAAAAAAATAAAAAAATAAAAAAAGGGAAGCAACCGCTTTGCTCTAGTCTACCTTTTCCGTCTATGTTGTTTTATCAGAGGCCAAGACAAGGTCAATCTACGGCATAACAAAAGCAGCTGCTATGCTTCGGCGACGATTGCTCCATGGTATGCGTCCGACACTAATGAAATAATTAAAAGTCGCCCAAGATCCAACACTCTATCTATAACCCTAATCCTACACTTAACACAAAGCTAACATCAATAGCGATCTTTCCCCTTATTCTTGAAAAAGAATAAAGCCCAGCAATTTTTGGCCGGAGGAAGGTTTGACGACCACAAAATCAACTTCAGATAGATGAATTCGATAGATATAAGCATATCAAACAGCTTAAAATTAACGTGTGAGACCTTTTTGTGCTAAACTAAGTTCACTGAAGTGCACTAGTTATTTTAAGTTACGATCCCATCCTTCGGGGGGGGGGCGGTGTTTCATAAAGCTGTTCGTAAAGTTACGAATGACTTTACGAACGACTGGAATATGAAGTGCCAAATGGAAAGCCCAAAGTTTTTCCTGACATTTAAACAAAGTGTGACTGCATTTCCCATAATCCCAATTAAATTGTGGCAAAAATATACTTTGCAATAAAAAAATTTTTGTAAACGATAATAATGTTAATCTAAGTCTGCATATTTCATTTTAAGCTGATGCCATTTGTAATGATTGAGAATCCCATATTGGCTTGCCATATTCAAGTTGTTCGTAAAGTCATCCGTAACTTTACGAACAGCTTTATGGAACACCCCCTGGGTTCATAGTTTCTTCTAGGAGACGCTGATGGAAAATAACCTGATAACAGATAGAAATTGTGCATGCCATGCAAAGTACTCAGAAATAGAAATATTAATCTTCAAGATGAAGAAAAGCCAATGAACTTTGTCTGTAGGCCATAAATTCAACAAATGGAAGCAAGAGCAAACATCTTAATTCAAGTCCGAAGGAACCAATATTTTATGAACATCTAAAATGTTACAAAGCACAGATCAGACGACGTGAACTCTATAAAGTTATACTAAATTAGATAATTTGAGAGCTTACCATTATGACTTATTTTGTTATTTACTGCCACCATGGTGACTGATATGCTTTCAACTGTTTTTGATGAGAATGTGGTTCCATATACATATACATGAATAAATGTTGTAAAATATTATCATCATAATATTATTGCAGATGTATCATACAAAACATTTTATGGACTATGGAACCGGTTATAGGCTGTTATCGAATTAATTACATCTTTCTTTGGCCCCATTTATGATGTTTATACCACTTGAAATGATGTATTGATGATAGCTATAGTAAACTTTGATACTGAAACAACTTATTATCTGATTATTATTCTCTTGTTATTATTTCTGGCTTGACACAGTGATCTTAAACAAGTAAATTAAGGCGTTTAAAGATTAAAATGCATGCAAGTACGATATGTAAATGAGAAGACGACGAAAATGAGGAGTAAGGAAGGAAGAAGGGTAAGCAGATGAAGCCGGTACTCCATGGAAGAACAGTCGTATTTTGTTAATACGACTGAAATGGCTATCCGCTGTTTATATCTAATATGTATGTATATTTGTATGTTATGCTGCTTTGAACAGAAATAAAACAACAAACAAAAAGGATGGGATGACAGTGATGGTGATGATGATACTGATGATGAAGATGTTGGTGGTGGTAGTGGTGATGATAATGATGATGATGATGATGATGATGATGATGATGATGATGATGAGTTTGAGTATGATGACGATAGTAATAACAATAACAATAACAATAAGCATATAAGGGGAGATGAATGATAAGAATAAGAATTATAATTATAAGAAAAACAAAAGGAAGAAGAAAAAAGAAAAGGAGAAGAAGGGCGAGAAGAAGGAGGCGGTAGAGGGGAAGCAAAGGAAGAAAAAGAAAAAGAACTGAAGATGAATAAGGAGGAGGAAGGGCTGGGATGTTGACGAAGAGGGATGAGGGAAGAATTGAAAGTAAAAGATAACAATGGAAAGAAAGAAGAACATGAATAAGAAGAAGAAGAAGAAGAAGAAGAAAAAGAGAAAGAAACGAAAGGAGAAGAAAACCATTTCTTTTTTTAATGAAGAAAAAGAAATCCCACATGGTTACACCATCCTCCCATCATCGGTGTGTCATCCTCCTCTATCGGTGAGCTCAAGGCATAGTATCCAACTGTTAATACCAAGAGTAAACTCTAATCGTAAACCTTCCATTCAAAGTCATCGCTCTCCCTATAAGATGCGGTCGAAACAACTGTCAATAGATCTTTGTGAATTATGTTTGCATTTGTCACCATGTACGCAATCACAATATAGGGCATGGGGATGAGCTTTGATATTGGGATTTCTCTGCGTGATATAGTATAATGCTCTACGATACAGGCAGACGTAAGATCCGTAAGTTAGGATATTATGCATTGTGGTCATGATTTCAAATTCAAATTTCAAATTCGTATTTATTCATTTCCAACAGAAAGAAAAATACACTGGCATTACGTGACTGGGTATAATTACAGAAAAGATGGAATAATAGATCTAAATAGATCTAAAGATCTATAGATCTAAAAAATTTTCTTGATAAGTAAGTACACATAAATAAATCATTAATAAAAATATTCCTCAATTCTGTGAAAAATGGAGGGATGCGCTAAAAAGCAGTGCTTGTAATATGTGGATCCTTCAGACGACCCCCATGATGGTTGCGTACCAGGCCAAAGTGCTGGGGCTGCTTAACACTGCTATCTTAGAAACGTCAGTAATCGCATTCTTTGAAAGTCCGAAAATCCGAACCAGGCCTCTGCGTTCGTTTCGGTTCGGTTCGGAAGTGCCATGTTCGGCGATTCGGCTGCAGCATTATTGAAAACCAACTCCAAGTACATATTTTAATGATTATGCTAATACCACTAACAAAGATTATGATCACTGTGATGATGATATCGATAACAATCCTATATTTAAAAAAAAAACAGCAAACGATATCTGTAATGCTTACTACTTACTATCTTTTTTTCTATTTAAATAAAAACCCACTCAGGAGATATTTGATGACCCCCATCTTAGAATGAAGAAATGCCTTCACTTATAGGCACATTCTCCATCCACCTTCTGAGTTCCAGCTAAGCGCTGTTTTACACTTGAGCACAATGCTGAAAAAACAAAATTCATGTTTGCATCCTAACGGTGGCCCATTTATTTCTTGAATAGAGAGAAGCAGTATCGATAAAACATTAAATACTTATGCTCCGAGCCGGGAACAAGCCGAAGACCACAGCTTCATCATATGCCGGGAAGGTGAAGGGCACACTACCATTTGACACTTCTTCATTCATTCAGTAAGTCACATTGCCTCCTCCATTCAAAGCATAATACTTGATATCTAAAATTAAACTGTTTTACGATTGAGCCAGTTGTGGAAAAGGTTTGGAAGCTGTGAAGGTCGGAGAAAAATAAGGTCTGAGCATATATCGCATTTTACTCGTGTTTGATGCACAGGCCGAAAATATTTCGTTTGCAAAACAGACGACAGCACTGGGAGGTGCTCAGACAGAGTCGAGATGCTCCCACATCGTGAATCATTCAATACTCTCTTTTCAAAATAGATTGCACGCATTCGCTCTGTTAGGGGTAAATTTAAGAAAAGAGAGCATTTAAAGTGTATCAAGAGTGAATTAAGAGTAAAAAATGGTGATATTATATTTTGGCAACAACTGCTATGGGTTGTAAGGTTTTTGCCTGGATTTGTGGGAAGGGTTCGGTTAACCCATTCGTGACAGGAATTATTTAAAGCCTAATTTGATCAGCTTTTATTCTTCAAATTGGCAACATAAACATTTTTATTTTATTGCTACATTTTTCTTATAAAACGTCATGCATCTGAAATGAATATAAATTGACAGAAATTATGATACGTCAAAAAGTTGCCAATTTGCAGGGGGAAACGGTGATTTTAAACATTCTATCATATTGCCAAGTTAAGGATTTTAATGCTTATTTTCCTTTTAAAAAATTTCAGTATCAAACAACGAATATTGACGCAACCAAAATGGGCACAGTTTGTGTAGAATTTTTTGCCCTTTCTGCTCATGTATTTGGTATGATTTTTAGGGCTTTGCATCAAAAGATATTAGGCCAAACCACAAAATGTGGACCTCTGTCACGAATGGGTTAAGCCTACTATTTTGTCCAGGTTTATATGTGTTTAGAATTTGGTAAGTGTAAGGAATCGTCACGGATCATTCGTCGCACTGTCGGGCACTCCGGGATACCAGAAGGTCGTATTTGTTGCTTTTTCGGAGATTCGATCATGCATGCTGAGTAATTGTATGTGCGTAATTAATTACATAGCTTCTGGTTACTATAAGCAAACAAGTATTTTGTGTCTGAAACATTATTCTTCATTAACCTTGGGAATGAGATATTTTTAAACTATGGCTGGTGTTACTTTCATCATTAGTACTGCCATTAACATGGTCCCCATTTATTCATGAAGAGGCTCTGCCCTTGTCGCAACAAATAAAATTCAAAATGCTTTATCGTCTGAAGAGAACGATATTATCATTAAAGTAATGAACGTAAAATGACTGTTGTTTAGTATCTCTATTATAATGCATGCCATTAATCATGATAATTATAAGTATCGTAGATGTAATTACTTTTATGAGTTCAGTTACTATGATAATTGTTGAATTCTAGCTGTTATGAAAACAGAAAATGCTTGCATGGTGCAGGCATATAGTCTAGATTATAAGGTATATAACTCTTCTTACAAACATAAGCCATCGCATTCATTTCTGGGAAGGGGGTGTAAAAGATTCATTACCTTTTTCGTTTGTCTCTTTTCTACTCTTTCTCATTACATTCAAGTCTTCATATTCTCGTATTTGTTTCCGCGTTTTACAGTGTTTGTATATGACCATAACAAGTTCACATCAGTCTTAGATAACAGTATAAACCCGACAATGTCCACTGTGATTTGTGCATTCTTCTTTGTAACTAAACTGTTCGCATTTCTTTTAACCCTAATCCATCTTTTCTATCAAAGAAAACCTTTATATTTCTTTTGATCATTCTGTTAGTATTACTGCATTCTTCCAAATATTACAGTTTAATCGTTATCGCTTAACTGCATTCTGGCGTGCGAATGAGACAGCATTCGCTTCCAAAAAGAAGTAAGAGAAAGGAAAGCGGCTTTACCTAAATGTATGTTTATTCTTTAGTTTGAGAAATAATCGTGCACATAACTGCTTTATAAATTATATTACATGTAGCAGGTAAGTGCATGGAGGACACCTGCGTAATTGAAGGGGCGGGGGCAGTCCCTCATGGCACATTTTCGGCAAAGAAAAACAAAGCATCCATTTCATATACCACTAGTTAGCACGTTAGGTAATCACTCTGTAAGTCAGTAGAAACGTCAGTTCTCAAAAGGATCATCCTTCCCAGAAAAGTCAGCCTGATCAACCCGACTCGTTCATCATGGAGTGCTTTCTTCCTGAACTACTATGTCCTTGCCAAAAGGTCTGTGTAAGCCACTGGTCTTCGACCTTTTCCCTTTAAGAAGTTGATAAAATCTCATTTTATTTACAAGACAGTAACTAATTTAAGACACTTGTAAGGTCACGAAGGTCATGCAAACATCATAGTGATTAAAGTAAGCTTCTAAAATCAGCGGTCAAGACGACGGAGTCGACCGAAGTTGGTCTAGACGGATTTATATAGATAGAAAAAACTACTTGCGACCATGGGGAAACAACGGGCAATGGAACTTCCTGCAATCTGTCCTCGACAACCAGAACCATATGCTCTTGACTGAGTCGGTAACGTTAGTCTTACTGGCATGTTTGGTCAAGACGAAATCCTAAGGATTGATAAACTGCTTACAACCATGAGAAAATAACGGGCAAACGAACTCCATGCGGTCTGCCCTCGACAACCAGAACCATCTGCTCTTGAGTATGGGTTAACCACATGGAAATGGATCCTGTTTCTTCACGGGTTTTTTTTAAATAAATATTTTGTAGCCTCAATGTGTAATGCAATCTGGGGAGCGTTTCATGAAGATTTTTGTCAGTGATTTTCACTGACAACTGTTATAAGCTACTGAAAACCCTCGCATCTGATTGGCTGAGAGCAAATTAGTCGGTGAAAATCACTGACAAGACTCTTCATAAAACGCTCCCCTGGTGTATTCAAATGCTGTTCAGTTCTACCTTCTTATGTATTAAATCTAACGATGAGCATGATATGATAATAATCCCGGGGCCCGTTGCATAAAACTTACTATAATAGTAACTTTGCTATTACAGTAACTCTTCATGGAATACTGGATTTCGATTGGCTGTTGAGCATGGCATGTTGCTCAAATAGCAAAGTTACTATTATAGTAAGTTTTATGCAACGGGCCCCTGGATATTTTTCATAACTCTTATAACTCCCCACACTGCATGCAAGGCACTCCAATTTTATCATCCGGTTCAGCTGGGCCACTCATTTTGGTACACACAGGATTTAACGGTTTCTTTGCAACTGGTACACATTTAATATCTGGGTGGAAAGTGGCAAATTTAGAGTAATGTCTTGCCTAAATACACCGGTGCCTTGACAGGGTTCGAACCCACGACCTTCGCCTCTCCACTCGACTACAAAACCTTTGCTGTTTTCATTACTGTGCACAAAAATAATATAGAAGGGGTATTTTAGTGACCGTAAACAGAGAAAGTGTATTTGATCTTTTTTGCTTTAATGTTTGTAGTTTACTGGCAGTAAAGGGAAGTGTAAAGATGGAAATAAAGAGTATGAATAAATAGGATATGAAAAACCTACCTTGCGGGCTGGTTCGAGAGGAGAGTAATATGCTACCTGTAGGCAAATCTCAGTGAGCAGTGACCGAAGAAAAAGAAGTTGGAATGTGTCCAAATGGATGCGAAAGTACCAAGCGAACTTGCGAACGGGTCTGGATAAATACATTTGGTTAACCTAAATGTTGAGATTCAAGACATCCTCTTTCTCCCTTCCTCCTTCTTAAAGGCAGGTTCAAGATCGATCGGGAGGACGAAGGGAGTTGATTCAGATGGCAGACAAAACGGTTAACAGCATCAAGGGCCTACAACAGTACTTATCGGAATTTTATTTTCTGATATCGTATGCGCACGGGGATGCAGGTTGAAAATTCTCTCCCCCCCCCCCCCAACCCGCAAAAAAAAAAAAAAAAAATCTTGCTCCAAGGAAAATCAGGCTGCAACTCCGTTACACAACTGTAGCACTAAGCACGCTTTTTCGATGTACTCTGCTAACGATGATAATAGGGAATTTCAGCTCTTCCATCTACGAACTATTAGATGTAGGCGATTCTAGTCTCCCCCCCCCCCATTCTCTCTCTCTCTCTCTCTCTCTCTCTCTCTCTCTCTCTCTCTCTCTCTTTCTCTTTCCCTCTGCTCCGATTCTCATGGTGGCGCCTGTGAATGTTAGGCCTGCAAAACACAATACTAAAATGTATGGAAACTGCATTTCAGAATCATGCTCGTCTGGAATCGTAAGGACAAAATCAAAGAAGACAAAGGGTAAAAGGAAGTGAAAGAGATGCATTAGGCATCGGTGTGTATATTAGCCAGATAGTTCCAACCTTGCAGCAGGTCCAACATTGGAAAGGTGACGAAATGAGCCGGGCATTACGTATCAGATGCATCTACACTCTTCCAAAAATGTGCCATTTAGGACCCCTTTTGTCCCGTATTTAGAATCCTACAGAAACATGAGAAAGGGGGGTACCATAAAGGATTCCTTATATTTTTAAGAACGCCAATAGGTTCCTTGTACAATTGTGGTTTTAAAGACTCAATGGGAACCAGTTCCAAATGTGGGACAAGAAAAGGTTATAATCAGAACTATTTTTAAGAGTGTACATCGATGTAGAACATTGTACAATTGCTTAAGGCATTTTGATTATAGGAAGACATTTTAGGAGGTGTGCTTGCTATACAAGAGTGATCTGTATTCTGATGATGTTGGGGTATCAAAGGCGTATAATTCCAAAATATTTTCGCTCAGTTTTTTTCTCTTCCGAATTTTTCTCTTCTCTTCAACTCACACCTGATCCATCATTTGCTCAACATGATTCTCATTGTCTGTAGACGTTATACATTTCATATATTTGACTTTGTCATGTTCTCACATAATGGCATATCATTATTGGACACAGCACCTCCTTTTTTCATCTATAGCTGGATAAGGGACATTTTTTTCCGATATGACGAATTCATGTGGCCATACACTGCAACAGATGTAATTGATTTGATCAGAGTATAATTCTTCTGGACTGCTTATGCAATCCTTTCCACATGTTTGATTCAGTATGTTGTCACGTGACAACACATGGCGCCTCGCTTTTCATGTAACTTGTAAAGGCGCATATTCTGATCCTTTCAAAGCATTCTGTCCATAAATTGCAACAGATGTAATTGATTTGATCAGAAGAGAATGCTTACAACGGTTTGCTCATGTCAACCTTGCAAATATTTGATTATTATAGTATGTTCTCACGTAAGGAAAAATGTCGCCTCATCATTTTCTAATTCCAATTCTGTAAAGCAATAGAATCATTCTTTCAATTAATAAACAGGGACGGATACAGGATCATGTAAATGGGGGTGGGGCACCAATCTTTACATTTTCTCAGTAGTATTTTAGATGCCTTTTGCACGTTTGGGTCGCAATTTTCAATGTGGCGTACATTTCTGCAAATTTTTGTGAACTTAAGTCATGCCTTATACTTAAGGGGGCGCAGGCCGATCAGGCTCCCCCCCCCCCCGTTCCAGTGAATAACCGACCGCTTGATTTCAAATAGAATTTTACCCCCCCCCCCAAAAAAAAAAAAAAAAAAAAAAAAAAAATGGCTTGTGATGCCAACTTAACATTTGAAAAAAGCTAAACAGGGAAAAATTCTTCAGCAATTTCCATGGCTTCGTTACCCTTTGCTATAACCAAATTGGCAATGCGAAAAACATGACGTCATACAAATATGCTCATTTGCACATACAGTGCAGCTCTGGTATTGACTTTTTAACGGTTCTGCAATAGCTAACTTTAAAATACGATTCACACAGACGCCGCCATTAGCGCCGTTCATCACGTAAAATAAGATCGAAATCATTGGTAATGAACTGTTAATTTCAGTCATTTATGCATTGCAGACTGTGACCTTTCACGACGCATACCTACATCTAAGGAAAAGAATTTCCTCATATAGCAATACTTTCACACCGATGATTCAAAATTAGGCCTACAGAGCAGAATGTTTAATATTAACAGGAAGGGTATAAACGTCGGAATTCACTGTACTGTACAACCGTAACTGCAAAGGATTGCTGGACAAAGATTGCAATGGGGATTACAAAAATGCTACAACTTCCAATTACTATAAAGCAAGATTTCATGATGAATCATAAATAAGGTAGCGAAAGAGATAAGGATTATGTAAAATGAAAGGAAATCAAATCACTGGTAATGGAACAAACTTGAACGGCAAATTATGATTAATCAATCATTGTGCAAGAAATTTGTGATTGTATATCATTCTCTAAATAAATGTAAATCTGGTAGAATGCGAATTTTCACAACTTGTGGACGATGGATGAAGGTCTCAAGGTATGGATTTAGGTTTCAATTCAATGCAATTTCAATTTCAATTTCAATGTATTGTCCAATATTGGACATTTGTTTTGCTCACATTCAGTCTGCAGACATACATATATCAAGATAACTTTACAAACATTAATATACATATTATATATGTATAAATATATGATATAACATGACATAAACATTCTTCAGTATACTTGCATGATTATGAAAAGAATGTTGGAAAGTTAAATTAAAGAAATCAAGACAACATTAAAATCTTGTAGAATTTTTTTTAAATCTTTATACTCCAGTGGGCAAATTTTTAAATTTTGCCAGGCGATGAGCGATTAAATTCACCTGCAATTTCATGGTATTTCAACAGTAAGAATGCACACTGCATACGTAAAGTGCTGCTAGTTCAGGCAAACAGTCCGGCTTTCCCGACCTATCAACACATATTACATGCAATTTGCATTCTAACTAATGACATAACTTGTAATAGGTCAATGTACTTTGCCACTTGGGAGTTGACATCGAGCAATGCATTAAACTTATACAAAACTTATACAAACTTATACAAAACTGGTCAATTACTCTAAGCAGGAGTAACAGTTATAAAAAGGGAAGGGTAGTCAGTATTGTCATATACATACAAACAAAAAGTTGTTGCTATTTTTACACCAAAGCCACGAAGCATTCGGAAAATTTTAATTTGCTGGCTGCAGCACAAGTACACTCACTCTACAAATATTGGGTAAAAAATAATGTGCCATGAGGGTAATTATGTGTCCAACCGACTTTGGGCATTTCTTTGGGCATTTCTTTTTATCCAATTTGATGGAAATTTTGCCCATTTTAAAGTAATTACTGCTTATTTTTACCCTACCTGGACAATATGATTCCTGCATTGGGTTAAAAATAATGCCCAAAGTCGGTTGGACATATAATTGCCCTCGTGCTGGAAAAAAAAAATTGCACAATATTTTTCGCAGTGTAGTAGCTAATAATCATTGGGCAGGCAGTTAATCGACATGATTGACGTGATTGTTTTGATAAACATAATACATCTTTGGTGATGATCATTGTGCATAGGTAATAGTTGATATAAACAGAGTTTAAATAGGCCATATGGTGGTACACTGAATTGCGACAGCTGTGCAACATTAATACATGATGATTCTGGATTATCAAAGAGCCACTTCAAGGTAGCAGAACAGTGGTATTCACTTCTCTGACCTTATGTTTACATTCTTTCGAAAACCCCGCTAACTCCCGAGTGATTAATTGTGCGTCAGTAGTGAACTAGTTTCTCGATTAAAATCTCTCCTGAAAACGAACAACACGCCCATCATTCCAACAAAATGCTGCTATTTTTCACTCCATCTAAAGCAAATAAGATGACACTTTCCAGGGTGTTCAACGTCTTGAGTATCATAACATAGCCAGGTACTTGGGACAAAATTGATTTACAAGATTTCCGTCGTGCACCCACTTTACCTTCAAAAAGTATGTGATATTTTTACATCTTTGGGTAAAGCATCCTCTACCTAAAATAATTAAACCAAGATCGTTGAATTTTGTGAAGTTATTTTGTTTCTATGCCAGTTTCTTAAAATACATTTATTTTCAAATTTTTGGAGACCGGTGAGAAAAGAATTGTGTTGGGATGGCCTTTCATAGTATATGTTTGAGGGAAGCCCACTGAGGCATGTGAATAACAAAACATGCCATATGAAAGGCCATCCCTGACACCATTCTGATCTCATCTGCCGCTAAAAACATGCAAAATGTGAAAAATACTGTTTTTCAAGAATTGGGCATAGAATGAAAATTACTTCACCAAATTCAATCATCTTTTTATCAGTCTCTTTGGAAGAAGACGCTTTTACCCTCTGATGTATAAACATTATTTACTTTTTTTAAAGTAAAGTACTTTGAATCCGCCGTTCCGCTTTTTCTGGGACACCCGGGTATAGTATAAATAGAAAAAAAAAACACTTTCAGGCAGGGCCCTGGGTCCGGTCTCATAAAGACTAGCGATTGATTTAAATCAGCCTCAACTTTACAAGATTTCCGTCGTGCACCCCCTTATACTTTCCAATAAACATGACGAATCTAGGTTTAGAATAATAGATTTGTTACTAGTATATATCAGTGTGTATATAGTAAACTGATCTCAACTCCTACCTCTTAAGTACATACTTGAAATGAATCTCAACGCTGCGATCGATTTGAATCAATTGTAACTCATTATGACAGGTCCCAGAGAACTGATGCGTCCTTACGCCATGCGTTTCCATGCATTGCCTCCTCTGCTAACAAATTCTTTTTCTCGGGTGGTATTCTTTTTTGGAGGGACAAATTTCTCCCTAATTGCCCCGTTCAGTAAAATACGCTAGGGGTGGCGGGATACAAAACTGGAGGGCATGTGGTCTAGTGGATAAGTCATGGCAATGTGGATTAAATGGTACGAGGTTCAAACCCTGATCTGACAAGGCACTAGTACTTCCTAAGACGTTATCTGTATTTGCAACACTTGACCCAGGGGAAGTAAATGGAAAGCAATGTTCTTGAATGCATCAGCCTTTTGCAAGGTTACTGAGGCCCTTAATTGGAGGATTTACGATTCAGGTGTCTACTATAGGAAACTGACTGAGGTACTGCGTTCAGAAGTAATCATCATGATAATTCGACATTAGTAAAATTATATCAAAATACATATTATTGTGACTTTTTATCAGTTGGCTCGATCCTTACCTGCAAGAAAAAGAGTCATTTGGAAAAATAGGAAAAAAAACAAGCCTTCCTTAATCAAACCTGCTCAAAGGACCTGGAACACCTCCCCCCCCCCTCCCCCCCCCCCCCCCCCCCCCCCCATCAGCCAAGAGATTAGCAATCATACCTACTGAAAGAAGTTAGAATTCCCTTTAAGGCACCAGATTAAAAGGTTGATTCCATGGACGCTACGAATGTAATTAGTGAGAAAGTTTACCTTCGTGCTCTGTCTGTTTACCAAGTCTAATAACTATCTATCAATGTCATTATTGGAAAAGATTTGGTGTTTGCCGATGCCAATACTCATGGTGCAGCTTTTTTTAATGCCACAGCGGATCAAGAATTGATTGCACATCCAAGACAGTTACCAAGGAGTATCGTGTTGTCTGTAAATAGCGTTTTTTATACGTGTAAATAAGGACTTTGCTAAGATATCAATAGTGTGTCGTTTTGTAAGAGTCGTGCAGAAGAGATTTACTTTTAATATGATGCCTGTACCTATTACCGGACACTTAACGGTACGCGTCATCCTGCCACAGAAAAGTCTTTAAAATGAAATTGTCCTGAAAAAATACTGCTCAACAGACTTTGGAATAAGTAAATAATCAGTACATTAAAACCTTACAAATTTTCTTGCAAGAAACGATGTTGTTTTATTACCGACCTTTTGAGTTGTTGATGAAATCAATTCAGAAATTAAGACAGACATAAGTTACAACTTAATTAAATACCATTCAGAATTCTCCTTAAGATGTTAATTAATGCATTCGTATAGTTTGCATACAAATCATTACTTCGAAAAGGTCATTTTAAATGTATTTTCCCAAGGTAGACATTTGAGACTGAATCGTTCGAAAATAGAAAAAATATCTGGGTAGTGCGAACACACCTTCTGCAGATAGTGGCTGATAACTTTTGGGTTTTAATAGGTATTTGAAAATGGCCAAGTTTCTCCATTTATGTGAATTTCCCTATACTAGCAACTACTCTGCGCCCAACCCCCATCCCCCCCCCCCCCCCCCCCCCCTTTACGAATGTTCCCAAAAAAGCCCTTGTCCGAAGCATCATGTAGCAACTAGGCTGACCATTATACAGGCAGACCCTTTTTGCATTCATGACAGGGGCCCTAAAAGACATACCAAATGCATGAGAAATAAGAGTAAAAAGTTTAAACATGCTGTGCCCATTTTGGTTGCGCCAACGTCGTTTAATGATAACATTTTTTAAAGGAAAATAATCACTAAAATCCTGAAATTGGGAATGCAATGAAAAGTTCAAATCACTGCTATTCCGTGCAAATTGGCAACTTTATAACTTCTCAACATACTTTCTGTCAATTTATATCATTTCAGAGGCATCTGTTGCTGTTGAAGAAAAATACTGGTGTTGCCAATTTGAAGACGAAAAGCTGATCAAATATTAGGCTTCAAACAATGCTCGTCGTGAATGGTTTAATGGGGTTGCGCTGGTTGATGTGGGGACGTTTACGACGTGAAATAGAGAATCTAGATTGATTGGTTGTTAGGACGAATGTTCAGGTTGATTGATTAACTGATGACCGCAGTCCCTATCGTTAAAAGCTACCAATTTGGCTCAAGCGCGTCTCCGGGAATTTTGTAATAGGGGAGGGGTTTCTAATTATCCGAATATCAGACAAAAAGGGGCCATTACTCTTTTCAGGTGTTGTTTTGACATCCTAACATCTCTGACATGGGGGAGTGGGGTCCGAACAGCCCCTGAAACCCATTGGAATTCGAAGATGGATACCAATTACTGCTTATCACATTAAAATGGAATTGGATTGAACTGGCTGTAGCTAATAAACCAATGTCTGTCATATATATATATACCTTCATAATGCTGAATCAACGTCTCTTTTTTATGTGCAAAAAAGTTGAAGGTTTCGAGCTCATTTCGCTTGCGACTGAAACTCTCTTGTAATTTTATTTTCAGTTTTTATGAGGATATTGATGATTTTTCTGATATAATATGTATACGTGGCTCATGATTATAAACATACTAACCATGGTAACATGGAATGCCATGCACCCCCACCCCCACCCCCCCAAAAAAAAAACCAGTTGTATAAGTCTCCTCGTATTTTACTATGATTCCTTTTCATTCCAAACGTAATTAAATCTATATCATTGTTTGTATTTCGTGTCTACAATCAAGATTTGAATAAATTTGATGAATTAATGATACAGTACAAGAGCTTTCAAGAGAAACAATCACCTAAACAACCCAGAATTTGCCCCCCCCCCCTCCGTAAAATAAATATGAAACCAGGAGCGTGCATATTATAACAAACTAACAAATAGACTCAATGGTGAGTCGGGAAACGTTTTTCCTCATTGTATTCCAAATGTCAATAACTCCCTTTGCACTACAAGGAAGGATACAGTTGGTTATGTTGCTATCAGGTTCTCATCTTTGGGGAGAAAAAGTGCAAAGTGCAGGGCCCAAAATCTGAATGGAACGTGAGCTGGGAAAAGCAAGGTAACTCGATATATTTTTCAGCATAAATGGATCGAAGTGGCCCCCTCCATATCAGGAATCCCTTTCAAAACTTATTCTCATATCTAGGTGATGAAAAGGGTGGAGGTGAATACAAAAATTATAACGAGGTGAAACTCCCATCAGGCCTTACTCTCCATTTGGTAACTTCCGAGCGAGCTCTTTCAATTTGATGTCGTTTTTATTCTGTTGTTGTTGTTGTTGTTGTTGTTGTTGTTAAGATGTATATGCATAGCAGTGATAATACTGGAAAAGCTCAGTAAGACAAAGAAATTAACGATGTTATCAAAATGTTTTTAGAATGAAATGAAAAAGATTCGGCTCGACAAGACTGAGTAAAACATAAAAAATCCTTGTCAAGC
>CM057160.1:16079648-16144648 GCA_029962745.1 Echinometra lucunter | reverse complement strand
CACACTCATACGTACCTGGAGTCAATGAAGAACACATTTGTCCCCTTCAGATACAGTCCTAAATACAGAATTCACAAAGTTTGGGAGTTGCGGCTTTGAGCAATATAATTCGTCCTATGATCGACACTCTAAATGATACGTTCCTTTCGTTTGCGTGCGCGTCAAAGAATACAAATTAGCATACTTATTAGACGTATAAATCAATCAGTTTAAGGTTTAAGCCTTCTTTTCTTAATTCACGTCCTGGTAATTAATGGATTATTATTCTGAAACCATCTTAACAACAGCCACGTTTGAAAAGAACTTGTTCTCATCGTCCATCTTCCGCAGTGGAGCTTCTAAACATTTTCGATAAACGATACAACCATGATAACGATTTATTGAACGCAAGATAATACACTGCAGATATCACTTACATTCATGTGGTTTCTGTTTATCATTAATATCAATTTTCTACGAAGATATGATGGATAGTAGTCGTTTACATAATTACATTCAAAACCTTGATTTTTAAAAAAAATAGAAAACAAAGGTTCAGATTATCATGTAACCTTCAGAAATACACCAAATTATTTCAATATTTGTAAACATGCCAAACATTAATAATCTCTTTGTTTACGTGTTAGCTTCTATATGAAAGATAGCTATCAATTAATCTAGGTATGTTCTATATCCCCCACCCCGCCCTCCTATTCTCGGGGCCTGGATTATAGTGAAAGGACCTTCATAAAGGACTTTTATATAAACGACCTTCATTGGTCACAACACATGTAGATCTCATGTATCAGATTTGACTGGAAACCGAGTAAGTGGCACGAAATGCATAATACCCCTGAAACAGATACACACTTGAAAATGTTCATTATATCTCGAGTACCTTGCATCACGCAAATGATTTTGTAAAATGATAACAAAAATGAAATTTTGTGAGGAACAAAGTCCACTTGAAATCAAAGTACTCAAGGTGTACTTGGGGTAAAATACGAATTCAAAGAAAACACATACATGTATACAAAGTACAAAACGAGTGGATAGAACAACAACAACAACAAAACATAAGCAAATAATCATAGGCAAATTAAAGAGATTCCTTTTTAGTTTATTTTCAAAACACTTGCCTGGTATGAAACTCCCCAGTGAAGTTTTGAAGATGACTGAGCCCAGTGGGTATAGAACGTCATAATTTGGGTACAAATGTGGGAGAGGAATTATTGCTTAGTCATCGAGGTTTGAACACGAACGAAATATTTCAATGAATTAATGAAACCAAATCAAAACTGAATGAATAATTTTCGAAATTCAGAAATGTGATGTTTTAAATATGTATATAAACAAGCCTGACCCAAGCAAAAATTATTGCAAAAATTATTGCAAAACTGGCCAATGGCAAGTAGAGGATAAGATTAACCAAATGCTTCCGAAATCGATATGTTTTTAATGAGTTGATAGAGAACAAAGGTGTGCTATTGAAGCTGGGAAATACTATTTCACTTCCTTAAATTACATGAAAGTTCATTTCACCTTCATCGAACATAATATTCCTGTTTACTATGCAGGAAGTTTACGAAGGATACTTGATGCAGCCTTGAATCGCTCTATAGACTAAAGTAAAGAATTGTAGTGTTCCTTTCTGTTTATTTTCCAAACGTTTTATATATAGACCAGTTCCTCATTCTCCTCTTTGGCCATTTTCTTCTTCTTCTTCTTCTTCTTCTTCTTCTTCTTCTTCTTCTTCTTCTTCTTCTTCTTCTTCTTCTTCTCTCTCTCTCTCTCTCTCTCTCTCTCTCTTGCTTTTCTTCTTCTCTCTCACTCCCCCCCTCTCTTTCGCCTTCTTTATTCTTATTAAACCTCATCTCTCTTCAACCTATGCTACTGCTTTCCTTTTGAAAATAATGCTATGTTTATTCAAAAAATGAATATTTCATTCATTCTGAATCCATTGATTTAAAAAAAAAAACCGTTCCTAATAAAGCTTGTTTGATAACAAATTATCAGTAAAGTTTTTTTTCCGGGCTACCTCGCGTTAATTTAAGAGCTAAGAGCAATTCCACATGTGAAGCACAAAGATCAGCTAATTTCAAATTTATAATAAGAAAAATCACTTTGATAGTCCTGAATAGTTACATCCTTAAATTACAAGAAGCTTAAAGAAAAAGAAAAGAATTCCACCATCTTAATCTGTATTGGTATAATGCATATTTCATTTTACATGACATTTTTGCTATTCGAAGGTGACACATTTTCTGGTAATTCCGTTAAGTGAGGCACATATATAAGTAGAAAATTGTTGGAATGAAAGAGTTCAAGTAAAAGAATTAGATTATGTGAAGACTATGAAATGGTGAGAAGGGGGCAGAGTACAAACTAAACACAAAATCTCTAAAAATGTGACCGACAAATCTCTGATTTGTAATTCCGTTACCGTGGAGTTGCCCTGAATCAATCCGCTGTCATTGCAGATTACAGATTCATTTCGTCGATTAGATTTAGCGACTCCAAGCATTTATCTTTATTATCGTGAAAAGTTTTTTCATGCAGCAAGACCCAATTCTCTGTTTATCAAATTAAGATCACATTGAGAAAGTTCATGACTCATGAGAGCTAAAGTAATATGTGCTGGAGAATTATGAGGAAAATCTTTTTTTTTCCCCCTTCTTTTTTTCTACCGGCGTATGTTAAACTTTTCAGCTCAACCGTATACAGTGGTATATATCTCATTCTAATCACTGACTTATGCAGTTTGGCTTAAGGCCGAGTACATTAACTCTTACCTTCCCTTCCTGCTCGTATGCGAGTTACTATTTTTAGTCATGACACCTATGAAAATCGAAATTACCGTTTTCAATGGAGAATAATCGCTTATACCTAATATCATACACCATGTACACTGGAGCTCTCCATTCTTCTAAATTATTCATAAGGAAGTCAATAATATTGGCAAGGATAATTTTGTCCGAAAATTTGCTTTTAAAACTAGGTAGAAAAGTTTTTCTCTGATTTGAAAACGCTGAATCAAAAGTTCGTATATTCAGGCTGTTGCCGATAACTGCTATGAATTTTCCGACAGATATAGCGCAGGGGATGTTTCCCATCCCTGCCACCCCCTCCCCTAGCTTCCATTGATTCCTCAACCAGTGGTAATTCATTTGTATCTTTTCCATCAATGGCGAATTATTTTTTAAATGTAAGCGTGCGCCATCTTTATACGGCGAGAGGATTTCATCACTTCTTTGCTAAAGCCGCTGGCAAAGTTCCCATACATATAGCTACCTGCAATAACTGGTTTCAGTTCGATTCAGCTGAGTTTATTTTGCAAAATAAAACCAGAAACATAAAATACATATATAAGATTTTTCGGGGCTTTCCATGAAGTTTTAAAAAACTGTTAATTTGGACTGGTTTGATTAACCTGACTACTAAGAAAGCACGCATGCTTGAAAGTGAGCAACCAGCAACCGACGGCTTTAAGTCCTTTCTGAGGGACCTGGCAATGCGGATAAATGCCTTTAATACCAAAGGACACTACTGTAGCGCATCGACTTGGTTTCGAATCCGGGTCAGCTGATTACGAGACAAGCGCAGCGGCTCTATACCAGCTCATCAGTAAGCGCCTCCTCAGAAACACCAAAATGCTCAAAAGTGCAGTGACTGTACTTTCAAAGTTGTTTAGAAAAAAGAAAATGAAATATCAATTAGGCTGGAAAGATGCAAGTAAACTGGTCTAGACGCACGAGTAATATAAGGAATTAATCGACTTGCGGACAATCCGAAACCTTGCAGTATACAGCATAAGTCTCTTGCGTCAAGGAGTTTCGCCTGCGCCTTCAGCCAGCGTCAGGGCGTATTATATGTATCTCTATGCCTGAATGCCATGGACGGGACGACGAATGTGTTCAGCGGGGTGTAACTGATTCTGAATTCACTACATTCTGTAAATTCCGTATCAGATGCTTTCGCGCGTATTTTAAATCGATCATGATGCAAATTTCAGGTTCGTCATGTTTTTTTTTTTTTCTTTTCGTTCTTTTTCTGGATGCATTTATGGTAATGACGCATCAATGTGCGCAGCCACTGGAAGATCATCGCATGAGTGACTAGGAGCTGATGAAGACAGCATACAGCAGTTGACTTTAGTATGGCTTACAGAAAGTAAACGTGAGAAAGAGAAAGAGGGAGAGAGACAAAGACGGAAAGTGAGAGTGAAAGATAGAAGGTGAATAGAGACGAAGGATGCCTTTAAAAAGAAAAAGAGACGAAAATATAGCAGGGGAAAAAAAGAGAGAAAGGTGGGAGGGAGCAGCAGAGGGCGGGGTTGTTTTTAAGAGGAAAAATAGGCGATGGCATCGGACGGAGATGGGGTAGCGGAGCCAGGGCGCAGGCGGAATGGTCTTATCTTTGAAAGAAAAAATGGTGATGATACTTAAGTAAAGAAGAAATAAAATTAAAAGAGAGAAAGAACAGTGGGTGGGGAGAGGCTTTATAGAAAGAAAAAAAATACAATCGTCTTTAGGAGGACAGGGGAATGCAATTACATCGTCTTTCTTGAGTAAAAGGAGATAAAGTAACAGAGAAGGGAAATTAACAAAACGAGCATAAAACCAAGAGCGGGGAGATGCAGGGATGTGACTGTGGGGAAGGAAAAAAAAAAGTGTCAAGATATTTATTCAGAAAGCATGTCTCGGAGATCATACCTGTCTGACACCATTCAGGCTCCACGAATCACTCATTGCACGTCAAACAGACGCTAAGCATACCATGAAATGTCATCACACCTCTCTTACAGCTCTTACCATTTTTGTTCTCTGTCTCTCTCATTCTCTCCTCATATCTCTCTATCTCTCTCTCCACCCCCTTTCTGTGTATGTCTCGCAGGTCTCCCTTTTCTTTCTCTCCCTCATCTCTCCCATTCCCTCTCTCTCCCTCCCCTCCCCCCTCTCTCTCTCACTGTCTCTCTCTCTTTCCCTATCTCTCTTAAATTCTCGCTCTCTCTCTCTCTCTCTCTCTCTCTCTCTCTTTCTCTCTTTCTTTCTTTCTTTCTTTTTTCATCCGTCTCTGACCTCTCCCATCCCCTCTTCACTCTTCGATCGTGCGCCCCGATTCGTGTTTACATTTCCACGACATGGCTCGCTTATTATCTCGGCCCGTCCTTCTGGGCTTTTGGGCGTAGCCAGGCAGGGAAAGAGGTGAGAGCTTTTGCCTTTTTACCCCCCCCCCCCCCAAAAAAAAAAAAACAAAACAAAACAAAAAAACAAAAACAAACAAAAAAAAAAAAACAGAAAAGAAAAAAGGAAAAAGAAGTAAATAACTAGGATATGATGTTATCTAAGTGAAAAGCCTTTTGCTATTTTTTTTTGGGGGGGGTAGGGGGTGTTTAAATAGAATCTCAATTTGATTACCAACAACTGTAGGCCCTAGCAAGGACTCAGGTGGTCATTTTTGTCAGACTAAGCCATTTACCATATATTTTTTTTTTTTCTGTAAGCTACATTACTCATTTGAAAGTGGAAGACATTGAGAAAGTGAAAGGACAAAAAATAGAGAAAAAATGGGAAAGGGTGAGAGAGAATGTGATGCGAAAGGTAAAATGTAAAGGAAGATTGAGGGGGGAGACTGAGAGAGGGGGAGGGGGGGGGCAGGGGTGACATGGATAATTAAGAGGAAGAGATGGGAAGAAACGGAAACACAAGGAGACAAAGGAGCAAAGAACATAAGAAAGCTATTTGCATATTCTTCTCTTGATCTCTATCAAGAACAGTGACAGTGAAAGGTTTGTACATTCATTTCACAATAGCAACAGCACTATACTTTACGAAAATGAAAAAGAACGAAGACTGAGATAACACTTAGCGTAATGGTCAAGGCGAAGATGATCGTGACCCAGATTGATCAAGAAATGAGGACTTAGTCCTGCTATCTACGTAGCTATCCATTAGTGATCATCAACACAGCAGGTATGACAGAAATGGCTGAAAATGTACCAGATACCAAAAATAGTTTGCTCTTTATGTTAGAGGTTCCATGTCAGATCCAGTGGAACGTCCGGCTTGGACAAAACAAGTGGAGGGCTATATTTTTTTCCCACCAAACAAAAGGTGCCCCTTCACTTCCGTTGTCCGAGCCCGACGTTCCTCAGGCTCTGATCCACGCAACTACATTTTATTCATAATTTAGGCTTTAAATTATACTAATCATGTTGAAATAAAGAAAGATAAATGCGACTTGTCAGTATGATTAGTCGACGCACAGGTACGCGACCACAAACTAGGGTTTGTATTGAACCGAAGTCTGAGTTAGGTTCCGTGCGAGCATGTACATGATGTATATCCAGTTTATGTTACACTTTATTTTCTTCTTATATACTCGTTAACATTAGTAAACCATAGGATGGGTTAAAGCGCTGTGAAGTTGATTTTCATTCTTTACGACTGAATAAATGTAACCTTTCGGGTTCGTGGCACTCTTCAGAGAGCTTAGACTAAGATGGGTGTATATAGGTACTATCGCGTTTTCTGTTTTCAAAGCTTTCACGCCATTTACTTGTAACAGAAATTCGATGAACATATGGCGAAAATTACGCCAATGTCATCTTTTTGGAGGGAACTATTTTCAAACGGGTTACCCCAAGGGTATAAGTAGGTATGATGTTCCTTTCAGTGTTGAGTTTGTCACGAGATACCATTTCAGTTGTCATGGATTTTAGAGCTTAAGACGCCGAAAGGCGAGTAGAAGGATGTCACAGATCATGTTGATATTGACTGCTAGGGGTCTACCTGTGCACACATTCCACATGTTCCAAAGCACCTTTGACGAGTGGTACACATTCATATTTACTTATGAAGCTCACAATGCACACACGTGCTGTCCGAGTATATTCTGTGTTTGGCTACCATTCAGCGCACTCCCTTCTTGACATGTAGAGTAAACGGATTAAAAATGAGTGAATCGATGTACGAAAATCATAGTCACGTTTTGGTATGGATTTTTTTTTAGGTGAAGTAGTTAAGGCTGATTAATAATTACACAAATAATTATAAAATGATAATATTATCTTTTGCTGGTCAATATTTGATTCTATAACAATAAATAGAATAAATTTGATTCTATAACAATAAATAAAATAAATTTAAGTGCTTACAGATATAGTAGATGTACCACTTAAAGTCACCAACCCTGACAATTTTACTATTAAAATTGCAGTATGTCCGCAGCAAAGGGGGCTGTGCACAGCGTGCATTACGCCCTCACCCCCTCGCTGTCAGAGATCGAGACAGAATACAACAGTCTTCTCACTGTCAAGATCTCTCTCTCTCTCTTCGACTCTCATTTTGACTGGCTATATATCCTTTATTGTCTCCCCACAACCCCCCCCCCCGGCTCTTTCTCTCTCTCTCTCTCTCTCTCTCTATCTGCCGTTCGAGCCCTTCGTATTGTTTTCCACACTGAAACATGAGGCAAATGTTACCGTTCTCCCACGAGTGATTATGTACAAATTATGCAACAACAGTGGCAACCTGACAACGTTAGCATTATTTATTCCAGCTGTCAACTCCAAGCTCATCCATTTCTATTTGCACAACTATATTGCTATTATTGCTCTGTATGATTCCATTTTAGCAAATATTTATTCCATTCTGTGCACCATAAATATAATATGAAGGAGGCGTTGCCAATGTAAACCCAATAAAATACCAGTCTATCTGATGCCTTCTCACATAACATATACAAAAAAAAATGACAAGGCAAAAATACTGAGCATGATAATCAATGATTTTCATTCAATTTTTCATATAAATTCAGAAAGGAAAGAGAATAGAAGAAGAAAGGAGAGAGAGAGAGAGAGAGAGAGAGACTGGGGAGTTGGAAAGAGAGAGAAAGAGAGGGGAAAAACAGACAGAGTGAGAGGAATATGGGCATGATGTGTATGCAAGAGAAACGGGGCGCATAAAGGGGGAGGGGATAAAAGAAACATTTCCACTGGGGAAAGAGAGTGATGGATACAGAGCAGAGAATTAAAAGAGGAGATGGAGGGAGAAAGAGAACCAAGGAGAGAAAGAGAGAAAAATAAAGAGAGAAGAGGAGGAGGAGGAGATTTAAGAATGAAAAGAAAAGAATTTAAAGATACATTTACATACAAGTTTAAACCATGATAATCCATATTCCTTCTTCAGTATTTTTTTTCTGAAAATTATATATCTTCAGAGGACAGGTTTTGATTTGATTTGACTTGATTTGATTCATTTATTTCCGTTTCAATCTGAACAAATTTCAAACATGTACAAAGTATATATCGTCTGTTCAGAGTCGGAAGGGCGTTAATATTACTTTATTCAGACTTAACGCCCTTCTTGCTCCAATAGACGATATATCAAAATAACAACATACAATGTAATTATATTTGTGGAAAACAGAACTAAAACATAATAATGCTAGCCTAAAGTTAAACAATGAAACGGGCATGACGGGGGAGGGGGGGGGCATGCTCCTGATGCTGAAGAAGCGATGTTCGTAAACCGCATGCCCCTGAAACTCAGTTGCATAAAATAATGGTTAATGTATAATTTTGGTCAAAAATAACTGTATAGGGATGGTAATAACAGTACAATGGAGTAAAATTCTTGAATTCCTGGATACGTTTACAATTAAGAAAAAATGAGGAAAGAGAGGAGAAAGAGAGAAAGAGGTGATCGGAGAGACATGCCGGTCTCTCGAGCTTCTTTCCAATATATCCGATATCATCTCCTAACGCTGTCAAATTTCATTTGCCATCTTCAATTCCTACCCACCTGTTCCTCCATACCATTGCTTCCCATCTGTATATTTGATATTTGATATTTCCAGCAATAAACTTTCATTACATCTAACATTATACTAAAGGCAGTCCGTATTAGATGGGGGGGGGGGGGGTTCAGAGGAAGAGAGCGGTTGAAACAAATTTTCAAATGCCATTAAAGGAATCGGTTATATACTGCACTGAAAAAAACGAAATACCGCATATCTCTTGTATCATTGACATGTCATGTGGAAGTTGTTGTTTTTTTCCTCACTCGTTCACCACGTTGACTTGTCATATCCCCGCTGTCGATTAGTTCCATATCACCAATTGATATCTGATTCCCTTTTTCTCTGCTTTCCCCATCCTATAACTGAATTTTCTTGTCTTCATATGCTTAATACGCGAGCCACCAGGTTCCAGCAGTAACCAGTGAATTTACCAGTTGAAAGAAATGCAAATTCTGAATCTGTGTTTTTACCTAGCGAATCTAACATAGGCTTCTCCTTTTACCTTAATCTCTCTGTATCTAAGTGATATACAGTTGTGTATTATGTAACTTTTTTGTGAGAATATTAATGTAAATTATGCCCCCACATTGATTTTACAATACATTCTTTCGTCATATGGTTTTTTTTTTTTAAAGATATTGACAACTATCGGTCGTCATGAAACTGATTCATTTAATATGTAATATTCATTTCATATCTATCTTGCTTGATTAATTTGAAATCAGATATTCAGCATTATGATGAAAAACAGGTGGGTAGGGAGAAAAAGCAATGCACCACGGATTAACAGAAAAGGAGATTTGATATGACATCTTGACAGACATGACAGAGTTGGGTCGAAGCTTTGGAGACAAGCAAAGGTCGAAATAAAATGAATTTTGTGGTCAAGTTCGAAATACGAGAATTGATCTCTGTTGAGAATGTATTCTGTAAGTAAACACGAAATTCGTAACGCCGGATAGAAATGTGTCATTTTACCTCCAGCATGTCCAGGGTCGTTTGAACATGTGAATCAAATTACAAATTAACTTTGACGTATGATACGGAGTGAAGCTTTAATGTGGAGGCCGTTGTATTGTCAATGGCGGCCTGTGTACAAATTTGTTACAGGAAATGATGAAAGAAGCGCGCGTAGAATGGAAGGAGCTGGAAAATTAGAAGATGTACACTTTAATGTATGGTGAACAGGAGATAAAGGCAGAGTGTAAGAGAAAGGCAGTAAGAGACTAAAAGAATCATCAGAAAGGAGAGGAACAGTTTCAAGAACAGATGGAGTAATATACGAATTAAGGTGTGGAATAAATGAGAAAACTGACAGTTTACATGGTTTATGGGGTAGTTTGTGAGGAGGAAAATGAAAAATAAATGTTAAAAACAAGAGCAGGACTCCGTCTCATAAAACATTTAATCAATAACAAGTTGCAATAACTGTTATAAGCTACTAAAATCCTTGCATCTGACTGACTGAGAGCAAAGTTGTTACAGAAATGTGGCAGTTGTTACTGATAACAAGTTTTATGGAACGGGGCCAAGGCAGTTAAATTAACCAATGATTTTGCCAATAATGCTGCCCCAAATCCATTTTTATATACATTTTTCAAAGTAACATGTACTACAGCCGTATTTTAAAGCATAAAAGAGAATGTCAGTTTTGTTGTCAAGCGAAATGCTGATTGCTTTTTTTTTTTATTCCATATAATCATCACTCGCGATGATCAAAATTCATTTGGTCCATATGCGTGTATTTCGTTTTGCTTCTTTATCTTTACGTTTATGTATTTGTTTCACATATATTGTATATCATTTTGTATCATATTTCACTTGTGTTATTTTGTGTGCATGGTCCTTAAGATCAACAGTGCTAAACCACTGACTAGGCGACCCTGGGTAAAGGAGACAAAATAAAAATGAATAAAAAATGCTTTCTTATAATTGATACGAAGTACATGAATAGATATGTTAAAAGGTGTAATTGTGAATTCTGCTAATGGAACAAACGTCATACAAAAGAATCTGGGTAGATAATGTCTCGTAGTATCGTTCATCATCGATTGTTATGGCCAGCAAAATGTTAAGTCCACCCTAGAAGTTTCACTGTTTCAATAAAAGGAGGTAAATTTGAACAGCATTTTAAAAAAGAAATGAGCAAAATCAGTCAGAAGAATTGCTTTTTACATAACATACTTTGACTATGGGGTAAGGAAATGTGTAATTTCCAAGAAAATTGAGAAAATGTGAAATTTCATGTACAAAGGTAATGGAGACCTGCTCACATATGATGTCATCAGTGTTGCCGATTTGCAGAGCCGAGAGTAATTTACTAGAAAATGTAAATGAATGTAATTTTCTTATTATTTGACCGATTTTGCTCATTTCTTTTTTAAAATGCTGTTCAAATTTATCTCCTTTTATTGAAACAGTGAAACTTCTAGGGGGGACTTTCCCTTTAAGTGAAATTTTGTTTAACTGCTGAAAAAACAAACACTGATATGCATCAACATCTATCATGCACGCCCATATGGAACTATCATTTCTGTAGGTGGAGACTGCTGGCATCATTACACTTCTTCGCTTATTACTCAGCTTTTCTACAAAGGATGCATATTCTTATATGGATTCACCGTCTTTTTACACTGGCAAAATTTTGCTTAGTCCCGTACTATCGGTGGGGCTAAGCATCGGTGGGGTTAATGGGGACCCATTGTTTCACTTTCCATAGGCAAGGGGGGCATTTTAGCCCCACCGATAGTATGGGACTAAGCTTTATAGCCAGCTTTCTGTTCACACTGCACTCTACCAAAGTGGGCTAAATCACCGATAGTACGGGACTATTTTAGCTCCGGAAAAAAGCAGGGTTTAACCCACTTTTGGTGGGGCTAAAAGTAAAAAGGTTGGGATAATTTTAAAATGTTTTAATAAAAAGATTGCGAAAGTAAACAGCAAATAAATAAATAAATAAATAAATAAATAAATAAATAAATAAACAAATAAATAAATAGTCTGGGGTTAAGGATAGTATGGAGTTAAAACAAACAAGCGTAAAAAGGCTATAGGTGGATTAACCCCTGGACAATAATCCAATTACCGCGTAGCAATAGCCATCCGAGGACGGCAAATATATGTCTTAAAATCGCATAAGAACAACTGCCATCTGGAGAACTACCCCCGGACAACTATCCCCGGATAATTAGCCCTGAACATTTACCCCTTGGTCTAATAATCCAATTTGGCTTTCACCCCCAGGACGAGTATTCTGAGGACGATTAGCCCCAGGACAATCATCATCCTGGACAATTACCACTAGGGGTTGATTGTTTTAGGAGACAACTCCCCGCGATAGTATAATTGCCCTGCACGGGAGTAAACGATAATTTCTTTACTGAATATCATCTCCACACTGTCGTGAAATTTCTAACGAAAGCTTAGACACATTTTTTTTTCTAATTTCGTGGGCACTTTTAGTATCACATTGATATAATGTGTGAGGTGCTGTGTCTAGTTTATGTCTCAGGACTGTGAACATCAAGGTAGGCCTACAGTTTTGAATTCCTATGCAACACTTATGTCCTCTGACACAATGCAAGAAATTTATCTGCATTTGTTATACGCGACCCATGTGAGGTTAAATGGGTACCTGTCAAGTATTAATTCCTTAAAATGCTTGAGCGCTAGCTGTAATGGAAGTTTGGCTAGAGCCAGGGCAATAATAACTGAAATTATTTGGAAGTGCTGTAGAAGCATTATGGATCATAATGTGATATGACTGTGATATCCAAGAACAGAATATTATATTCGCGGCTTGCCTGTATGTTAGTGGAGTACATGCACTTTTGCCATGACTAATGTCTTAAGAGAGGCATTCATTGTAAAGTGAGTTTCCGTCATGACTGAAGTATGTTCCACCACAATTAAGTACTTCCTTTGGAAGTAACAAGTTAGGGATCGAAAGTATATTGTATCCTTTCGATAGGTATACTACTTACACTTCAGTTCATAGAGCTCTGTGTGGTAAAGGTAATAGCATAATTTTCATTATTTGAGTCAAGTTTTCAACATGTTCAATTCGAGAACAGCCTCATGCATATGAACCAAAGTCCTTCAACGAACAGTGTATGCAGAACGATTGAAGTTATTCATTTAGAAGTGAATAAGGAGAAAATCCGTGGAGCTCGTAGAATTACATTAAAGAATCGAAAAGTATTTATAAACCATACCATCCATGTGCAATTAATTTCATTTGAGACGAACAAAAAAAAAACCACCCACAAAATGAAATATAAGTTGAAGCGCTCCCCCCCCCCCACACACACACACAACTACGCGCAAACAAAACGCCCTACCAGCACCTATGACCGACACACTTATCCACTTAATCACAAAACCTTTTAAACGCCTTTGTTTCTACAGTAATAGGCTTTCAACAGCACCAATTCGATTTCATCGGACAAGGAGAGATATACATAATACATAGACGTTCTTAATTAAGTAATTGACTACGCTTCGTCCCCTTGAATATACGATTATCGTAAGTACGGCCATGGAATTAATAAACCCTGTAATTGTTTTCATTGAAATACTTTATGCGCTCTGACATCTTGGTTCAAGGTGATTTCAGGCACTATCAGGGTTCATTATGGAGGCCTAAATATAGGTTGAGGAAGGGAATTATGCCAATACATTCAGTATATTCTTTATTGTAATTCTGTTAAGAAATTTGTTAACTCTCTCTCCCTCTCCAACCTGCTGTTCCTCTTTTTACTCTTCTTTCCCCTGGTCTCCCATTTCCATCGTTCCCTCTGGCTCTCTTTCTATCTCGTCATCAATTTCTTTCTATTGGTAACTTTTCTCTTTATAATGTTAAGTCTTTTTGAACGGTTTTTTAGTAACCCTCCCCATATTCTCCTATACAACCCGTTTCTCCTTATTCTCTTTCATCCCTGTCTCTTATCTCTTTCTCCTCTCACTCTCTCTTTCTCTCAAAGCAACTGTTCTTTATTTATTTATCTCTTCAACTCTTTCTTTCTCTCCCTCTCAATCCCTCTCTGCCTTTCTATTCGTCAACTTCGTTCTCTGTGCCATTCCCTTTTATTCCCCTTTCCCGATTGCTCTTAAATTTCCTCCACTTGCAGTTGACAGATGATGAATTTATTATCATATTGCCGATAATCAGTGAGCTATGAATTCTAGTATGCGGTCATGTTACTTATCAATTCTACAAGTGGTCTGCAGATTAATGAAACATTTTCTAATCATTTTGAAAACTTGCGTTGTATTATGTTAATAACATTTAATGATAATAATCTTATCATTAGCCATGTTCTTTAAGCCGAAGCACGAAGCGTCTATCTTTTAAGGGCAATCCAACGAAATATTAAAGCATTCTGTCTGAAACATCAAACATTACCCAGACGGGTAAAGTTTACATAATCCCTTCTCCGTCTTAATAACACTGGAGTTCGGTGGTGTGAACTTGCTAAACATTGTTCGGAGACCTTTCTGTGAAAGAGATACTTGTTGGAAGACCGTGGTTACAGCTTGGGCATCATGATTCTTGTTCTATACCTAATGTGTAAAGAACGCGCCACCTTGAATATTTGCTAAAATATGGAATGTGATATTGATCTAAAGAAATAAAGTAAAGTTTACTCTGGATTCTCTTACATTTACTGACACAGTGTGCCCTTGAAGCGATAATTCACAATACTTGGTGTATCCAGATTTTGGCGGGGGGGGGGGGGGGCCAAACATTCTAGCTCAGGACTGTGGTGTAAGGAGCAAAAACTTTTGCGGGTAGAAAAGTATCAGGTACAAAAAAAATTGAGGGAAAACCCCTGAAAATCATGTCATTTCACCAACCTTTGTAAAGCACTTTTATCGAATTAGAATTATACTACGTTTGAATTTTACTGGAGGAGGAAATGCCCCTAACTCATATTGACGAGTACTGCGGCGCATCCTATTGTGTGAACACTATACAAACAGAGGGGGGGGGGGGGGGTTGCCGTTGCATGTGTGAATGGGACAATAGCGCCTTTTCGGGATTGGTTAGTATTTAGCACTATATACATAGTGAAACATATTTTCAAGAGTTTAACAGCAACACATTTAAAACGAAAAAAAAAATACAACACAAAAGAACGAAATAATACATATGATATCGATAAGCTAGAGAAAAGAATACTGATCTGTATGTCTAAAGCGTATCATACAATTGTGTAAATCATGTCCCTTGTTTCTTTTTTCTTAGACTCAAGTGATTGGAACTCTTTTAGTAGTCTTTTAACCCATTCGTGACAGAGGTCCACATTTTGTGGTTTGGCCTAATATCTTTTAATGCAAAGCCCTAAAAATTATACCAAATACATGAGCAGAAAGAGCAAAAAATTCTACACAAACTGTGCCCATTTTGGTTGCCGCAATATTCGTTGTTTGATGCTGAAAATTTTTAAAATGAAAATAAGCATTAAAATCCTTAAATTGGCAATGTGATAAAAAGTTTAAAATCACCGTTTTCCCCTGCAAATTGGCAACTTTTTGACTTTTCATCATAATTTCTGCCAATTTATATTCATTTCAGATACAAGATGTTTTATAAGAAAAATGTAGCAATAAAATAAAAATGTTGGTGTTGCCAATTTGAAGAATAAAAGCTGATCAAATTAGGCTTTAAATAATTCCTGTCACAAATGGGTTAAAGTGTGCAGTTTTCAACTGCTTTAATATTATTAGGGGCCGGTAGTCCCACAAGGTACCCACTTACTACTCCTGAGTGGAGAGTGGCAAATTTATATGTATGTCTTTCCAAAGTACCACGAAAAGGCCATTTGACAACACATCTATGATTAATTGGACAGCCAACGCCCCAATCTGCTTGTCTGGCGCCGCCTTCAAATATTGACACAATGAAATCATATAAGGTCAATGCATGACACCGCAAACATAAGTATTGGCAAGTTGTCTCAGCATATTGTTGGGTGAGAAGATTTATGTGTTATGTTATTTCACTGATCGTCACATATGGACACGGCTTTAGCGGTCGATAGAAATGAAGGACATTAAAGCATAGGCCAGTTATAAAGTTCAACTTTTCCGAATTTGATTAATTACTATACGATGAAGATGTTGATGACGATGACAATAAGAAGAAGATGATGATAGTGATGATGATGGTGATGATGGTGGTGGTAGTGGTGGTAGTGGTGGTGTTGGTGGCTTTGATGGTGGTAATGGCAATCTAGTAACGGTGATGAAACACTGAAGGTAAACCAGCGGCTGTAATTCGACCACTACGAATTAGCATAGATATGACGTACATATTCCTGAATTTACATCGGGTTCGAGAATAATAAAAAAAAAAATCCTTAAAATATTAGCAGGCCACGTGGGTTCTCTATGACACAACTTTTCATTATGCTTATAAAGCTCCAGGTTGGTGATGTTTTAGGAGTAAACTGACTATCCGAGTAGTTCATGGTTCTGGTTCCTCTGCGGCACTAACATCTATTGGCAAGACATTAATCTTCATTGCCACTCTCCACCCAGGGGCAAATGGGTACCTGTGAGGATGTCGAAAGCCAATGACTGCCTTTGTTTGCAATTACCTTGCATGTATGCATGTGAACGGTGCAAAATGGTAGGAATGCTCCATATATCAGTATGTGTTCTTACCTATGAGAATCTTCCCAAAATAAACCGTATCGCAATGAGTTGACGCCAGATTTGTTTGTGGAAGGAATTGAATATTGTCTGGAAATCTGACAAAATTACTAAGAAATCTCTGTTTCAGGAGAAACGCGTAACCAAAACAACAGTGTGTTTTCTCAAGTAGCTACAAGTTCAAAGTCGACGAGTGTAAACTCCAATAATTCTATATCCCCGGCGTGGAATAGCGGACTGAATATGCACCGTGCTTGTCCAGGTAACCTAATCACACATTGTTTCAGCTTCACAGTTATCATGATGGTACATGTTTCAGGCAGATAGAAAAGAAGAGAAAATGAACGAAAGAACTGATTTATGAAACCCCCGTTATTTTCATGTCTATCGACTGATGAGGCACAATTGCATCTGAAAGCATAATGAAAGATAATAAATCATAGACGTTACAGACCTTTCGAATTAATAAACTAAACAAAAAGCTATATACAGTGTATAATTACCCCGGTCATGAGATTCAACTGTTGTTCTGATATATCAGTACATAATTGGGTCTTTCCTGTTCTGATATAAATGGGAATATTAATTTTAATAGGATGAAAACAAAACGTACGATGGATGCTTGGAATTACGAGTTAATGATGTGTGATAATACTGGAAGAAGCATCAAGATATCAAGTTACTATCTCCACCAAAAAATGCATGATATTGATATCTCTGTGCAAATTGTGTTGTTCAAAATACTGCATTTAAGTAAGATTTTGTTAGTTGGTTTGAATTTTGCTGGATCAGAAAAGCATAACATTTGTAATATACGTAAGCAGGTCTTCCTCAAACTTTTTTTGTTTTTTTTTTCCTGTGTTTTTCCATATTAATATTTTTATCAATAATAATAATAATAATAATAATAATAATAATAATAATAATAATAATAATAGCAAAGACAATTTGTAAAGCGCCATATCCATTAGAGATTTCATTCATAATAAATCAATACATAAAATCAATATAAATCAATATAATACATATCGCCATTTCGTTTTCATAACATTATAAATCAAATATATATTCACAAATCAATGAGCAAGGAGAAAAAAAGGAATGAAATTACTTTTGAAAACATACATACATACATACATGCATACACCAAAATCCCAACACCCCCCCCCCCCCCCGAATATGAATGATCCTTCAAAATATGGCGACTTTCTTTTATATATATTCAACTTAGTAGTGGATGCCATACGAACGAATATGATTAAGTGGACTTCACAAATTACTCAAAAAGAAACAAAAAAGGAAAAAGAAATGAATCAATCATAATGATATAACATTCGTTTCTATATAACACCTCCTTTGCTTTCCCCTGATTCACCCTTTCTACTGCACAATCTTCCGCTACTTAATCTACACGCAATATATCACACATACAAAAAACCCACCAATATATCACACATAAAAAACCCACCGATGCATGTTTTTAAAGGTTCTGAAAAAACAAAAACTATGCTCTAAACAATACCGTAAAGCAAACGTCAACAACAAATCCCTTTTCGGAAATATCAAATTCCTGAGATATATTCCTCGCTGCTTTTAAGATTATGTGATGGAGACTTGTATTCGGTGACGGTGATTTGATTAAAATTCATATACCGGAGCCTACTTTTGAAGCACATCAAGAAAGCTGAACATAAGGAGAGAGTCGGATAGGAAAAAAGGGTAAATATAAAATTTAGCAAAGAAGACGTAGAGCAAGTCAATTTAGGGGGAAAAAACTCGAGATTTCCTCGTGATCTCTTGTAGAAGGTATGGATATAACAATGTCCTGTTGCAAAATTATTCAGTATTCATTGCATATGCCATATATCACGAAGGGAATGCTCTGAGAAGTAGGTCTGTTCACTATTTCGCTGTTTTTAATCAAATTTTTATTTTATTTGTTTTATTTATATTTTATTTAAGCACGGCACCCAACTCAGCCCGAAGACTGCTCTTCCCTAGTTAGGTCGACATTGAAACACGTATCTATCTTCGTTGTATCTGGAACAAGAATCTTAAGCAAATACAGTGGGAGGAGAAGGACGTCGATAGGTGGTTTAATATAGATATACACACAGAGGAAATTTACATTGCTTTATGAGAGCCTATGATAAATTAAGAAAACATCTTGATATTTTGCAAAATATTTTCATATCCAATGCAATATATGGTTAAAGCATCACTTCACTGTTCGTTATACATGTATGTGGTGCAGTATAGTCTGTGTACGATATTCTCTTTTCATTTCAAAAAAGTTCTGGGCGAATTCAAGGTATTTTTTCGCCAAACTTATCCTGCTTTTAGCATAAAAAAAGGATAATGTACAGAAATCATGATGCGGACAGACTGGTTACCTTATGTACGCTAAGACACACTTTTCAAAACTTTAGGTATACAGTACATATATCATGATTACTCAACACTACAAGTCAAGTGTTAGCAATCGAACTACAAAGGTCATTACGAAATAGGGCTATCTCTTGAACAAAGTCCTATAGTGATGTAACACCTACTAAATAAATTGTGTGTTAACCCAAAGAACAAAGTTGATGTAAGTCTAGCCCATGATGCCACTTGAAGACAAGTGTGTTCCTTGAGAACAAAAATGGACTCATAGGGGACTGAAAAAACATTCCGAAATCAAAAGTAAATGGTGAAACAATGATTTAACGTTTCAAATCACTGAAACATTAAATCATGTATAGATATATATCAATATAGATGTTATAACATTTACTTTTCCATACAAGCTGAATTTCCCTCCTTCCAGTATGGTATCTACAATTTTAAATAAATTTAGAAATCCTATTGATCCATATCTGCGACTAGTGATATATCCAAGGCCCAAGAATACGAAGTGAACACAGAAATAATGCTAGCATGGCAGAGATGTAAATAACAAAAGAGATTAAGGGCATACTCTGATATTGTGATAATACTATAAGTAACAACGTGTATTTAAAGATTTATTACGGATGCAGGAAAAAAAGCTCTTGTTACGTTCTAAAAGGAAACAAATTCAGGTTATTAAAAGTACAAGTGTTATATCCTGATCACTTATAACATTTTCATTGTCATTATTTCCGGATTGGATGATTTCCAAAAAGAAGAAGAAAAAGAAAGAAAAAAGAAATCCGTTATCAGTTTAGACTTATTTGGTCTCTTCGAAAGTGGTAACATTTTTCCTGAAGTACTATAGACATAAACATGATTAATCACTGTATAAGAACGCTATATAAATGACCTAAGTGTATAATAGTTTACTGTATTAATGTAAATTATGGTATATTTATATAAGTGTTCCCGTTTTTGGATGATAATTAATAAATTGCTGTCCATCTCTTTTCACAAGGTCTTAATTTTAGCACAAGATTCAGGCTTCAGTGCGCACTATATATTCTGCTCTTCTTGGGGAGCTCATCCCCCCCCCCCCCCCACATGCCAAAATACAGGCATCAACACTGCTGAATAACATTGGCGTAAACCCGTGGGATGGTGGATATATCCCCCCCCCAAAAAAACAACTTTTTTGAGCGCGCGGGGGGGGGGGTGTCGTGTATATATATCCCTCCCCCCCACAACACACACTTTTTGATTGAGGAAGAAATGACATTTGAATTAATCAGTTAGTAAAAATTTTAATAATCTGTCATAAACAACCATCATATTTTAGAATTTTCATTTGAAAAATGCGATTGAAAACCAGAAAAATTGTAATTTTTGGCTCGCTCGCTTCGCTCGCTCGCAAGATAAAAATTAAAATGTGCATAGGAGGGTCTGTACAGGTGGGTGAGGGCATGTGTTTATACTTAAGTGTGCGTTCAACACACACACACAAAAAATCGGCAAAAAAGTCGATCATTCCCCCCCCCCCCCCCCCCCCCACTGATAAGCATGATAAGTGTGGAAATTATTACAAGGAAGGGAAGGACAAACCTTCTGTTCTTTTTATCTTTTTTTTTCTTTTGCATTATCATTTTTATTCAATGTAGGAGCTAGCCTTGACAAGCACTCAGCTTTTTGCTGGTTCCTCCACTCAAAAAGCAGTGTCCTATTCCGATCATGTACGTAGTTGTATATAAGTTGCATTTACGTGTATTTATGTCTCTGTGTTTAGATGTTATTTATTTATTGTTTATATCATTACAAAAGTTCGTTTATACTTCTATTGTTGTATTATAATTGTTACTTTGTTATGAGTAGAAATAAACTGAATAAACTAAAATCTGACTTTCCTTTATTAAGGTCTTAGACCGGCAAATGATATTCACCTGCTTTATTATCACACATATTAATTTAATTTCTCTGAATATCTTGAAATTTCACATTTCAAAAAATACTAATCTAACAGCTTGAAATTGGTGCTTTCCAATGTTTTTGCATCTTATCCTTATCCTTGACATGACCGTTTTCGTAATCAGAAGACTCTTCCTTGTTCCCTTATATAGCTACACCTTCAGCCAAAAAATATTTATTTTATAAGACAATATAGAAGGATATACATCGATGTAGCTTTAGTAAGTGATAACGAAACTTTCCGCTTTAATTAAGAATTCTGAATCTCTGCAGAGTGTTTCTTTAAAAGGAGACATAACTCTCCCAGCACAGTTCTGTCATATAAACATGATTAATTACATAATAAAAAGGTAATAAAATCATATTAAGTTTTAAAAAGCAATGTAGAGAATGATTTGCGCTCACGAGTATTGGCAAACACCATAAAATGATGCCATTTATCAAACCTCTTTTCGCTTTCATTTGAGTGGACAGACAGAGGAGGGGGTCATGTCGAAGGTCTTTGGAGCTAGATAATGATCGAAGAGGCGCTGTGGCTCAGTTGTAGAGCGTGGTCTAACCGGGAGTACCCGGATTAGAAACCCAGTTGATGCGCTAATGCCCTTTGGTAAGGTATTAATCCTCATCACGGAGGGGACTTAAAGCCGTTGGTCCCCTGGTTGCTTACTAACAAGCATACACATGCTTTCTTTAGCAGTCAGGTGAAATAACCAACCATTTAACCATTATCATTCAACTCTTATCTCTTCGGGAATCTTCCCAAATTTCGACTGTTGAATTAAATCATGAAAGATCGCCTGTCTTCTTTTCTCTATCATTTATTCATTTTGTATTACTGTATATGAAAGGTAATTATACTCTGCGAGCAAATTACTTTAACTTTCAATTATTCTTGAATACGATGTCATTCATAATCAATAATACGTGACAAAATCATAAAATATTTGTATCATTAAAGAGGATGAAATGGCCTTTGACTTGAATTATACGAAATTTATCAAGACAAAATAATTTCTCGATTAATTATGGGAAATGTTGGGGTTCAATTTTTAGAGAAAGAGGTAAAGGAAACTTTTCTGTTTAATAATTTGGCTTATTTGGCTGGACTAGTTCCAAGAAGTTTTGTCCAAATTTTGAACCTTCAGTGTATATAAAACTTTTCTCTGAACATGTACTGCAAAAGTTATCTTTTAACGAATACAGTATTTAAGAGAAATCTAAAGAATATTCTTTTAATGCAGATAGGGAAGGGGAGGAGTTAAAAAAACATTCTTTTTGTTGTTCAATGATTGGTGTACCTATAAATACGATATATTTTGCTTTCACATTACTGTTACCAACCTTACTTAATATTTCACTCCTACAGAAAGTGCTTGTGGAAAATCAGAATGTAGCTATTCCTTGCCACTTTAGTTCCAAACCTACCAACAGAAGAACTCTTAAAACTCTTTCCAAGGGACATTAAGGGACTTTCCCTCCGAGAACTGAGAACTGGTCAGTAACGATAGATAATATGGAGCGAAAGTAAGTTCAACAAACAAACAAACAAAACTCTCAGAAAGCTCTCAGTCATACAGGAGAATACCCAGAAACTAAACATTTTTTTCTTAATTTTAATGTATGTGTAGAAAAAAATCTCCTATCGATTCGATTAGTTACATTCGTGACAAGTAAGAGCTATAAAAACGAGTTTCATACAAGACAGGAAATTTTCGACTGCTGTCAATAAGCCTAAATTAATACTTTTTCCAATAACACTTCTTGTGTAATATAAAATGAAATGCTAGAGCTAAACTGAAGTACGTGGAATATACCAAAATGGAATTTATCATACTTACTAGGTTTTCACAGCTCAGAAGCGCTCTCATCCTGGCAAACAAGTGGCATAACTTTCACTTTGTGATGCAGTAAGTCGAGTACTTTCCAATCTATATAGTATATCCATTTAGTTCTGCTTGACGGCGTAGAACATCTACTGCTACTATCGTCATGATCATCGCTCATCCATTATACATGCAATGTAGAACTGCACGCCGGCACGACCATTCGCATAACTGACGGGCTTCGCTAGGACACTTGGTCGCCAAAACGAACTTTGTTCGCATCGTCAGGCATGCGCGTGTATTGGTTGCAGATCGTGCCGCGAATCTCTGAGATCACCGGCCGTGTAACGATGATAATGCGCATAAATTTTACTAGTCGATATTGTATCTGAATTTGAGTGATGGTTTCAAGTGGAGTCGAATTTTTGAACGAGTCATTCACTTCGGTAATTTTTTTCCTCCTCTTTTTGTGTGTATATATGTTTTCTTTGTGGTATAGTTAGTGGTAATCCAGAGGACTTTGACGTTCAAAGTCCAAGGAGGTTTATGTTTGCCGAGACATCTCCCTGGTCTGTGGTTGTCATTGGGAGGAGCTTTACCTCTACGAACCTGAAGTTTGGGATAACGGTGATGTCGGTAACAATATTTGTGCAAATTATTTGTATCTTTTGCGGGTTCTTGATGATTAGTGCCTTAGGATCAGTCCACGATTCGTCTTGAAAGGTTGAACTGTGTCACGGGCATTGTGGGTGAAGCCATGCATATAGGGGCGGATATGATTGATCGGTGTGATGGTGGTGTTAAAAAGATGGATGTAATCTGTATGCTTATATTCTTCCTCATCTTCTTTTCTTCTCTTTCTCTTCTTCCTTCTCCTTTTCCGTCTACTCCTTATTCTTTTTTCATTCTTCTTCCTCTTTTTCTTCAACCGTCTTCTTCTCTTCTTTCGATTTTTGCAAGGAAAAGCTTGTCCTCAAACTTGCATCGCGGGTTCCTGACGGAGCAGTGGTGTAATCATGTTTCACGAATACGTCATGTACGTTGTGGGGCGTGGGGGGGGGGGGGGGTCTCGGTTAAGTCTATTCTTTCATGAGAATGTTGTAACAAAAAAAAAGGAACATAATGATGAATGTGGTGATAGAGGTTGCGGATAGTTTATCTATTGCTATCGAGGGAGCGTTCTAGATGCTAGGTTCATGTCAACTCTGAACTTGAAGGCACGTTGGAGAGAAAGAGGAAGAGGAAGAGGTGGCGAATGTAATAATCATATCGTGGTGGTGGTGGTCGTTGTATATATTTTAGTACTCGTGATGATGATGGTGTTTGTTACTGTTATTGGTGGTGGTGGTGGTGGTACTGGTAGTATGTGAAAGTGGTGATAGTGTTGCTACTGCTGGAGGTGGTGACGACAACGGCGATGGTAGTAGTATTGGTGGTGGCGGGAGAGGATACTGGGTTGTTTGCTTTTTCTCTCTCGAAGGTCGTAAAGTGGTTCTTTTGACTGCAACATTTATTTTAGTCTTTCAACAACAACAACAAAAAAGAAAAAGAAAAAGGAAATGCCGTAGTTTGATAGATCCTTAGTCCATCATAAAAGTGTCATTCCCTTGAAAGCATTTACAATATCAATTTAGCCTGCAATTCGGCACCGCATTGTAAAATATCGCAGAGCTTCTGAGCTTTCACGAGCATTTCATAACTTAGCTAATGAGAAAGGCTTTACTGTGTTTAAAAAACACAGTGCGTGTTAATTCTCGCACCATCAAGCTAATGTCCTGTGACTGTGTGAATCGAGGCGTGTTATATTCAGTATAGCATTCCCACTGTGAGCCTCTGTCATGCTTATCATGTTGTCATGTTCATAGACAACGGTTCAGACGAACTTCCAGTCGAGGTGAGGAATCATGAGAACCACTCCAGACGTGCACAACATGAACATTATAGACTAAGATTAAAGGTTGATCATGATAAATGTACATTAATTAATATCCCTAATGCAAGCCTCACAACATATTGATTTATTGGGGACCTAATTTATGATTCATGGTTATGTAGAAAGCTACAGCGTATTTTTGTTTTCATACACTGTTAGGACGAACTGAACTTCTTTTGGTCTGTAGAGCCCCAGCCTCATCCTACAGTTTAATTCTATAACCATGATAACCGTATTTCTAAACTTCAAAAGAAATTGGACAATGCATATTCACGATTTTTGTAAACAGAAAACATGATTTTAAGTTCGTAAAGTGCGATTTACCCCGAAAAAAAAATCCTTGGAAGATTTTTTTGGCCCGAAACAATTCAACCGCAATACGGACATCCGGCATTAATGCTCTGCGCTAAATAATGCGTACTGAAAAATTGGCCCTTTAATGTTTGGCTGATAAGCAATTAAGATTTATGTCGTTATCTGAGGAGTGTGATCTGCTGGGTTAGGACTTTGTTATTGTTTATTTAGTAGGGTTTATCGGAACAGAGTCGAGTGGGTATATAAGCGGCTTGGTCACCTTACATACTGCCACATGAAAAACGAATTATTTATTTTTTTTGTAAATGTGTTATTACCTGTGCCCTTTGTAGGCCATCTTACTGAAAGCGATAGCGTCTATTTCTAAAACCTTTTCCCATATCATAAAGAGTGTCATAAACCCTAAATGGTCCGCTGCTGAAAGTTAACTATACACTATAATAAGTTGAATACAGCCGTTAAATGTCCGCCACTATAACTATAAAGAGCCGCTGAAGGACCTTTAGTATCCGGTGCTAAACTTTAACAATCCGCTACTAGTACAAGTCTTAACTTTAAAGAAACGGCACTCAATCAAACTTCCTTCTGATTGGACTCTTAAAGATTCGAAGTTTAACTTTAAAGATTCAGTGTTGAACCTTTCAGATCTGTCATTACCCTATGATGATTCAAACTTATGTTCAATGTGGAAATAGATTTAGCATTTAACTGTAACCAAATCCTAAAAATAAAACACTTGCTGATATATATCAACATAGGGTTAATGGTGCTCCATTTGGGATTTTTAAGTATGTTTCTAATTTTCTGTTTCATCACTCCCAGTGTCACAGATGAACAGTTATTCCATACTGGACACGTTTACTCTAATTACGGCTTTGCGGAAAGACCAAGGTATTTGAGAAACAACTTAATTAAACGCATGCATGTTTAATGAGCACACTCAGAGGAGAGTGTTTGTGATGTGACGATCAATCATTAAAACTCATGGAAGGTTTATGGTATTTCATTAAGCCTCTCGATATTGGCACTCTTTTACTGGACAGACGACAAAATTGTGCTTGCAATTTAAAGAGATGCCATAATGTAAAGTTTCTGTTCGACCAATATGAACGGAGGACAAAATACAATGCTATAGACCAATTTCACCTCCGGTTTATGTATTTGGCCCTCTATCGGCGACGCCATTGCTGCGGTGGGCAAGCGCGCTGACCGCGATTGGCTCTGTGTACAAAATGAATGTAAGATATGAGATATGCTCCGATATTGTTCCATTTACTTTATTCTAGATCAATAAAATAAAGCATGGATACATGGGTAGATGAGGTAAGACAATGGTCATATCTGATGGATGAAGGTATGATGTATTTTTGTACTTTCGATGGTTTTTCAACTTAGTTTTGTCAGTAAAAGTTCGATTGCAGCATAGAAGCCGTAGTAAAGGGGAGCCCTAAATCTTACCCTGTTTACAAAGTCATGTTTGCACTCATTAAATTTTACGCCAAAGTACATAATGATAATGTTTCTTGACTTCAACGTCCTTTCTGTTGATGTTTTTACCCACTGGCGACGAATTCCTTCACATTGCTTACGGAAACCTGTGTAGGGAGTACGGCTTCTCACACAAACAGGCTTCATGAGTCAAAAGCGAGTGAATTTCGCACTCACTTAGCTTCCAATTTTTAAACTTTCTCTAATTCTTGTGGCATTTGAGCACCGCACAGCTGCGACCTGAACTTCCCTGATAATTTCTCATTGCAAATATTAAAATAAATCTGCATATACTGGTCAAAATAGACAAAAAATCGAACGAATGTACATAACGCGCTATTGACTTGTGTACTATAAAAGTTGGAGCGCGAGCCCAAAGATGTCACAGTTTCAATATACAGTGTAACAGTGAAAAATATTTGTACTGCAATAAACACAGATCCCCCAAAGGATGCTAAAATTCCACGACAGGAGATTTCCCCCTGTTTCGCAGAAACGGATATGTCGCAGTGGAAAAAACTCCGTTCCTCGAATAGGACGTTAAATGGACGACCAGTGTAGAGGAGAGTCGCATACTTTTCACGGGAAGAACCCGTTGCAATATTTGAAGAAGAAAATAAGGAAACCCCGCTGTAGTGGTATTTAAACATACACATCCAAGTCAGATTCACCGGGCGGAAGGCCAGAGGGTCACGCTTATTAAAGATTGCTTTTCTCCATCACAGGCGTAGTGACGTTAAATACTTAATTTATATAATAATGAATAAGCACAGACAACTTAACAAAAAAGGAAAGAAGGCTCCGGTTAGTAAACCTGCCGACAAACAAAACAAACTGGTTCACAGATTTCAGTTTTGCAGAAAAAGGTAACGAAAAAATAATAAATAGAAATATCTACCCATCGTGCACAAAAGAAAGTGAATTTTTTTCTTATTCGTTGTTAATGCCCCAAACTCCACTCATTCTTGGATGACCCTCTCCTCACGAAAAGCCTTATTAAATCCTTTGAAGAAATTATGACATCAGAATACAAGGAAGCGTACTACAAAACTAATACTCTGGACTAAAAGTCAGGAAAGAAATTGTATTTTCCCCATCTTTCTCTTTCCCTCTCTCTCTCTCACACACACGCACGCACACCTCACACGCACACACAAGCAGGCTTCAAATCTTTGTTTGACATCCGAGTACCACTGTCCTCAGGATTGTTTTTTCTTTGTTCACTGTCCTCGCTTATATAGCTATACAAGAGCAACCCACAACGCACACCCACAACGCACACCCACAACGCACACTATTTTCTCTCCATCTTTTCTTCTCTATTCTATCCCTATCCCCTCTGTCCACCTCTCCCCACCCCCCCCCCCTCTCTCTCTCTCTCTCTCTCTCTCTCTCTCTCTCTCTCTCTTACTTCGCCTTCCATTCAGAAGATCCTCAATAAGAATTTTATTTTCCCCCTGGGAAGCATTATAAACTATAGCCATTTTTCGTCAACTAATCGCTGTTACATTAGACATGAGAGATTATGTTTGATGCCACGATACAGAAAACTTACAACCCCGCGATTCCAAGATCTCGATGCGTTGGGCAAATCTGGAGGAGAGATGGCGCTCTTCTGAAGCAAAATCAGTTCATGCTTGACCCATCTCCGGATTTCATTGATTTCTTTTGGCTAATAATTTGCGACTTTCGATATCTATATCAATTATCTTCAGTAATATGAATTCTCCCTACCTTTGCACTTCCAAATTGTTGTTTACTTCACCATTCTTTTATCTTCTGTTTTATTTCTTTGATACTGCCGCTTCATTTTCACCATTATCGACTCTATCTCTGCCTCGTCCCATTTACTTTTCCTTATTTCTTCTTCTATTTTTTTTTCATTGCCCTCCTCTCCTCTCCTCTCCTGGAATATTGATGTCTTGTTTGTAACTAATGACATTACCGACGATTTAACAGTAAACACCTGGAAACCTGGGAATTCCAGTTTGTTGATTGAAACTAATAAAACTAGGCATATTTTAACAGTAAGTTTCTAAAAACCTGTAAATTTTTATTTCTTGTTTGCAACTAAATGAGAATATTAAACGGTTTAACAAAAAAACCTGAAAACTTCAATTTCTTGATTGGCTACTGAGAATACAGGTTTAACAGTAAATTCCTCAAATTTTCTACTACGAGGAAATATTTCTTTCTTTCCTATATATATATTTTTTTTTTATTTTTTTTTTTTTTTGGGGGGGGATAGGATGGAAAAGAAATACACATTTTGTATTATCCTAAGGGATTAAATTCGGCTGGGAAATGTCGATGCAATTGACTCACTCAATGACATCAACGTTCCTAACACTGCAATCAACCGGATTTCAATCCAAAATATTGAGTGGTGCATGTGAAAGGAAAAAAACCCATCCCAACCCTTGGCGTAAATCCCGGGGGGATGGGGGACATATCCCCCCCCCCCCCACTTTTTCGAGAGGGGGGATGGCGTGTACAAATATCCCCCTCATTTTAAGGAAAAATGATATTGTAATTAATCAGTTGGTGAAATTGTTCATTAAAATTTCAGAAACGACGGTCATATAGTGGAATTTTCTTTTGAAATGCTCTTAAAAACAAAAAAAAAGGTGATTATTTTTCGCTCTCTCGCAAAATAGAAGAATTATATGTGTGTGGGTCTGGTCGAGTGAGTATAGGTGTGTGTGTGGTGTGTGCGTGTGTATACTTAAATGTGAGTTCGTGCAGGAAATTTCGGCAAAAAAAGTCGATCACCCCCCCCCCTCGTCAAAACGGATTAACGCCGGTGACCCCAACTGAATTACCTTTGACCAGTCCTGCCCTGGCTGCAGGGGCGTAACACGTACCTGTTATCAGGGGGGGGGGGGGGGGCAGAGCCCAAAATTTCCCGGTATCTAGTCTATGTCTAGAATCTGTGGCGTAGCTAGGACTGCATTATTTTTAGGAGGACGGTAGTGCTCCACCGGCGTAAATCCAATTTGAGGAGTGGGGGTGAAAAACTTTTTTAACGATTTTTTTTCCCTCTCACACACATTTTGATATCTATTTGGAAGCGAGCAAAGCGAGCGAGCAGAAAATAACCACTTTTGGGGTTGTGAATCGCATTTTCGAATAAGAATGCTAAAGTATGACGAAAGAGCGAAGCGAGCGAGCCAAAAATAACCACTTTTTTCGATTTTAATCACATTTTCGGATGGAAATCCTAAGATTTTAATGAGCGAGCGAAGCAAGCGAGCCCAAAATAACCACCTTTTTTTGTTTTCAAAAGCATTTTCAAATAGAAATTCTAAAATATGATGGTTTTTTATGATAGATATTCAGAATTTTTAATAACTGATTAATTAAAATATATTTTCTTCCTTAAAAAGTGTGCCTGCATGGGGGGAAATTTGTACACACCATCCCCCCTCTCCCCCAAGTGGGGGTGATAGATCCCCCATCCCCTGGAATTTACGCCAATGTAGTGCTCCCTAGAGGGGAGGGTGCAGGGAGGGAGCTCCGACGTTTCTTTGAATTGTTAGTTGTCGGTAATTAAGTCTATCTTCTGCGGCGTAACTAGGATTTCATTTTAGGAGGACGGTAGTGCTCCCTAGGAGGGGGGAGGGTGGAGGGAGGGGGAGTTTCCCCCCTCCCGCGCAAAGCGCGGAAGCTCCGACGTTTTTTCGCTGTCAGTTCCCGCTCTTCTTACGCTTTCTGCCTGTTATCGGGGGGCGGGGGGCATACGCATAGCCCAAATTTCCCGGTAATTAAGTCTAGAATCAGTGGTGTAGCTAGGATTTTTATTTTAGGACGACGATAGTGCAAAGCGCGCTCCCTAGGCATGCTAGGGGGAGGGTGCAGGGATGGTAATTTTCCCCTCCCGCTCCAAGCGCGGAAGCTCTGACGTTTCTTTGAATTGTTCGTTGAGTGTTCCCGGTCTCTTACATTCTCTGCCTGTTATGGGGGAGGGGCAGAGCCGAAAATTTCCCGGTATCTATGTCTAGAAAAAGAATATGCGGAGGTGAGCCCACACCGCGAGTTGCTTGTTGCGAATCCCTTAGCGGGTGGGGCCCAGGGTTCTGGCTTAGGGCCCCTGATGGGGGTCTACAGGGAAAGCCACTGCGGGGGTCCAGGGAGTGGAGCACCCGGAAACTCCGGGGATTTGGTACTAAATTTTCCCTCATTTCTTTTGTTTCCATTTGCTTTTTTTGCTTTTTTCCCCCTTTCCCTCTTTCCCTCTCTCTCTCTTTTCTTCTTTCTCCCCCTTTCTCCTTTTTTCTTTCCCGTTCTCCTTCTTCCTTTCCCTTTCTCCTTCTTTCTTTCCCTTTCTCCTTCTTTCTTTTCCTTTCTTCTTCTTTCTTTTCCTTTCTTCCTTTCCCTTTCTCCCTTCCTTTTTCTTCCTTTCCCTCCCTTTCGTTTTTTCCCAGTGGTTTGGTGCATTTTCCCGCTGAAATCCTTCAAGGGGGCACTCTGCCCCCCCGCCCCCGGCTGTTACGCCACTGCCTGGCTGATGATGATGATGATGATGATGATGATAACGGTATCCGCCTCAGCTGTGCGCTCATGGCGCTTGCTCCAGAATGCCTCACAAATTTCAGCATTCAGTTAGTGTCAAATTTATAAGCAGTTTATATCCAATGTCCTTCGTTAGCATAATTGCGTATGAAATGACGGCACAGCCAAGAACAGATAAGTTTTGAGTGCCAACATGAACTGATGAAAGTTGATACAAACTCAGCATTCCTATCGTCCTAGGCCTTCGACTAAGGGTTTCAGTCAATAAAGCTTGGTCAGCTGATCTCAGGCGGCTGTGCAGGTCGATGCTTTGAACACCAGTTTGAAGGTGATCCTCTGGTTGAAATGCAGAGGAGAATTTGAGATGACTCCACAGCCGGGAACAGATAAGTCTTGAGTTCCTGTCCAAGACGGATGCCCCCTCCCATAAATCATAGATGGAAAAGGTTTATATTTCCTTAAAGGCTTGGTGGTTTTGTAAACTAATCATGCATAAAGATGAAAACAATCTAACAGATTTCCCTTTCCACTGATATTACTGAAATGAATATTGGCACATCCTACATGTCAATATTGTTTCACGGGAAGTGGTGAAAGTGTAAATAATATGAAAGATGATTTGGTTACCGATGTACGATTTTTGTTAAAACACTTCAATTATCAATCAACCTTCCTTCTCATAGATATTGAAAAATTGTTGTATCCGGGTAGATTTATTTCATGATGAGCACTTGGGTTTCGCCTCCTATGTTATAAATATCCTGATATGTTAAAATAAATGGGGAAAACCCTTTTGGTTTTTCCAGCGACCGACCATCATGGTTAAAGTCTGCGAGACATAGCACAGACTTTAGATGGAGCTATTCAGAATTACGAGCACGGACGGGAAAGGGGTGTTACCCACTGAGGTTTAGGACAAAGGATTACAGACGGATACCTCGTCCAGAGATGCGCGTACGTAAACTATATTTGCCATGTTTCCGAAGGCCAGAAGATTGCCGATGTAGCCCGAAATAACAATAACATGCTCCCTCTTTCATTTCAAAACTTTTATACTTTAAATAACACTATTCACCCCTACCCTACTCGAAATTCCTCTAATCTTCATGTAGTTAACCCTAAGTTACTTATTGCCCATAGATCCGTAAGACACCATGGCCCAGACCTATGGAATCCTCTCCCAGAATGTATCAAATCCTCTTGTTCACTCTACTCATTTAAAGCGAAAGTTAAGACTATGTTGCTATCAGAATATTCACGGTAAAATTTCTGTGTTAGCTCCTCGGTCTTTTTCACAGTATCATCCTTTCTACCATTTTAGTCATTACCGATATCATGATCAGCATCATCATCTTCATCATCATCATCATCATCATCATCATCATCAGTATCATCATCATCATCCTCCTCATTTTCATCATCATCATCGTCATTATCCTCTTAATACAGGATTTAATTATTTTTTCCATTCTGCTTATTTAATATGGTTAGCTATTTCATAATATTTGGGGCTGCCATATTTTCAAGCACATTGCTTATAATGGCAGTCCTTCTTCTGCAAATAATCTTATTTTCAATAAAATCTTATGTTTAACTGAATTACAAAAAAAAAAAAAAAAAAAAAAGAATTGACAATTTATCATTTGTTTCGTAAATGATTATTACAAATACTTTGTGTTATGATTCATTGTAAAAAAATCTTTTGTATTTTATTTTATGTATGTTATCTGAAAAAATTGTACATAAATCAATGCAGAAGAAAATAAATAAATCAAATCAAATCAAGTTTTGTTTGATTCGTTTTGCAATCAGTACTGGGGTCTGAACAAAAAAACTAGCATTACGCACCGCGCACACAAACTAGCGATATGTAGTCTAGATTCTGGACTCTTTTTATGAAGTTTTTATATTCCCCGAAAAAGCTGCCAAACTCACTGTACACTTCAAGTCGAGTGATGGCGTGATCCCGAGAACCGGGCGCGTCTTTTTTTTCCCTACCGTTACTGCGTAAAATTGCAGAACTTCACTCAGGAAGCGACTTGTGCGAGAGGCTACACAGAACACTTATTAGGGTTAATAACTGCTTTTCGCCCGAAGCTTCGGGCGTCCATCAACCAACTATCGCGGTGTCAGCTGCACTTCAATACATGAACAATTCCATCCAAAACTATATAAACCTCTCATAATTCTCTACCACAAAGTATGAGTGACTTTTGATATAGTTATTTTTCTTCAAATCTAGCTTACATTATGTGTACGCAGCTAGCCCATATCACATGCATTGCAAGCCGACGCGATCGACGAACAAAGTCCACGCGCATGCGTAGTGCGGGTGTACTGCGTAAATCATATTCTCTATATTGATAATAGCCTCTCGCACTAGTCGCTTCCTGAGTGAAGTTCTGCAATTTTACGCAGTAACGGTAGGGAAAAAAAAGACGCGAACCGGGCGGACAGGTTCTCGGGATCGCGCCATCACTCGACTTGACGTGTACAGTGAGTTTGGCAGCTCTTTCGGGGAACATAAAAACTTCATAAAAAGAGTCCAGAATCTAGACTAAGCGATATGTTGATCGAGCCCATGTCCTCTCCTATATTTGTGTCAAAAGCCTTCACCAATAATTATACCATCCTACTTTAACTCTTACGGTGCCTAGGGGTTTTGCTTGTTCCAAGATTCTACCAAATCGTGAACAATGCTTACTTTTCAAATGCCTGCAAATCTTCAACAGTAACTTCTATACAACTATGTTGTACACAAAAGTTATAGAAAATTGATAATCCTTTCAAATGATACCAAATATTTCTATTGATTCAATGCCATGCACGAAAATTATTGTGAAATAGAACTGAGCTTCTCATTTGACCTCAGGTTTTCGTTTCTCATTTGTTTGCTATTGTTTTATGCTAAAGTGAGAATGGATCCTTTCCAAAAACTGTAGTTTTCTCAGACAAATCCTATGATAGCATATAGTGACTGATATATATTTCAAATACCAGATCCATCATCTAAACTTTGACATAATTTCATCACCACATACATCTTTAAATGGAGCAATGGTCGATTAAAATTACAAAGTCTCTTTGTCACATATACGTGACATTGGCACTGTAAGTGTTTAGGGTTTTTTATGGGGAATGAACAGGATGTGCCCTAAAAATCACGTAGTAAAAAAAGATGACGATTCTTTTTTCACTAGGCGAAGATTCATCGGAAAAAGTCAGTCTTACTGGTACCATAAGCCATCCTCATAAACGAGAATTCATATGGCTATATCATGTTACCAACAAGAGGAGACTTCAGCTACGTTCACAGGGGCCCTCGTAGATTTTGAGACCTAGAAGTTTTAAACAGCTGGTGGGGGGGGGGGGGTAAATAAGACAAGGGTACATGTAGCCTATTATGGAAAGATATGGACAAATGCAAACATCTTTGGCAACTACCTTAACACTGAAAGAAATGAAAATGGAAGAATGATAACAATTAACTCAATGTCCCCCAGAGCTGTCATTCATTTTTAATCAAAGATTGAAAAAAATTCCACCGCCGGGATTCGAACCCGGGTCACTGGCTTAGAACGTCAGGGCCTTAACCACTAGACCACAGAGTCGGGCCAGCAATTAGCATGATTAGGCGCGAGGATTCTCATTGTTCATTAACTCACCTGCACCAAAACTGGCATAATTGGATTCGGTCACGCCTAACTGCTGGCCCGCCTCTGTGGCGTTCCAAGCCAGTGACCCGGGTTCGATTCCCGACGGATACATTTTTTTAACCTTTGATTTTAAAATTGGATGACAGCTCTGGGGGTTAGTTTAATTTTGTTAATTTTGAAAAATGTAACACGATGAAACTGGGAAATTGTAATGAGACCTTCAGACAATTTTGCGTACTTAGTATCAAAATACCTCTGAATAGTGGTCTGAGCTTTTACGACCTGAATTTTACATCAAAATTTGAAGACATTAAGACAATGTTAAATTATGGAACTTAGGTCTCTAACTTTATATCGAAAGGTGATCATTATCAAGTCTCTTATTGTACATAAATTGATTTGGTTACTCTGTATTTTTCCTGACTCCCTTCTATCGTCCTTTACAGAACTTCACAAATTGATTTTTTCAATTTGTATGGAATAATATATAGGAAGGACAAAATAAAACGCTCTTTGCTTTCCAATGATCATAAAGAAGGAGGTCTTAAAATCCCTAATTTATCATCCTTCGATGCAATGAAATTTTCTTAGTTAAAAAGAAAGGCCTACTTTGACGAAGGAAACAAAAGTAAATGTAAAATATCTTTGCATATTCTCTTAGATATATGGAAGAAGATATTTTCTTTAGTGGTCTCTGTTCAGATCAATTAATCCTTACTATAATTTGGCTAATCTTGTGTGTCCTTCCGTTTGTTTGACGGCGCTTTTCTCCGTGGTTTTCCACTCAATCGAGCTGGAATTTTTTCTAAACATGGTTAAATTGTTCGCAGATTGTCATGAGGGGGGTTGTTTGTGGTATTTTGGTCGCATTATTTAAAGTTTTTTTACAATTCGTAACTTTTTGGCATTCCTTTTCGCAGCCCTGAGTATAGCTTCGAAGTTCCCAGTCCCTTTTACCTCTCTCGGGTCAGCGAAATACAAAGCATGCATGCCATCATGCCGACCGTCGACCGTGTATGGTACGGTATACGGTACGTACGTACATACTCATGCGCTGGCTGCATGCATGTGCTGCTGAAACGTAAACAACATACCGTAATCGGCCGATGTCCTCAGTGGTTACTGGTGAGTACGACTTTCTGACAAACCTATTTATTTATTTTATTGTGAATGATTCTGCAGTGAAGCCCCATTCTGTAATTCTAACGTATGATAAATTTGTTACTTAAAAGGCTCTAGATCTAGAAATCTATAGCCTAGCCCTAGGCCTAGGCTACTATCAAATGCTGGTCATAAGAGGTAAGAAAGTTTTTATGTTATAGGCAGTGTATATACAGCCACATACATGTGGCCACACGCGTGTGGTTATATCCGATACTTATGGTTGGCCGTTCCCGCCAAAACGCATGCCAAAACCATACGCGTGCAAGTCAGAACGTACGCATGGTTCTTTCATAACGTACGCGTGGATCTGTCATAACGTACGCGTGGATCTGTCATAACGTACGTATGGTCTTGACAGAACGTACGTCTGGACATTTTCTATTATACTTCTATGACATTCTTAACGTACGTATGGTTTTGGCATAACGTACGCGTGGTTCTGTCATTACGTACGCGTGGTTCTGTCATTACATACGCGTGGTTCTGTCATTACATACGCGTGGTTCCCGGAAAAATAATTAACTCATAGACCAAACCACGCGTACGTAATGACAGAAGCACGCGTACGTTATGCCAAAACAACGCGTACGTAATGACAGAAGCACGCGTACGTTATGCCAAAACAACGCGTATGTAATGACAGAAACACGCGTACGTTATGCCATAACCATACGTGCGTAATGACAAGACCACGCGTACGTAATTCAGTACATTTCAGTACAACAGTCGTACAACCAATGAGAAAGCTTGTTGTATAATTGAACGTATGAAGCTGAATTCGATCCCGCCATTCTTTCAATTGCCTTGTAAAGTTGTATACTGCACCTCTCTAACAGTTAACTTGACTTGGATTGCATGTAGTTAGGTTGGTGACACGACATTTGCTCCGGCGACATTTGCTCCGCCGACAACTGCTCCGATAATGGCGACAAGTGCTCCGCGACAAGTGCTCCGCCGACAATTGCTCCGGCGACATTTGCTCCGGCGACATTTGCTCCGGCGACATTTGCTCCGCCGACATTTGCTCCGGCGACATTTGCTCCGCCGAATTATGCTAAAAAACGACATTTGCTCCGCCGAATTATGCTAAAAAACGACATTTGCTCCGCCGACGTATGTTCCGCGGAATTATGCTAAAAAACGACATTTGCTCCGCCGACATTTGCTCCGCCGAATTATGCTTAAAAACGACATTTGCTCCGCCGACGTATGTTCCGCCGAATTATGCTAAAAAACGACATTTGCTCCGCCGACATTTGCTCCGCCGAATTATGCTTAAAAACGACATTTGCTCCGCCGACGTATGTTCCGCCGAATTATGCTAAAAACGACATTTGCTCTGCCGACGTATGTTCCGCCGAATTATGCTATAAACGACGACATTTGCTCCGACGACATATGCTCCGCCGACATATGCTCCGCCGAATTATTTCGACAATAAAGTAACAACTGGCCCACCGACATATTTCTGCCAAATTAATTCCGAAGACACTACACTTGAACTGGTGACAATATTGCTCCATCGATGCCACAAAATGAAATGCGAGAGCATACTCTTTGACGTAGCCAAGAATTTTCAACAACGGGAGAGGGGGGCAAGGCGAGGGAGCGAAGCGACGGAGGGGGGAAGCTGTTGGAGATGGTTATTCCCCCTTCCACGGTAGGAAGATTAAAAAAAAAAAAATTCGGGTAAAATTCGTGTAAAAATGCAGTATTAGGGGAAACTGATATGAGAAGTGGCATATAACGGGGGGGGGGGGCATGGTGGGGTATTCCCCACCCACGGTAGAGAGATTCTTTGTAAATTCGCGCATAAAAACAGTACTTCTTGCACACTAAAAATCAGCATAAGGAGTGACTTACATGAGAAGTGGCAGTTCTAGAACAACTCTCCTGGAGGACAAGCCCATCCCCCCCCCCCCCGCCCCCGAAGACAACTTCCCCGGAGGACGGGTCCCTCAGAGGACATTTCCTTCGGAGGATGGCTCCCACGATGACAGCTCCTGAGGAACACAATACCCCCGAGGAAATCAGGAAAACTGATTTCAATCAACACATCAATTCTAGTGATAAATAAATTTACGTTCCTTTTCTTTAGAACTGTCACCTTTTTGTTTATTTTTAAAAAATGCTCTGCTTCAATAGAAAAACATCCCTTTTTTGCTAGAATAGAATTGCCCTACATTTAAGGTTGAAAGTTCAATGTTTATGTATTTCTACAGTATATTTCTTTTTTTTTTCACATTAAACATCAAATGCGCAAGATCATGAAACAGATTACCCTTAAAATAGATATATCAAATAAATATAGTTAATGATTAAGATATAGGAGTTTCAGTGAAATTAGGCAATGTAAGTTAATGAAAGAGGAGGAGACTATTTAATGATGATTAGGCCTAAATGCTCGAAGCAATTGCATCCGTTACATATTCTGTTGAGTTTACGTTATTACACGAAATCAGGGTCAAGATGGGGTATTACGTGGGTAGATGTGTTTAAAGGAAAATTGTACTTTTGTACTTTTCTACCAGTGCCTCTGAAGATGAGCAAATGAATGAAGTGATGTACTTCACACATAAAAAAAAAAAAGAAGAAATATGACAACGTATTCTCAAAGTGGGATGAAGCGTCTATCTTATTTATGATGTGTCTATGATATTATCTCACCATGCTGACTGTGGGATAAAATTATTCCTTAACTTAATCTAAATTCTCTTCCACACGTTCTTTTTCTTGTCGAACCTTCCGTTTCGAATATACATTTGAATTTATGTTTCTTATGTTGCACAATTTCATTAATCAAGAACTTATGTGCTGGAAGACTTAATCATTTTCTGAGAAAAATGCGTGTAGTAGGCTCTCATTGAAGGATTAACGCACAACAAATTTCTAGAAGTCGAAAAGTTGCAATTTGATAAACCTTATAAAGAGTAGACTCAAAGAAAAAGAACAAGTGGAAATCTTTATTATCCTCATTAAAGGATTGCTTTTCTTTTCTTTTCTTTTTGTTTTGCATCGACATTAGCACCAGTGTCGTATATTCAGTGGCGTAATGAGCCAAAATATTTGGGGGGCCTCAATCTTTGCGAGGAGCGAAGCGACCAACCCTGAGGGAGTGTAGCGACCGAGCCGGGGTACCCCCCCCCCCCCCCCCTTCACGATACGGAGCTTTTTCATTTTTTCGACTTAAATTTGCAATAACTTGAGTTCTGTTCAATTTTTATTTCTCTCATTTCCAACAAAGGAATTTCATTTCAGCGGGGCGGTAGTGAGCACACGAAGCGTGTGAATCACTTAATGAGCGCGCTAAGCGCGCTCCCTAGGGGGATGGTGCAGGGAGGGGGAGTTTCCCCTCTCCCGCGCGAAGCGCGGAAGCTCCGACTTTTGATGACATGTACTGTTATGGATAAAGGTGTCATGAATCTACCGACCAGAAAAGGATATTGTTTCATGAACTTGGAAACATGATTATGAAAACATGCAGCCCAAATAATCTTAAGTTTCAAACAAATGCCAGCGTTACACAAAGTACTTTATTACTTATGATAATAATAGAAAGACACTATGATATAAAAAGGACGAACATGGAGAGGGTGTGAAGCGGTGGGGTACCAAGGTTTCACTCCCACAGTGGCGTAGCTAGGATTTCATTTGAGTGGGGCGGTTGTGAGGGCGCGAAGCGCGCTCCCGAGGGAGGAGGGTCCAGTAAGGGGGGGGGGGAGTTTTCCCCCTCCCGCGCGAAGCGCGGAAGCTCCGACGTTTCTTTGAATTCTTCCTTGTCTGCTCCCGTTCTTCTTACGTTCCCTTACCTTTTTTCTTTTCTCGCTTCTGCTTTTTCTTCCTTCTAGTTTTTCATTCTTTTTTGTTGGTGTTTTGGAGGGGTGACTGTCCCCATCGAACCCCCCCCCCCCCCACCCTGGCTACACAAGTGCACTCCCATGATAGAGGAGTCTTTTTTTTACAGTATTGATGGTTTGCAACTCTGTAAAAGAACACTATTTGGAAATGCAAATTTGAAGCCCGTGTCTACATTTGGTAAATCTAAGAATATTCATTATCAAATTTTGAATCCATTGTCAGATAAGCAGATAAAACCAAGTGTTATATCATAAAACACATTAGTATTGATATTATGCGTGTTTTCTGCCTTGCTATGCATGCTATTTGGGAAATTGTGAATGCGTTACTTAACAGTAGAAAGGGAGTCTAGGGAGAAGTAATGAAATTCGTGTGATAACACTTATATAAAATTGAAAATAAACCATGGTTGAAATTTATTTTTGGGGGGGGGGGGCTGGCGCCCCAAGCCCCCCCCCCCCCTCCAGTACCCCAGTGCGTACATTTCACCAGATAATTACTTGAAACTGTAATTCATGCAATATTTTAAGATACTGAAACAAAAAAAAATGTTGATCGTAAAAGTGCCACCGAAATGGCGAGAAAAATCAGGCCGAGATTATGAGGAGACCCAATAAAAAACGACATAACGAAATTTTGGACCTCGGCAAAATGACTTGTTTGAAGACAAGAAGACGAGATGAGGTGTTATTAAAATTCGGGAATTCCGGATGAGAAGACGATGGAGCAAATATTGTCCGCCGAGCAAGTGTCGTCTATTCCGAAGCATATTTCGGCAGAGCAATTAACGTCGGAGCATAATCATAGAGCCATGTAATTTCAACTTTACGATGTTCGATCTATTTCGGGTGTGAATGGGAGGGTACGCTCGTGTGTGTGTATGTGCGGTTCCATGACAATTGCTCCCGAGGAAGCATAACACTAATATAATTAATCCTTCGGAAAATTAAAAGAGGGGCTATTATCGCAGAAGCACATGTCGCGTCATCGTATGTGCATGTTTGCTCGTGTAAGTTTTTATGCCTCCGCCATTGCAAGATAAATTCATTTGAAATTCGATTCAATTCAATTCTATTTCGGTTTTATGCTTAAAGGAAAAAATTCGTGCATGACAAAAGTCCGAAGACTCATCGTATTTACAAGATAAGACTGAAAACTGAAATAAGATACATGCAAGGAGCAGTGCTAGATGTAAAAATGAATTATGAACATTGTTAGATTGAATTTAATTGCACATGCCGGTAAAAAAATAGTAAAAAAATATGAATAACCAAACAAACAAACAAACAAGTTTGTATACATTTTGGAGAAAACTTAACCGGGGGGAGGGGGGAGGGGGGAGTAGATGAATTAAATCCTTCGCAGTAATAACTAAATTCGCAAAATGCAAGCTAAACAACTTGCAATAAAGTTAAAAAACAGCAATACTGGAATGGTGTCGTGGGGGCAAGGTTCAAGTGTCGTGGTTTCCAAAACATTTCGGTGGAGAAATCGCGGCGAGGCAATTGTCATAACCATCATCAATTGTCGGAGCAGAGTAAAATTATTATCAATTTATTGATGATTATAAATAATTCGGCGGAGCAAATGTCGTCGTTTTGGAGCATAATTCGGCTGAGCATAATTCCGCGGAGCAAATGTCGGCGGAGCAAATGTCCTTTTGGAGCATAATTCTGCCAGGGATATGTCGTCGGAGCAAATGTCGTCGTTTTGGAGCTCAATTCGGCGGAGCAAATGTCGGCAGAGCAAATGTCGTTTTGGAGCATAATTCGGCTGAGCATAATTCCGCGGAGCAAATGTCGGCGGAGCAAATGTCGTCGTGTTGGAGCTCCAATCTGTGTAGACCCGACATTCAGTTACAGTATTTCTGAATAATCATTTCGGTGCAATTTTACACTGGCAGGAAATAAATGGAAGGTGGTCCTATAAGGCTCGTAAATATAGCAGATTTGAAATTCTAAAGAAAAAGTACAGCAGGAAATTGGTCCGTTGGTCTATGTAACCTCAGTAACACTGACGATACAAGCCCCTCTCTACCATCAAGAAACTTAACACTGGATGACGTAGCATCGGTCAGCCTGCAGTTGATCTGTCGTTTGTTGGTACACATGCATGGCGAAAGTAAAAAGGCTTGGTATAGTAGTTATTGTCGATAACAAATAAAACCAAGGGTTCTTTGGGAACATTTGCTCCGCGGAATTATGCTCAGCCGAATTATGGTCCAAAACGACGACATTTGCTCCGACGACATATCCTCGGCAGAATTATGCTCCAAAAGGACATTTGCTCCGCCGACATTTGCTCCGCGGAATTATGCTCAGCCGAATTATGCTCCAAAACGACGACATTTGCACCGCCGAATTATGTTCCAAAACGACGACATTTGCTCCGCCGAACTATTTATAATCATCAATAAATTGATAATAATTTTACTCTGATGATGGTTATGACAATTGCCTCGCCGCGATTTCTCCACCGAAATGTTTTGGAAACCACGACACTTGAACCTTGCCCCCACGACACCATTCCAGATTCCTTGAATTTGAGGGCATGCCTTTATCATGTTTATCATTACAGGTCACTCTAAATAATCTACGTAATCAGAGTAATCATAGTAAATCAGAGTAGATCTAAACAAACTGCAAAGTAGTTTGCAAAGATAGAAAAAATGCCGTATTTCAAAATTGCCCCTGAAAGGTGTTTTTTAAAGAGAATGTAATGTATGTTTTTAAGCCTCCGCCCACCGAAGGTAAGTGCCGTAGGCATTATGTTATCGGGTTGTCCGTCCGTCCGTCTTTCCCGTTTTCCTTTCTCGCGAAGAACTGTTTGACGGATCAAATTCGAACTGGGCTCAAGATGCATATGGGAGGGACAATGATCCGAATAGATTTGGGGTTTCAAAGTCAAAGGTCATAGAGGTCATTGTATAATGAAAATGAAGCTTGTTCGTGCGATAACTTAACTCTGTGCCAGTTTAGTTTCAAACTTTGATCATGTATGAATATGAGAGGGACAATGGTCTGATTAGTTTTGGGGTCACAAGGTTAAAGATGTCATTGTTTCGGTGAAAATAATATAAATAATAAATATGAATGTGAACTATACTTTCGATATGTTGATTAGATAATTTTCTCCAGTTTCAGGTAGGCTAATTTTCTACAAGCATTTGGATATTTCTACCATTAAAACGCTCTTCTCATATTTTTAAACATTGTAATCTCTAATGTAATGTCGTCGTGTTGGAGCTCAATTCGGAGGAGCAAATGTCGTTTTTTAGCATAATTCGGCGAAGCAAATGTCGCCGGAGCAAATGTCGTTTTTTAGCATAATTCGGCGGAGCAAATGTCGCCGGAGCAAATGTCGGGTCCTTTCGGAGCAAATGTCGGCGGAGCAAATGTCGCCGGAGCAAATGTCGCCGGAGCAAATGTCGGCGGAACAAATATCGCAGGAGCAATTGTCGGCGGAGCAAATGTCGGCGGAGCATATGTCGGCGGAGCATATGTCGGCGGAGCAAATGTCATGGAACCATATATATATATATGTGTGCATGCACATATACAAGCGCACACTCGATCGGACCTATGGCTATACCCCGCATATATATATAACGAGAAATTTGATTGGCCATTCCAACATCTGTGTTAAAAGTTACGAACCGTTGCGTACGTTATGACACAACCATACGTACGTTATGACACAGCCATACGTACGTTATGACAGAACCACGCGTACGTTATGACAGAACCACGCGTACGTTATGACACAACCATACGTACGTTATGACACAACCATACGTACGTTATGACACAACCACGCGTACGTTATGACACAACCACGCGTACGTTATGACACAACCACGCGTACGTTATGACACAACCACGCGTACGTTATGACACAACCACGCGTACGTTATGACAGAACCACGCGTACGTAATGACAGAACCACGCGTACGTTATGCCAAAACCATACGTACGTTAAGAATGTCATAGAAGTATAATAGAAAATGTCCATACGTACGTTCTGTCACGACCATACGTACGTTATGACAGATCCACGCGTACGTTATGACAGATCCACGCGTACGTTATGAAAGAACCATGCGTACGTTCTGACTTGCACGCGTATGGTTTTGGCATGCGTTTTGGCGGGAACGGCCAACCATATACTAGGCCCCGCTGAGGATACCGCTACACGCGTCACTTGCACTTGTACTATATGCAGCAGCAGTAATCGCAAACGCGTAACACAACTCACAAGCGATGTGTATTTCTTGCGACGGTACATGTTGCAAAACTTCATCACAAAGGTTTTATCTCTCGATTTCTTTGACATACAAACAATATTCTCACTTCACTGTCACCTGCTTGCCGATCAGGTGAGAATGAAGTGAGAATATTATTTGTAGGCCTAGAATCTATGTCAACATCAGTGAAATCGGGAGATAAAACCTTCATGATGAATCTTTGAGAAGGTTACCTTTTCTTGATAATTAGGTCAATCCAATGACCTACCTGCCCAGTTTCATTAACACATCGTTTATATTTAATCCTATATTTTAACAGATTCGGCTACCTGGAACACATCGCTCCAAGGCCAAGCTGTGCCAGTGCTCTCTTGCACACAGTTCAGTGGTTAGTATTTTGACGTAAAACGTAAAATTTATTTTGAATGATTGATGCCGCAGTAAATCTAAATTCCAACATATGATGAAGTTGTTTGGTTGAGTCAGACAATCAACTTAGTGCTAAGTTCCAAAACCCCAAAATTCAAATTTTCTTAAATAGATTTGCTATTAACCCTTTTATTGAAGGGCAAATTTGATCAGATTTTCTTCTGCACATTGGTAACACTGGCATTTTCTTTGCTACACACATTCAACAAAATTAATGTCTCTAAAATTCATTTACAAATATAAATGAACTATATTTAGTATTATGTTCGCCAATTCATATGTTAAACTTTATTTATTTCTGTGTGATTAACAAAATACAAATGTAGTATGATCATAATAAACAAGCATTGGTAAAATGATTTTACAGACATATGTTGCCAATTTAACGATTTCAGTGCTTAATTTCCTTCTTTTAATTCCTGATGCTAAATGCCAAGTGGTAACACTACACAAATGAGCTTATTGTGTGCAGATTTTTTAGCTCCTTCTGCTGATGCATCTAATATATATTTTTTAAGGCTCTGAATCGTAAGTTATTGAATCAAAGCACAAAATGTGGGCAGTTGTCACAAAGAGGTTAACCCTATTCTGACTCGGCTTTTTGAAAACAAGTGTTGACTGGGGGTTTGCTGGGGGGTGAGGGTCTAGATCTAATGTTTCTGCCCAGTTTCATTAACACATCCTTTGTATTTAATCCTATATTTTAACAGATTGGGCTACCTGCTACTCAACGCTCCAAAATCAAACTGTGCCAGTGCTCTGTTGTACACAGTTCAGTGCATGGTTAGTATTTTGACGTGAAATGTAATATTTATATTGAATGATTGATGCCGCAGTAAATCTAAATTCCAACATATGATGAAGTTGTTTGGTTGAGTCAGATAATCAACTCAGTGCTAAGTTCCAAAACCCAAAATTCAAATTGTCTTAAATAGATTTGCTATTAACCCTTTTATTTAAAGGCAAATTTGATCAGGTTTTCTTTTGCAAATTGGCAACACTGGCATTTTTTCTTTCTTTGCTACACACATTCAATAAAATTAATGTCTCTAAAATTCATTTACAAATAAATTAACTATATTTAATCATTATGTTTGCCAATTCATATGTAAAACTTTATTTCTGTGTGATTAACAAAATACAATTCTTTCTATTAAACATAAAAACCTGTGAGGTAAAGTAAGAGTTTGAACACTTTATATATACACTACTACAACTACTACTTTTAATAATAATAACAATGATACTACTATTACTACTACTTTTTTGGGGGGGGCGAAAATACGTTTTGCCCCCCCCCCCCACTTTTTTGTTTTGGGGGGCGACTGCCCAACTCCCCCCCCCCCCCCCACTTCCAGCGCCTATATGCTGGGGGGTAAGGGTCTAGATCTAATGTTTCTGCCCAGTTTCATTAAAACATCCTTTATATTTAATCCTGTATTTTAACAGATTCAGCTACCTGCCACTCAATGCTCCAAGGCCAAGCTGTGCCAGTGCTCTGTTGCACACAGTTCAGTGCGTGGTTAGTATTTTGACGTAAGACATAATATTTATATTGAATGATTGATGCCGCAGTAAATCTAAATTCCAACATGTGATGAAGTTGCTTGGTTGAGTCTGATAATCAACTCGGTGCTAAGTTCCAAAACCCAAAATTAAAAATTTCTTAATAGATTTGCTATTAACCCTTTTATTTAAGGGCAAATTTGATCAGATTTTCTTCTGCAAATTGGGTACACTGGTCAACAAAATTAATGTCTCTAAAATTAATTTACAAATAGATTAAGTATATTTAAAAGTATAATGTTTGCCAATTCATATGTAAAACAATATGTATGTATTTATTTATTTATTTATTTACGTCTGGTTAACAAAATACAAATAGAGTATGATCATAATAAACAACCATTAGTAAAGCGATTTTACAGACAATGAACATACATTGCCAATTCAAGGATTTCAATGCTTAATTTCCTTCTTTTAATTCCTAATGCCAAATACCACACGTAACATTACACAAATGAACATATTGTGTGCAGATTTTTTAGCTCCTTCTGCTGATGCATCTGGTATATTTTTTAAGGCTCTGAATCGTAAGATATTGACTCAAAGCACAAAATGTGGGCAATTGTCACAAATGGGTTAACCCTATTCTGACTTGGCTTTTTGAAAGCAAGTTTTGACTGGTTTTGCTGGGGGGGGGGGGGCGGGGTCTAGATCTAATGTTTCTGCCCAGTTTCATTAACACATCCTTTGTATTTAATCCTATATTTTAATAGATTCGGCTACCTGCAACTCATCACTCCAAGGCCAAGCTGGGCCACTGCTCTGTTGTACACAGTTCAGTGGTTAGTATTTTGACATAAAACATCTAATTTTTATTTTGAATGATTGATGCCTCATTAAATCTAAATTCCAACATGTGATGAAGTTGTTCGGTTGAGTCTGATAATCGACTCGGTGCTAAATTTCAACAACCTAAATTCTTGATGTCTCAAAGTAGATTGAAAAAATTATTTCCCTGCATTCTTGATGAATCCCTAACACACATCCACAAATGAATATGTGTACACTCTCATGGATATATAACATATGCTTGATACAAGTTGTAAATATATTCTTCTTTATGTCTTGCTTGAATTTCTTTGATTATCCTTAAAACTTCCTGAACTTCCTAAACTTACCGTACTTGAAAAATTATGAATTCTCTAAGTTCTCCATTTATGACAAACACATTTTTTCACTCAATGGGTATTGACTTGGCTTCCTACGTATAATGGGTCGCAAGAGAAGCCTTTCGAGATGCAGCCCTGCAGTCCAGAGGCGGAAGATAGCCAGGCGTACTGAGCCTCCTGAAGTTCGGACATTGTATTCTACAGAACTCTGTTGTACATATGTAGATGTTTATTAAAAATGTAGATATGAATATAACAGTGTAAAAATGGTTTATCGCTTCAACAGCCAATACCGTGTATCTATAACAGACATACAGGGACCTTTTTTATGCATTATAACATGCCATCTCAAATATTATGATCTTTTCATCTGTATACTGTTGTAGCATATCTTGCCTTTAATTAACATGATTATATTTTATACATTGTGTGTTATATTTTTATTAAAAAAGACATAATCTAACAAACACGTATCAATATTGTTATTTATTTGAATGAAATTAAATATTGTATTCTAATCAGTGAAGATGCCCATATAACTTTTAAAAGACACAAGAATTCCATAAGATATACATATACAGTGTACTTTCTAAGATTTTTGTCAATTATTTCAATTCATAACTATTTGACCCACCAGTAAAAAAAAAAAAGATATCTAAAACCTCTAAAAAAAACATTTAAAAAGCCCATGGAAGCCATACAAATCTTATCTTTTTATCACAATTAACATCTAAAACCTTTTCTCTCTCTCTCTATCTCGCTCTTTTGTATTCTTTATAATTTCTCTATCTCTCTCTTCATCTCTCTCTGATTTTCCCACTGTCTCTCACATTCATTTTCCCAACTGTCTCTCTCATTTTCCCCACTCTCTGTCTCTCTCATTCATTTTTCCCACTGTCTGTCTGTCTCTCTCTCATTCATTTTCCCCGTGTGGGTCTCTTTCATTTCCCCCTCTGTCTCTCTGTCTCTCTCTCTCATTCATTTTCCCCTCTGTCTCTCATTTTTCCCATTGTCTGTCTCTCATTTTCCTCACTGTCTGACTCATTTTTCCCACCACTGTTTCTGTCTCACTCATTTTATCACCCCCCCCCTTTCTCTCACTCTCACTTCTTTTCGACATCCCGCTGTACTTATATATGATTGAGCAACCTTTAATTTAAAAAGTACAAACAACCGCAGTCTAATGTACATTGTAAGGTACATGTGCAATGTACTTACATATTTATTTCTGACCCAATACATGTAATGATACCATTTCTATATCACAATAATTGCCTCTTGACTGCTTACTGAATACACCGTGTTCTAATACATTTTCCCATTTTATAGTTAGATTTGGATTTCACTCTGTAATGATTATTGAAGTTCTTCCTCCAGTTCAACCCAAGATGCTTAACTTAATTGAACCTCCTATCTATATTGAAAGAGAAGTCTGCTATGAATCAGTTGTCTAAATATATTTCATCAATAAACTGCTTGGCTTTCAGTGTGAATAGGCAGTCTAGCTGTACATACAAGAATGTCACCCCCTCCCCCTCCCCCCCCCCCCCCCCCCCCCCCCCACACACACACCTTGATAAAGAAAAATGACTCCTACCCCCTGTGCTGCCACGGGTAATTGCTGCTAGTTCTCAATAAATACGCAGACCCTTTCTGGAATGATGTTAAGAGTTAAGGGTTAAAGGGTTTGTTATCAGTTTTACCTGACTTCTAATTAAGAAAGCATGTGTATGCTTGTTATTAAGCAACCAGGGGACCGACCGCTTTAAGTCCACTCCGAAGGACTTGGTAATGAGGATTAAAACCTTACCAAAGGGCATTAGCGCATCCACTTGGTTTCGAACCCGGATACTCCTGGTTACGAGAGCACTGTTCTACCGCTGAGCCACAGCGCCTCCTCCGCAATATGTTGATTGCATGGAGTCATTACAAAAACTATAACCCAGTTTAATTCTAGGAAATTATTTTTCGACCACTTTGCCTGAACTATCATATACTGGTCGACGGAAAACCCCTCAATATTAAACATTTCAATTCTAAAAAAGTTAAAGATAGTTTGAACGCGAACGGTTCATTTATGACTTTTGATCAAATTCATCATGTTCATCGTTCATACACAAGGGAGTTTTCTATCAGTTTAATTCCATTCTTTCTGCATTACCTAGTATTTAGAGAAATATTCTAAAACATGAGAAGTTTGAAACAGACAAAATTCTAGCTTGGTTGTGATTAATGAATGACTTCCTTGTACTTAAAAAGGTATCTAAATTTACGTGAAATCTTTTCTTGAAAGAATGTTCACTGAATATTTCAGAAACAGATCAACAGGATAAATGGCAAAGTGATTTACACAATGATTTAAACGATTTATTGATTTGGAAATAACGTCTTATAGATAATAGAATGAGAAATTTCCAATTCAAACTTATTCACAGCAGAATTGCAAATCTACATTTTCTTAATAAAATAGGTGCAAGTACCTGCCCAACATGTCATCATAGTCATGATGATGGCGAGAGTCTATGTATGTAATGTGTGAGGACAATTATGTTTATTGCTATCCCCGACCTATGTTTATAGCTATCCACGACCTCTGATCAGGGTCAAACAATAATTCCTTGTTCTGCAGTGTGCACCCATTTCTCATTTCTGACGTCGCACCCTCCCCAGCTCCCGGGCCCTCTCTCGCATGAAACCTTCGTACTAATTCATCTCATCCAAAATTGATGACTCCATTATACTGGAATGAATTTTACATCTTCGCTTCAGCGCCAAATTTCGACAGTGAGGTAATGCTAATCCTGAGCAGTATTTGATCAATGTCGAGACGGCGTTCAAAAGTAATTGGTTTGAAAGCCTTCCATTCAGTCAGCGGTCAGTTTGGGTGTGGTGTCAAGGAGTCTCCCACGGAATTGCTCGTTGGTCTGGACATGCATGTGTTGGTGCAACTGTAAAGCAGAGATGGATACCCCTTTCCTACTCATCTTGCTAATCTTCATCTCGTCAATGAATTTCTCTGTTTGTCAGCCTAGTATGTATTTTCTCTTCTTCTTTTTCTTCTTCTTTTATGGGGGGGGGTGTTTTCATTGTCATTATTCATGGATGATAATTTTTAAAACACAGTAAAACTGCCTGCAATCTCGTAATTCGAATTAACTTTCAGTTTTCTTCCACTTCCAGTGTGAGATCCTTTTTCTTCTTTACAGTTTATTGGCTCCAGTGGTAACATGATATCAAGAAACTTATATTGGATCATAGTTACTATTGACTATAACTCTTTTTTTAGCCCTCCATAGGCTATTTTATTGAGTTAAATAAACATTTCACAACGTAGCAGAATGTATTTTACACTCAAATGAAATACAATACTTTACATTTCTCTCTTTTAGTTTTAAACAAACAAAGATTTAAGTGACTGCTATTTAGCAACAAATTTGTTATGTGTACCTGAAATAAAATTAATATATCTCTCATCTTCATAGTATTGAATAACCTTTTTCTTTATGGTACTAAAAATAGGAATTTTATTATTAAGCTTTTGTACGAACAGTTGTTGTTTGATCAAAATTACCATGCAATTTAAGGCATCATTTCTCTTTTCTTTAAAGCCAAAAATTATATTTCGTGAATTAAACTTTATCTGTACTAAAGAACCTTCATTTATCCATTTTGCTGTTTCCTTCCAAATTGATTTACTGATTTCACAGTCGTAAAAGAAATGTATAATGTCTTCCACCTCTTTTTTACAAAACGAACAGGTTTCATTACTGACTATTTTCATCTTATACAGTTGCTTATTCAAGAACAAAATCCTGTTTACTATCTTATACTGAAAATATCTTAAAGCAATATCCGGAGTAAATCGAAACATCATAATATGACATTCCTGCATAAATGAACTATCAGGGCTGTAATCTAAATGTCGTTCCTATTTTAAACATACTGAGGGTATACATTTTGTTTTTCCAGTAAGAGATTTGTAGATGTATCGACATCCTTGTAGGTCATATACAAGTATTTTGATATGTGACGGCATCAATGGACCTTCTACATTTTTTTTCACATTTTTCAATATAAATTCTATACTGACACTTTATAGCTTGACTAATAGAATAGTAAGACAAATAATTCAGTTTCAAGCAAAATTTTTGTTCACATTCTTGACGAGTTAACAAATTCCCCTTACTATCAATTAATTCATTGATACATCTGATGCCTTTTTCATACCAAGATCTAAAAAAATACAGATTTTTGCCCAATTTGGATAGAACTATTCCTCCACATCGGATAAGTTAACCAACCATCTCCCGCTTGACACAGCAAAGACAAAGCATAAAATACATCTTTCCAAAATGGATTGGCAACTTCATGGAATAATGTTAAAAAATATTTATCCCCAAACCCTACTACAAATGGTTTTGTTAAAAACGACTGCATTAAATGATTAACATCATTACATGTACTTAAGACCAATCTTCGAATCCACGTGAGCTTTAATGACATACTAAAAAACTCGACATCTGGCATCTTAAGACCCCCTTCTTCATGAGTGCCCACAACCTGTTTCCTACTAATTCTATCAGGCTTATTCTTCCATTGACTATAACTTACTTGCATTTAGGACATTGTAAGAAATGATGCACTTAAAAATGTCTTTTGCACAGTGGTAATTTTCTCAAGTAGAATTTACCTAAAAACCGGAAGTTGTTCCCCTTACACAATAGATTTTAAGTCTTGATAACTCAAACTTTCCATGTATCAAGATAAATGTGATATGTTAAAGTAAAATCAAATTGAAGAAAAATTCAGGAAATTTGAACTTGTATTAATTTAGTGATTTTAACTCAAATTAAGAAATCATGCGTATTACTTAGACAATTTATGTTGACTGCACTTGCCTTTTTCAAGTAAAGGCCGATGAAATGCGCAATTTAAGTACTGACATGACTGCATGAATATTCACTACGACTTCCAATTTCATGTACATGTATAATCTTTGATAAGGTATGAAATTCTCACCCTTTTCAAGTAAAGACTGATGAAATGCTCAATTTATGTATTAACATGACTGCATGAATATTCACTAGGACTTCTATTTTCATGTATAATCTTTGATAAGGTATGAAATTAAGGTATGTGGAATGCTTTACCAGAAAACATCAAATGTAAAACATCAGTTAATTTCAAAAATCACTGAAGAAGAAAATAATGCAAGAATTTAATGAAAATGACTAAAATGTTTCTACAGTGTATATATGCATGTAAAGATGTCCATGTTTTTGTTTTGTTCTGTTTTATTTTTTGGGTTTTTTTTAAATTTAATCTGTTGTGCCCATTGTACTCTAATTGAATTAGTTGTCAGTATATTGAATGTAGTCCTTAGATAATACATTTAGCATGTAGCCATTTATTTTGAAGAGTTATACAGTAATATGTACAGGGTGCCACACCCGATTAGCAGCTATTGCTATTTTGTGGTCCCCTTTTACCAAAGATATTATTTTCTTGTTTGTACATCAATAACATTGTCTTTGTATATATATTTTTGGTAATAAAGTTTCAACTTCAACTTCAACTTCAACTTCAAATTCACAGTTAACCTTGAACTGCTTTAGTAATACCAGTTGAAATTGCAAGTAGCTATCAATATGATTAAAGCGGTATTACTTTCACACGTCAATAGAGAGACAAGGTGAAAATTCAATGTTATTACACTGCTTAGAGTGGCACAATGGATATCATTTTTCAAGGAATATATCACTATAAAAAAGAGATCTTGAATTTATATTGTATTGTACTTTCAGAGACGTTTAAACCTACTAAAACTGTCATCAACCTATGAAACCAAACAAAGGAAAATGTACCAGCATATTGTACAAAGAGATTTTTCGGTCGGGGCGGGGGCAAATGCAAAGCTGTAAATTTTTATTACATTTTCTTTGTTTTTCATGAAATTTCTGAGGGCTGCCCCTACTCCACCCCCATCACGGACATGATTCAGTGCTGAAGCGATTGCAATCGTTACCAGGATTCCTAGTTCAAAACCACATCCATGACCTACAAAATAGTGCCTTTTGTAAAGAATTATTCGTCATTACCGTCAGAGAGGACTTAAAGCCGAAGGTCTGTGAATTCTTACATGCTTTAGAAGTCACGCAAAACAAACAAATACTCATGATATTTCAGTATAATCGGGGAATGTATATATGTATCTATAAGGAAGAAATCATTGTCAAAATCATTTCATCAATGGGTGTAAACTATTTTATTCCAACTTTATGGGCAACAGTGCAACAGTATATATCATTTTCTTAAAGAAGAAAAGGAGCGTATATCAAGTAAGGGCACAATAAACATGTGGGCACTTAGCGTGACCTTTAATAGAATAACACTATGAACATGGCGGACAAAGAAAGCGGACAAAATAAACAACCTCTCATTCTACCCTTCACAATGGTTCTGGTAGTAAAAAAGAACATCCCTTCACAGCTATTATGTTTAATCATGAAGTTCCGGGTGAATATGCGTGTGACACCTGTTCCACATATTTTAGACAATAGCAGTGAAGGGATGTCCTTTTGACTACCAGAACCATTGTGAAGGGTAGAATGAGGGGTTGTTTATTTTGTCCGCTTTCTTTGTCCGTCGTGTTCATAGTGTAATCCAACCACTCAAATATCTGAAGGGGAGCTTCAGGGCAACACTGAAAGTTTAAACAAACTGAAATCAGCAACTCTTTAAGAATACACTTTCTTAATTGTTTTTCTTTTTCGCTTCGCCTTGGTTCATCCCTACATTACTTATACACGGTTACCTATTTTACAATCTATCATGTTCAGTAATCATTAATCGGTCTGTTCTTAACATCGGTGCATACAGTGTAAAAAAATCGTTTAAATTACTCAAAAAATGTTCTTCAGCAAATTGCCTGGATCATTCTAGGTAAACACTACTTTGGAAATTTTAAGTAGAATTTACTTACTTTGTTTTCACTCTATTAAATTGAGTTACATTAACGTAAATAGTTTAAGCATTGTAATCCTGATAGATGTTATGAGACATGCATGACTGAACAATAACATTCACTGACATCAACTGCCATCATCACGAAAAACACAACATTTAATCTTAACTATGTACACTTTAATTTAACCTGCTGAAAGGGTTCCGAATTTTTAATATATCTATTTGAGCGTAGTATCTTAAACAGAAAATTGGTCAAGTTTTTATTTACTTAGAATTCAGCGACAATTCAAAATTCAAAATGTTCTTATTCTTGCTTGATTGAATTAAGAAGTATTTAGTATACTTATATGTTTTCATTCAACTAAAAAAAATTGTTGCTTTTCTTTATCAGAGAAAAGGATTAATTTGATCTCAATGAACATTCATGAGATTATGTTAATCTTTAACTTAAAGCACTTTATCAGTCTGTACTAAGAAAGCTAAGAACAATCAGCGTAAATTGTTTGATTTGGACGTATAATTTCTTAATTTGAGTTGACTAAATCAATACAAGTTCAAATTACTTGAACGTTCTTGTATTTGATTCTACTTTAAAATTTTGCGTATATTCTAGTAAATTTAAAGTTTGAGTTTGAGTGCGTGAGGAGAAAGCTTATGTTTTTAAAGTAAATTCTACTTGAGAAAAAAAAAATAAATCAGTGTTAGGTCTAAATGAATTTTAAAACGTGCACTGTGTAATATAATCGATTTGGCCTTTACTGTGAATTGCTTGCAGTTGAAGTTTTAGTACTCCTCTTATAAAATTGCGAACCTTAAATAACATTGAGGAGGCACTGTGGCTCAATGATATAGAGCAGTGGTCTCGTAACCAAGAGTACCCGGGTTCGAAACCAAGTTGATGCGCTAATGCCCTTTGGTAAGGTATTAATCCTCATTACCAAGTCTTTCAGTGCGGACTTGAAGCCGTCGGTCCCCTCGTTGCTTCCTAACAAAAGAGCATACACATGCTTTCTTAGTCGTCAGGTAAAATAACCAACCATTGTTAAACCATTGTACACTAATACTAATAATTGTTTCAACGTTTATAATTTTAAAACATGTGCTTATAGCACGATGATCTAAAAGAGCAACTGAGATAAAATGCGTTCCTCAAGCATTGTCAAGGGCATAAGTGCCGTGCCGGGGATCGAACCCCTGATTCCTGCGTCTCCAGTCAAGCGCCTTAAACCACTCGACTACAACACCTACCTCATAATTAATGCAAAATACAATATGCTCCAGTAGGATCGTATCGTGTGCGGTTGCGTAATCGCCAGTCATGCTTGTATGGTTGCAATATCAAAGAGATGAAATAGATAAATTCCGTTTAGGGTTCTAGGACAACTCCCCCGATACGATTCCCACTTGACAACACCCCCGAGGGCAACTCTCCCCGGAGTACACCTTTCCCCGGATGACAGCTCCCCAAGGACACCTCCCCCAGTCCCCGGGGGAGTTGTCCCGATACGTCCATTTAGAAATTGCTTTAACAGGAGCATGAAATACGGCCTGGTAATTTCATGGTTGGCTTTTATCATGAAAGTCCGATGCAGCTAGTTAATAGAAGAGGCGAGACTAATCACGTGCCGTACTTTAATTTTGCTATGGAAGTGTGGTTCACTGGGCTTTTTTTATCAGGACAAGTAGAGCATGTGTTATTGATGCACCATTGCTAATTATAATGAACTCCAAGTAATGTAATGTTTTTGACATCTCTTACGTTTGATATCATACCGTTTATACAGTTTGACACATAGGCTATAATGAAATGTTACTCGGTATGAGACTTGCATAGTGATGTTAATGAACAGAATAGCCCATAATTATATTAGAGATGTTTAATACATGCACAATACATCCATTCATCTATTTCAAATTAATATCGATTTGCCTTTCTTCTCTGCTTCCATTCTCATTTCCCTTATAAAGATTGCTCCTGCCCATAGTGTCTCCCTAGAAGCATAAATCTTTCACCCAGTGAAAGATCCAGGGCCCCGGGGCCCCGTAGCACAAAGGTTTGCGATCAATCGCAAATTTGAAAAAACAAACAAACAAACAAACAAACAAACAACTTATCTGATTGGTTACTGGTCTGTCTTTTGAACTGTCGATCGTGATTGGCCATTGCACTTTTGCGATTGATTGCAAACCTTTGTGTTACAGGACCCTGACCTTATTTTTATCCTTTTTTTAGGGAAGGGCAGTACTAAGCCAGTACTGAGCCACGTAATACAGCAAACTGCCCCTTACCTCACTCTCCCCTTTTGAAATACACAGATTGCAGGGGCTCCTTTGAGCTCAAACCTGTCCTGTGCTGTTGTAGTAGAGTGCCCGGTGTTACAAGTGCTCAGCGTCCCCCCCCCCCCCCCCCACCCAGTGCAGCGCGTCCCCTACCCTTCCACGCTAGACTCGATGGCGCACGTCTGTAATTATTTCCCCCTAGGCTCATGTGTTCAAAATGAGAAATTCAAACATCAGTTTATACAAGAGACTATACCGTAGATAATAGTGTTATCTTTATCTCCTGAGAATATGAAGTTACAATATTATTCTGTTTGTTTTTCAATTTGCCTGAAATGAGACTATCACGAATTTGCCGAGCACTCAGATCCAGCAAACGATGCGCAGAGCCAGCAAATTGTGTTTTTCTGCGCAGGGTGGAACAAAGGGACATTCAGCCCTGGAAAACCGGAATTGCTGATGAAAAGAAAAACATATTCTCATCTTACTAAGTTGAATGCATAGAATCTGAATTCATGTGGGGGGGGGGGGGGTCTTACCATTATTTATTAAAGTTTATCAGGAGGTCTATGAACCTACCCGTGGTTTGTAGTTCTGTATGGGTGAAACATAAGGGCCGGAATGGCAACAACAATGTGACTATTCTCAAGACACGGGTTCTCTACAACTTGCAATATTCAACTGTTCTAAAGGTCCCGGTTTTGGCAACACCTTATCGATACTGAAAAAGAAACCATGCATTTTCTTCATCATTCCTTTGTATAGATCCTGGCAACGGAAGCAACGTCAATACCCTAGAATACGGCGAGTTCTTGACAATCGTTTCACCAAACTATCCTGACAACTATCCAAGTCAAGCCAACAGCAACTGGCTTGTTTCTGGACCGGAGGACTCTCAGCTCATGGCAGTTTTCAGCACCTTTCATCTTGAAGACCGCTTTGATATCTTAAAGATTGGCTCTGGTCTTGATCAAAGTGATACATCAACGTTATTGGCTACTCTATCTGGATCGTCCCTACCCAGTGTCATATTCGCTCCCAATAATGAGATGTGGCTGGTCTTTACTTCAGACAGTTCAGTTACAAGGCAGGGATTTCAGGTTAACATTAGCGTTTTCACTCCTGAAAATTTCCCAGGTAATGGATCAGTTACACTGAATGAAAACTGTCTTAATATCATTTTTAAATATTATCCAAATTCAAAGAGAAAGTCGATTTAGTTTTTTTTTAAAAAGTACAGAGGACATCGCAAAGCCGTAAGGGGAAGAAAGGCGCTAGATAGTTGTCCTTTGTCGTGCATACCAAACAAGTATTATCGTCACAACACTGAATTAAATAACGTGCTAGAATTCCACGTCTTACGAGATAAGGCTCTTCAAACATATCAGAGCCTTTATTTCGTATAAATGATTAAACTTCATGGGTTCTAAATAGATTGTTTGCCAGGCATAACATCTATTGTGAGCTGTTTGATAAGACATCTCTTAATGATATAAGCAACAGACCTATTCTGTTTTCAAAAAGAGTTGTCAGGGTTGTAAAGAGTGCCTTTTACCATGTTTACACGGCCGAACATGCAGAATTTCAGGAAAGTTTTGTTCGTGCAATGACCCGTGAATCTGAAAGCAGAGCACGGACACTTTCAGTTGGTATGGATGTTATTAGTGGTTACAAACAATATTTCATCATGTGAAATTTTTCAAAGTTAATGTTTTCGTATTGCTATACAGATCTTGCCAACAAAAGTTCTTCGTTCGGTTACGGTGAGTCTTTGACGATCGTTTCACCCAACTATCCACGCAACTATCCAAATAATGACAACACCTACTGGCATGTTTCTGGACCGGAGAACTATCAGATCATGGCAGCTTTCAAAAGCTTTCATCTTCAGGATAATTATGACAAATTGAGGATTGGTTGGGGTCTCCATCATAATGACTCGGCAACACTGATAGCTTCTCGGTCAGGCTCTTCTTTACCCCCTGTCGTAGTTTCACCAGACAATGAGATGTGGTTAGTCTTTACTTCAGACAGTGCAGTTGCAAGGCATGGATTTATGATTGACATCAGCGTTTTTACTCCTGGAAATGTCACAGGTAAACTTATCATTTTCATAGAATTTTTTTTTAACCATGTAGTAAATAATCCTGACATGCTACCAAGCAAATAAATTCGATATATCTTAACAGTTCTTTTGGGAGTACTCTATGGACCAATTCCATAAAAATGTCAACTCTTTGACATAAAAATTTCGTTTATAATAGGAGAGTAATCAAGCTTGGTATATTGGTATATTCCAGCCGGAAAGAACAAAGTGTCCCACAGTGTATTTACGTAGTCGACTCTGTGAAGATGTGATTCACAATGTTAAAATGCTCGAATTTAACACCGTGCAGATGATTTCACTCTGTGGACACCTTCACAGTGCGGTTTACCACAGAGTGTTCGCATAGTGATGTTCGATTTAACAGTGTGATTTTACTCGCTCACATTGTTAAGATGTGATTGACAATGTTAAAACGCTTGAACTTAACAATGTGAAGATGATTTCACACTGTGTTTAATACTGTGAACACACTGTGTTACACTGTTCTTTCCGGCAGGGATGTATTGTAAGATTTTACCTACCATGAGATTTCGAAGGCGACCTTTCTTCCACTACAGTTCATTTTCTCACAGCTGTGGATAATGGCTTTTCCACTTAATATTAAGTAGATACATGTTTCAAAGTATTTTGCTTCTGGGTCACATCTGACCTATTCCAGGTCATTTTTGACCGGAACGGCGTGTGGCCCTAACAGACTCCTTTCCGGGTCAACTAATCTGAACCGGAATTTTTAAGAGTGTTCCTTTGGAGGGCATATACTGTGTATTATGATCGAATCTCGTTGATGGTGTCCTTTTTGGTTTGGTGGCAGACTATCAGACGTATTCTCCAACACTCCACTTCATTGAGCCTATATTTATGAACATAACTGTCACAGGTAAGAAAATCTAATTTAAAGACGCTTGTACGTGCACTTACTTTCCTCAAAATGGGTACTCATACTGCGAATATATTAATCTTTTGAAAATGTCGGTTTAATAAATGATCTACCAGCAAATTCAAAGGAAATCAACACCCTCAGGTCGAGTAGTTTATAAATTAAAATGAGGTGGAATAAAGCAGATCAGCGAAATTTGAACGAAATTCGACACGGAATACTGACATTTTTGACACTTCCAAAGTTCTACTGATGACATCATTTTGTGGACAACTCTCAAGATATACACACATAATCAAACAGTTTTACTGTGTTTAAGATTAGCACATTTTCTTGAGCCAAACTTAAGATATGCATATATAATATAGGAGTGATTTTCTCCACAATATATTTGGGAAGAGGACAAGAAAAAGGTGGGTTCTTAAAAAATATGTTAAATTCTGTGTTCATAACATATGGAGAGTTGTCCACCAATCATATCCCTAATTGCTATAGTTTTTTAAAAAAATATTTCTTATAGGCATATCTTTCTTATTCCGTGTTCATTTTTCAAATTTTCGGTGACCTGTTTTTCTTCTGTCTTGCATTGGCTTTCATTTAAACCTACCTACCTGGCTTGACTGTTAGTTTTTATGCCTGCGCCCACCGAAGGTGGGTGCCGGAGGCAATATGTTTTCGGGTTGTCCGTCCGTCCGTCCCGTTTTCGTTCTCGCGATAAGAACCATTTGACGGAACAACTTCATACTTGGCTCATGTATGCATATGGGAGGGACAATGATCTGATTAGATTTAGGGGTCAGAGGTCAAAGGTCAAAGGTCATAGAAGTAATTATATGCATGAAAATGCATTGTTCGCGCGATAACTTTATAATTAGCATTTGACGGATCAACTTCAAACTTGGGTAAGGTATGCATATGGGAGGGACAATGATCTAATTGGATTTTTGGGTAACGAGGTCAAAGGTCAAAGGCTCATTCTCACGATAACCTAAGAACCATCTGACGGATTAACTTCAAACTTGGGTCATGTTTGCATATGGGAGCGACAGTGATCTTATTAGATTGAGGGTCACAAGGTCAAAGGTCAAAGGTCATAGATGTAATTTTATATGTGAAAATTGATCGTTCTCGTGATAACTTAAGAAACCATTTGACGGGTCAACTGCAAAGATGGCTCACACAATATTAAATAGAACTATTTTTCCAGTTTTGTTTTCTAAATGTATCCTAATATTTCCCATAATTGAAAGTGATATACATGTATTTTTGATCTGGCAAAGGCGGAGGAATAAATTTCGACTGTGCGCGGTCGAGGATTCATCCAGTCTTTATTACAGTCAGTCCGCAGGTCCACAAAAAAGTGGCTTCTTTCATGTAACTTGTATGCATGAACTGAACAGGCTCTGCACATTTAATGAGTTAGGACCTGTCGGAACACCACTTTCATTTGGCCCTTGCTGCTCTAATACTTAACAAATTTTTGATATCTATGTAAAGATGAATAATCAGTCTCTTATGTCATGTGTTTAAATTTAATGAAAAATTTCGAACAAGAGGTGAAATTGTTTGATCTAAAAAACTATGCAAAATTTTTTTTTTTTCGCCTGCCAAAGTTGCCATTTTGTAAGGCATTTTATACTTGAGCCCAAATAATTTTTACATGACCACAAAGCTGAATATATATGCTTTATGAAAATACCAATTTGAACACATGATGCAATTTAATCGGGTCAAGAGCACACTTTACACAGCCAAGCGCAATTATCAGCCCAAACCATAAATACTGCTGATTGGTCCATTCAGACTATACACTCATCCTGGAATCCTAACGGTCACTTGCTGAGTCACTGAAGGTCACAATCCCCATATGGTAATCTGTTCAAACAACCGCGCTGGCATATTTCTGGCCTTATTCAGCCAATAGAACACATTTCATACTGAATCAAAAATCAAGATGTCTCGTCCTGAACTTCGTTGAAAAAAAATGTGCTCTTGACCCGATTAAAAGGTGCCCACATTAAGATGGTATTTTTAAATAATACAGACTTTCAGCTTTAGTTTGATGTAAATATATTTTGGGGCTTAAAATAAAAAGTTTTGCACTATCTGCAAGAGAAGTGAGAGGAAGAGAATTGTGTTTTGAAGCATCTTTTTTCACCCTAATTTACACATATTTCCCCAATCAAAATGAATGCAAAAATATAAAAGTGTGATATTTACTCTTTTCATCATGGTGTATCAATCCAATAATTTCACTTGATGATAAAGTAGTTAGATTCTTCCAGAAAGAAAGTCTCATAATTCTGAGATTGATAGGGTGGAAAATTTGGCCACGAGAGCATTTACGTGAATCCTGCTTATTTGCTCATTAGCATACAGACCTGCAGACTGGCTGAAATGCAAGGAGTAGGGCCTATAACTCGCAAGAATTGAAAAATTGTCTGATATTCTATTTTGCCAGAAATGTTCTTCGCGGATCATGTTTTGAGAATCCTGCTTTCGTGGCGTTGAAACACGGGTGTGCAGCTGCGATGAGATTTGTCAGTTCGTCGGGACTGTTGCCCAGACTATCCTGTACCAATCTTAAATGAGACTCTGACAAACGAGACTCTGGCGAACGAGACTGCAATAGACCTTGACGTTGGATTGTATCGTAGATTCCCTACTGCCACCCTTCTAACCCAGATCTCGGGCATGGTTATCGGATGATTACAAGATGTCCCTCCAAATGGTCTTTAGATGAAGAGATCAAACAGAAATGTGAAGACGTCCTGCTAATGCTACTGTAGATGTCCTTTATGTCCACAATGACAGTACTTTAGAAACTTGGGTTGTGCCAGTTGTCATGGTTTTAATGAAAGTGTGTTGACTGCCATCGTTATTTCAGCAGATCAACAATGTTCTTGGGGGCACCGCCACAGCAATATTCTAGAATGCAGAATGCAAACACCAACACCACAGTCCAACGTTTCTATGAATACAAATGAATCTGATATAAACATGCTCCACGTTCAAATCGTTCCAAAACCTCGCCTCTGTCTCTTTGATATGACACAAAGTTGTCCGAATGGGACTAATAATGAGATAGCCCGCGAGTGTCAGTTTTATTACAAACCCTTTATTAGTGAGGGTATTGTAGGTAAGCATCCTGAATGCAGTTATTGCAATGGAGGCCCACTAATCACGTGTCCTCCCACGGTGCCTGACTTCGACACGCAGCCTTTGGATGACAGAACTGCACCGATAGTTGAAGTCGGTGTAATTGATGTTTTTAGATTCGAGCCCAACATAGCAGAGACAATGTTTCATTGTTTTGAAGGATTTGAACTTGATGAAGACAGTAACTGCGTTCCTATATCTTCAGACTGGCCACCTGTAAGCTTAAAACATATTTGGGTCACAAAAAACAGAGAAACTGAGGAATGTTTAGAAGATATTTTGTTTCAGGCAAGTCATAGTAGACAACTTTACATTATCTCTTCAAACTCCGCCGCCTTGTCTAGTGGGACTTTAACGGGCTTGTCCAACGATACCATGACATTCAGCTTGATTTACAGAGATGACATGAACCCATCTCTAGAAAACAATCCAGAGGGATATCATACATCGAATTCAAGCTCCTAACCGTAACCAATGCGAAAACATGGTAATAACCGCTAGTCGGCTCTGCTATGTCGAAGACAATTCCGGAAATCTAACAAAAAATTGCCCCGAAAAAATGTTTTGCTGGACCATATTTGGATTTTACCCCTTTCTCATCGACAACGAGACTCTTATTTTCTCTAACGGAACATATATCCGGCCAAGATGGTGGAAGTAATATCACGAACATTGCGTTCAGCCACACCAACGTCTCGTCGGAGTATCAGTTCCTTGTGTGTGGGCCGCGAGTGCTCTTCAAACTTGCCTCTTTCTCACAGTGTCCAAAGCGATTCAGTCGAAATGCACCGATCAGACAACCAATCTGCTGTTTTTTATCAGGGTCAGGTGTATGATGCAGAGAACCTTTGGTAAATCCCGATGGCTCTGTAAACCTCTGCTACATTGATCAGGGCACGCCACTGGTTGGATTCACATTGATGATCTCAGGACATGTTCTCTTCGCGTATCATCAGTATTTCTTTTGCCACGTTGATAACTTACACTGCCTTTCCCTACTTTGCGGAATCGTCAGGGTGGTCTGCATTATGAATTTATTGTGGCCTTGTTCATTGGACAAATCTTGCTTCAGTACATACGCCTTGCAGTCTCCAAAATTCACTTTCTTGTGTAATCGTTGCTGCGTTGTCCCATTTCTTCTTCCTGGCTTCATTTGTGTGGACGACTATCCTAGCATGGGACTTGAGTCGATGTTTTGCGGCCAGTAAGATGAAGTCATTTTCATCTAGCTCATTTGGCTGCAAAATGGTGGTTTTTTCTCTGATTGGATGGGGCGCACCCCTTGCTTTGGTATTGATCACCTTGCTACTCAGTTCGGAGGATTTCACACTGTCCTGTTTGGGAATACGATAGTAATAGATGCTGGCTTAACAGATTAGCGAGCATATAATGTTCTTCGTTCCTGTGGCTATCTGTCTTTTAACGAACCTTGTTTTGTTTATCATCACGGTACATGGGGTACATTCTACAAGGAACAACGAAAACAACATCAACGCTGCACAGGGAGAATCTTCAACCAAGCAATGGATCGTTGAACTAAAGATTATGTCAAGGTAGGTTTTGAACAACATTTTCTGTTCCTCAAAGCATACTGATTTCCAAACTAAATCATCTGAATATACATCATTCATCATTCTCCAACTCATGGGTTGGAATGCAAAGAGATGACAAGCCAGTTTTTTCTCTTATGGTTTGGATAGGTTTGAAAAGCTGGCTTGTCATCTTTATAACATATAACATATATGTATATACTTTTATGAAGTGACCACCTCCCTCTTTCTCTCTCTCCCTCTGACTATACTAGTACTCTGTCGTTACCGTCCTTTCTTTTTCATATTTTCACTTCATTTAAAATAACAAAATTCCTTCTACAAGAGCTACAATTTTGTTTTGCCAACCTTTAATACATTTTTCTTCTTTGTCTTTTCTCTCTTTCTTTATCGTCCTTTAATTTTTTCTGAAAAATATCATTTCTATTGCACCTTTAAATTTAACACCTTTAGTTCTCGCATTTTCCGCTTGTTGCAAGTAACGTGTTGTGCGATCGTGTGATATTCCATTCATGGTTTCCAGTGAATTTTAGTGAATTCATATCTGAACGCAATAGAAGGTATACTCTGCTCTATGCTATGACCCTGCACGCCATCTAATATTTTTAGGATACAGTCTTTTTCATTCTAATCTGGCAGTGAATTCAAATAGTGAAAAATACTTCTTCTTTTTTTTTAGATTTCCTCAAACGATACACTATCTTTGTATATTCATTGTCCTTTGCAGATAACTTTTATTGACGTCCCTTCTATGTCTTTGTAATAGATGATCGGCCCTTCTCGGATTCGCCTGGTTGTTTGGGTTCTTAGCCATGATCATCAACGTCCCCTTCATGGAGTATATCTTCATCGTCGTCATCGGTCTGCAAGGCGTCTTCATTTTCATTTCCTTCGGTGGTGCCAACAAACGCGTGAAAAAACTCTGGCGGACATCTGTGGAAGGCTCAACCCTTTGGACAACGTTTATCTCGGAGAGATATTCTCAAGGTCGAAGTACTACTAGATCACATGATGGAAAGATCAAGAGAAGCATTAAGCCTCATTATTGAATAATGAAAAGAAACAATTATCTACCTCTTTAAACCTTGAATTAGCTCTGCAGTCATGTAATTTCATATACTTGCCTATGTAAACATGGTAAAAGCGTGACGTGCATCTTCCTTGTAGGTTTATATTTACTGAAATTTTTAAA
>CM057160.1:15854619-16079148 GCA_029962745.1 Echinometra lucunter | reverse complement strand
ATACACGGTTACCTATTTTACAATCTATCATGTTCAGTAATCATTAATCGGTCTGTTCTTAACATCGGTGCATACAGTGTAAAAAAAAAATCGTTTTAATTACTCAAAAATGTTCTTCAGCAATTGCCGGATCATTCTAGGTAACACTACTTTGGAAATTTTAAGTAGAATTACTTACTTTGTTTTCACTCTATTAAATTGAGTTACATTAACGTAAATAGTTTAGCATTGTAATCCTGATAGATGTTATGAGACATGCAGACTGACAATAACATTCACTCACATCAACTGCCATCATCACGAAAAACACAACATTTAATCTTAACTATGTACACTTTAATTTAACCTGCTGAAGGGTTCCGAATTTTTAATATATCTATTTGAGCGTAGTATCTTAAACAGAAATTGGTCAAGTTTTTATTTACTTAGAATTCAGCGACAATTCAAAATTCAAATGTTCTTATTCTTGCTTGATTGAATTAAGAAGTATTTAGTATACTTATATGTTTTCATTCAACTAAAAAAAATTGTTGCTTTTCTTTATCAGAGAAAAGGATTAATTTGATCTCAATGAACATTCATGAGATTATGTTAATGTTAATCTTTAACTTAAAGCACTTTATCAGTCTGTACTAAGAAAGCTAAGAACACATCAGCGTAAATTGTTTGATTTGGACGTATAATTTCTTAATTTGAGTTGACTAAATCAATACAAGTTCAAATTACTTGAACGTTCTTGTATTTGATTCTACTTTAAATTTTGCGTATATTCTAGTAAATTTAAAGTTTGAGTTTGAGTGCGTGAGGAGAAAGCTTATGTTTTTAAAGTAAATTCTACTTGAGAAAAAAAATAAATCAGTGTTAGGTCTAAATGAATTTTAAAACGTGCACTGTGTAATATAATCGATTTGGCCTTTACTGTGAATTGCTTGCAGTTGAAGTTTTAGTACTCCTCTTATAAAATTGCGAACCTTAAATAACATTGGAGGCCACTGTGGCTCAATGATATAGAGCAGTGGTCTCGTAACCAAGAGTACCCGGGTTCGAAACCAAGTTGATGCGCTAATGCCCTTTGGTAAGGTATTAATCCTCATTACCAAGTCTTTCAGTGCGGACTTGAAGCCGTCGGTCCCCTCGTTGCTTCCTAACAAAAGAGCATACACATGCTTTCTTAGTCGTCAGGTAAAATAACCAACCATTGTTAAACCATTGTACACTATACTAATAATTGTTTCAACGTTTATAATTTTTAAACATGTGCTTATAGCACGATGATCTAAAAGAGCAACTGAGATAAAATGCGTTCCTCAAGCATTGTCAAGGGCATAAGTGCCGTGCCGGGGATCGAACCCCTGATTCCTGCGTCTCCAGTCAAGCGCCTTAAACACTCGACTACAACACCTACCTCATAATTAATGCAAAATACAATATGCTCCAGTAGGATCGTATCGTGTGCGGTTGCGTAATCGCCAGTCATGCTTGTATGGTTGCAATATCAAAGAGATGAAATAGATAAATTCCGTTTAGGGTTCTAGGACAACTCCCCCGATACGATCCCACTTGACAACACCCCCGAGGGCAACTCTCCCCGGAGTACACCTTTCCCCGGATGACAGCTCCCCAAGGACACCTCCCCCAGTCCCCGGGGGAGTTGTCCCGATACGTCCATTTAGAAATTGCTTTAACAGGAGCATGAAATACGGCCTGGTAATTTCATGGTTGGCTTTTATCATGAAGTCCGATGCAGCTAGTTAATAGAAGAGGCGAGACTAATCACGTGCCGTACTTTAATTTTGCTATGGAAGTGTGGTTCACTGGGCTTTTTTTATCAGGACAAGTAGAGCATGTGTTATTGATGCACCATTGCTAATTATAATGAACTCCAAGTAATGTAATGTTTTTGACATCTCTTACGTTTGATATCATACCGTTTATACAGTTTGACACATAGGCTATAATGAAATGTTACTCGGTATGAGACTTGCATAGTGATGTTAATGAACAGAATAGCCCATAATTATATTAGAGATGTTTAATACATGCACAATACATCCATTCATCTATTTCAAATTAATATCGATTTGCCTTTCTTCTCTGCTTCCATTCTCATTTCCCTTATAAAGATTGCTCCTGCCCATAGTGTCTCCCTAGAAGCATAAATCTTTCACCCAGTGAAAGATCCAGGGCCCCGGGGCCCCGTAGCACAAAGGTTTGCGATCAATCGCAAATTTGAAAAAAAAAAACAAACAAACAAACAAACCAACTTATCTGATTGGTTACTGGTCTGTCTTTTGAACTGTCGATCGTGATTGGCCATTGCACTTTTGCGATTGATTGCAAACCTTTGTGTTACAGGACCCTGACCTTATTTTTATCCTTTTTTTAGGGAAGGGCAGTACTAAGCCAGTACTGAGCCACGTAATACAGCAAAACTGCCCCTTACCTCACTCTCCCCTTTTGAAATACACAGATTGCAGGGGCTCCTTTGAGCTCAAACCTGTCCTGTGCTGTGTAGTAGAGTGCCCGGTGTTACAGTGCTCAGCGTCCCCCCCCCCCCCCCCCCCCCACCCAGTGCAGCGCGTCCCCTACCCTTCCACGCTAGACTCGATGGCGCACGTCTGTAATTATTTCCCTTTAGGCTCATGTGTTCAAAATGAGAAATTCAAACATCAGTTTATACAAGAGACTATACCGTAGATAATAGTGTTATCTTTATCTCCTGAGAATATGAAGTTACAATATTATTCTGTTTGTTTTCAATTTGCCTGAAATGAGACTATCACGAATTTGCCGAGCACTCAGATCCAGCAAACGATGCGCAGAGCCAGCAAATTGTGTTTTTCTGCGCAGGGTGGAACAAAGGGACATTCAGCCCTGGAAAACCGGAATTGCTGATGAAAAGAAAACATATTCTCATCTTACTAAGTTGAATGCATAGAATCTGAATTCATGTGGGGGGGGGGGGGTCATACCATTATTTATTAAAGTTTATCAGGAGGTCTATGAACCTACCCGTGGTTTGTAGTTCTGTATGGGTGAAACATAAGGGCCGGAATGGCAACAACAATGTGACTATTCTCAAGACACGGGTTCTCTACAACTTGCAATATTCAACTGTTCTAAAGGTCCCGGTTTTGGCAACACCTATCGATACTGAAAAAGAAACCATGCATTTTCTTTCATCATCTTCCTTTTGTATAGATCCTGGCAAACGGAAGCAACCGTCAATACCCTAGAATACGGCGAGTTCTTGACAATCGTTTCACCAAACTATCCTGACAACTATCCAAGTCAAGCCAACAGCAACTGGCTTGTTTCTGGACCGGAGGACTCTCAGCTCATGGCAGTTTTCAGCACCTTCATCTTGAAGACCGCTTTGATATCTTAAAGATGGCTCTGGTCTTGATCAAAGTGATACATCAACGTTCTTGGCTACTCTATCTGGATCGTCCCTACCCAGTGTCATATTCGCTCCCAATAATGAGATGTGGCTGGTCTTTACCTTCAGACATTTCAAGTTCAAGGCAGGGATTTCAGGTTAACATTAGCGTTTCACTCCTGAAAATTTCCCAGGTAATGGATCCGTTACACTGAATGAAACTGTCTTAATATCATTTTAAATATTATCCAAATTCAAAGAGAAAGTCGATTTAGTTTTTTTTAAAGTACAGCGGACTATCGCAAAGTCCGTAAGGGGAAGAAAGGCGCTAGATAGTTGTTCCTTTTGTCGTGCATACCAAACAAGTATTATCGTCACAACCACTGAATTAAATAACGTGCTAGAATTCCACGTCTTACGAGATAAGGCTCTTCAAACATATCCAGAGCCTTTATTTCGTATAAATGATTAAACTTCATGGGTTCTAAATAGATTGTTTGCAAGGGCATAACATCTATTGTGAGCTGTTTGATAAGACATCTCTTAATGATATAAGCAACATAACCTATTCTGTTTTCAAAAAGAGTTGTCAGGGTTGTAAAGAGTTGCCTTTTACCATAGTTCATACACGCCGAACATGCAGAATTTCAGGAAAGTTTTGTTCGTGCAATGACCCGTGAATCTGAAAGCAGAGCACGGACACTTTCAGTTGGTATGGATGTTAATTAGTGGTTACAAACAATATTTTCATCATGTGACATTTTTCAAAGTTAATGTTTTCGTATTGCTATACAGATCTTGCCAACAAAAGTTCTTCGTTCGGTTACGGTGAGTCTTTGACGATCGTTTCACCCAACTATCCACGCAACTATCCAAATAATGACAACACCTACTGGCATGTTTCTGGACCGGAGAACTATCAGATCATGGCAGCTTTCAAAAGCTTTCATCTTCAGGATAATTATGACAAATTGAGGATTGGTTGGGGTCTCCATCATAATGACTCGGCAACACTGATAGCTTCTCGGTCAGGCTCTTCTTTACCCCCTGTCGTAGTTTCACCAGACAATGAGATGTGGTTAGTCTTTACTTCAGACAGTGCAGTTGCAAGGCATGGATTTATGATTGACATCAGCGTTTTTACTCCTGGAAATGTCACAGGTAAACTTATCATTTTCATAGAATTTTTTTTTAACCATGTAGTAAATAATCCTGACATGCTACCAAGCAAATAAATTCGATATATCTCTTAACAGTTCTTTTGGGAGTACTCTATGGACCAATTCCATAAAAATGTCAACTCTTTGACATAAAAATTTCGTTTATAATAGGAGAGTAATCAAGCTTGGTATATTGGTATATTCCAGCCGGAAAGAACAAAGTGTCCCACAGTGTATTTACGTAGTCGACTCTGTGAAGATGTGATTCACAATGTTAAAAATGCTCGAATTTAACACCGTGCAGATGATTTCACTCTGTGGACACCTTCACAGTGCGGTTTACCACAGAGTGTTCGCATAGTGATGTTCGATTTAACAGTGTGATTTTACTCGCTCACATTGTTAAGATGTGATTGACAATGTTAAAACGCTTGAACTTAACAATGTGAAGATGATTTCACACTGTGTTTAATACTGTGAACACACTGTGTTACACTGTTCTTTCCGGCAGGGATGTATTGTAAGATTTTACCTACCATGAGATTTCGAAGGCGACCTTTCTTCCACTACAGTTCATTTTCTCACAGCTGTGGATAATGGCTTTTCCACTTAATATTAAGTAGATACATGTTTCAAAGTATTTTGCTTCTGGGTCACATCTGACCTTATTCCAGGTCATTTTTGACCCGGAACGGCGTGTGGCCCTAACAGACTCCTTTCCGGGTCAACTAATCTGAACCGGAATTTTTAAGAGTGTTCCTTTGGAGGGCATATACTGTGTATTATGATCGAATCTCGTTGATGGTGTCCTTTTTGGTTTGTGTGCAGACTATCAGACGTATTCTCCAACACTCCACTTCATTGAGCCTATATTTATGAACATAACTGTCACAGGTAAGAAAATCTAATTTAAAGACGCTTGTACGTGCACTTACTTTCCTCAAAATGGGTACTCATACTGCGAATATATTAATCTTTTGAAAATGTCGGTTTAATAAATGATCTACCAGCAAATTCAAAGGAAATCAACACCCTCAGGTCGAGTAGTTTATAAATTAAAACTGAGGTGGAATAAAGCAGATCAGCGAAAATTTGAACGAAATTCGACACGGAATACTGACATTTTTGACACTTCCAAAGTTCTACTGATGACATCATTTTGTGGACAACTCTCAAGATATACACACATAATCAAACAGTTTTACTGTGTTTAAGATTAGCACATTTTCTTGAGCCAAACTTAAGATATGCATATATAATATAGGAGTGATTTCTCCACAATATATTTGGGAAGAGGACAAGAAAAAGGTGGGTTCTTAAAAAATATGTTAAATTCTGTGTTCATAACATATGGAGAGTTGTCCACCAATCATATCCCTAATTGCTATAGTTTTTTAAAAAAATATTTCTTATAGGCATATCTTTCTTATTCCGTGTTCATTTTCAAATTTTCGGTGACCTGTTTTTCTTCTGTCTTGCATTGGCTTTCATTTAAACCTACCTACCTGGCTTGACTGTTAGTTTTTATGCCTGCGCCCACCGAAGGTGGGTGCCGGAGGCAATATGTTTTCGGGTTGTCCGTCCGTCCGTCCCGTTTTCGTTCTCGCGATAAGAACCATTTGACGGAACAACTTCATACTTGGCTCATGTATGCATATGGGAGGGACAATGATCTGATTAGATTTAGGGGTCAGAGGTCAAAGGTCAAAGGTCATAGAAGTAATTATATGCATGAAAATGCATTGTTCGCGCGATAACTTTATAATTAGCATTTGACGGATCAACTTCAAACTTGGGTAAGGTATGCATATGGGAGGGACAATGATCTAATTGGATTTTTGGGTAACGAGGTCAAAGGTCAAAGGCTCATTCTCACGATAACCTAAGAACCATCTGACGGATTAACTTCAAACTTGGGTCATGTTTGCATATGGGAGCGACAGTGATCTTATTAGATTGAGGGTCACAAGGTCAAAGGTCAAAGGTCATAGATGTAATTTTATATGTGAAAATTGATCGTTCTCGTGATAACTTAAGAACCATTTGACGGGTCAACTGCAAAGATGGCTCACACAATATTAAAATAGAACTATTTTTTCCAGTTTTGTTTTCTAAATGTATCCTAATATTTCCCATAATTGAAAGTGATATACATGTATTTTTGATCTGGCAAAGGCGGAGGAATAAATTTCGACTGTGCGCGGTCGAGGATTCATCCAGTCTTTATTACAGTCAGTCCGCAGGTCCACAAAAAGTGGCTTCTTTCATGTAACTTGTATGCATGAACTGAACAGGCTCTGCACATTTAATGAGTTAGGACCTGTCGGAACACCACTTTCATTTTGGCCCTTGCTGCTCTAATACTTTAACAAATTTTTGATATCTATGTAAAGATGAATAATCAGTCTCTTATGTCATGTGTTTAAATTTAATGAAAAATTTCGAACAAGAGGTGAAATTGTTGATCTAAAAAACTATGCAAAATTTTTTTTTTTTCGCCTGCCAAAAGTTGCCATTTTGTAAGGCATTTTATACTTGAGCCCAAATAATTTTTACATGACCACAAAGCTGAATATATATGCTTTATGAAAATACCAATTTGAACACATGATGCAATTTAATCGGGTCAAGAGCACACTTTACACAGGCCAAGCGCAATTATCAGCCCAAACCATAAATACTGCTGATTGGTCCATTCAGACTATACACTCATCCTGGAATCCTAACGGTCACTTGCTGAGTCACTGAAGGTCACAATCCCCATATGGTAATCTGTTCAAAACAACCGCGCTGGCATATTTCTGGCCTTATTCAGCCAATAAGAACACATTTCATACTGATCAAAAATCAAGATGTCTCGTCCTGAACTTCGTTGAAAAAATGTGCTCTTGACCCGATTAAAAGGTGCCCCACATTAAGAATGGTATTTTTAAATAATACAGACTTTCAGCTTTAGTTTGATGTAAATATTATTTGGGCTTAAAATAAAAAGTTTTGCACTATCTGCAAGAGAAGTGAGAGGAAGAGAATTGTGTTTTGAAGCATCTTTTTTCACCCTAATTTACACATATTTCCCCAATCAAAATGAATGCAAAAATATAAAAGTGTGATATTTACTCTTTTCAATGGTGTATCAATCCAATAATTTCACTTGATGATAAAGTAGTTAGATTCTTCCAGAAAGAAAGTCTCATAATTCATGAGATTTGATAGGGTGGAAAATTTGGCCACGAGAGCATTTACGTGAATCCTGCTTATTTGCTCATTAGCATACAGACCTGCAGACTGGCTGAAATGCAAGGAGTAGGGCCTATAACTCGCAAGAATTGAATTGTCTGATATTCTATTTTGCACAGAAATGTTCTTCGCGGATACATGTTTTGAGGAATCCTGCTTTCGTGGCGTTGAAACACGGGTGTGCAGCTGCGATGAGATGTGTCAGTTCTTCGGGGACTGTTGCCCAGACTATCCTGTACCAATCTTAAATGAGACTCTGACAAACGAGACTCTGGCGAACGAGACTGCAATAGACCTTGACGTTTGGGATTGTATCGTAGATTCCCTACTTCCACCCTTCTACCAAGATCTCGGGCATGGTTATCGGATGATTACAAGATGTCCCTCCAAATGGTCTTTAGATGAAGAGATCAAACAGAAATGTGAAGACGTTCCTGCTAATGCTACTGTAGATGTCCTTTATGTCCACAATGACAAGTACTTTAGAAACTTGGGTTGTGCCATTTGTCATGGTTTTAATGAAAGTGTGTTGACTGCCATCGTTATTTCAGCAGATCAACAATGTTCTTGGGGGCACCGCCACAGCAATATTCTAGAATGCAGAATGCAAACACCAACACCACAGTCCAACGTTTCTATGAATACAAATGAATCTGATATAAACATGCTCCACGTTCAAATCGTTCCAAAACCTCGCCTCTGTCTCTTTGATATGACACAAAGTTGTCCGAATGGGACTAATAATGAGATAGCCCGCGAGTGTCAGTTTTATTACAAACCCTTTATAGTGAGGGTATTGTAGGTAAGCATCCTGAATGCAGTTATTGCAATGGAGGCCCACTAATCACGTGTCCTCCCACGGTGCCTGACTTCGACACGCAGCCTTTGGATGACAGAACTGCACCGATAGTTGAAGTCGGTGTAATTGATGTTTTTAGATTCGAGCCCAACATAGCAGAGACAATGTTTCATTGTTTTGAAGGATTTGAACTTGATGAAGACAGTAACTGCGTTCCTATATCTTCAGACTGGCCCACCTGTAAGCTTAAACATATTTGGGTCACAAAAAACAGAGAAACTGAGGAATGTTTAGAAGATATTTTTGTTTCAGGCAAGTCATAGTAGACAACTTTACATTATCTCTTCAAACTCCGCCGCCTTGTCTAGTGGGACCTTTAACGGGCTTGTCCAACGATACCATGACATTCAGCTTGATTTACAGAGATGACATGAACCCATCTCTAGAAACAATCCAGAGGGATATCATACATCGAATTCAAGCTCCTAACCGTAACCAATGCGAAAACATGGTAATAACCGCTAGTCGGCTCTGCTATGTCGAAGACAATTCCGGAAATCTAACAAAAAATTGCCCCGAAAAAATGTTTGCTGGACAATATTTGGATTTTACCCCCTTTTCTCATCGACAACGAGACTCTTATTTTCTCTAACGGAACATATATCCGGCCAAGATGGTGGAGTAATATCACGAACATTGCGTTCAGCCACACCAACGTCTCGTCGGAGTATCAGTTCATTGTGTGTGGGGCCGAGAGTGCTCTTCAAACTTGCTCTTTCTTCACAGTGTCAAACGATTCAGTCGAATGGACCGATCAAGACAACCAATCTGCTGTTTTTTATCAGGGTCAGGTGTATGATGCAGAGAACCTTTTGGTAAATCCCGATGGCTCTGTAAACCTCTGCTACATTGATCAGGGCACGCCCACTGGTGGATTCACATTGATGATCTCAGGACATGTTCTCTTCGCCGTATCATCAGTATTTCTTTTTGCCACGTTGATAACTTACACTGCCTTCCCTACTTTGCGGAATCGTCAGGGTGTCTGCATTATGAATTTTATTGTGGCCTTGTTCATTGGACAAATCTTGCTTCAGTACATACGCCTTGCAGTCTCCAAAAATTCACTTTCTTGTGTAATCGTTGCTGCGTTGTCCCATTTCTTCTTCCTGGCTTCATTTGTGTGGACGACTATCCTAGCATGGGACTTGAGTCGATGTTTTGCGGCCAGTAAGATGAAGTCATTTTCATCTAGCTCATTTGGCTGCAAAATGGTGGTTTTTCTCTTGATTGGATGGGGCGCACCCCTTGCTTTGGTATTGATCACCTTGCTACTTCAGTTCGGAGGATTTCACACTGGTCCTGTTTTGGAATACGATAGTAATAGATGCTGGCTTAACAGATTAGCGAGCATAATAATGTTCTTCGTTCCTGTGGCTATCTGTCTTTTTAACGAACCTTGTTTTTGTTTATCATCACGGTACATGGGGTACATTCTACCAAGAAAACAACATCAACGCTGCACAGGGAGGAATCTTCAACCAAGCAATGGATCGTTGAACTAAAGATTTATGTCAAGGTAGGTTTTGAACAACATTCTTCTGTTCCTCAAAGCATAATGATTCCAAACTAAAATCATCTGAATATACATCATTCATTCATTCTCCACTCATGGGTTGGAATGCAAAGAGATGACAAGCCAGCTTTTTTCTCTTATGGTTTGGATAGGTTTGAAAAAGCTGGCTTGTCATCTCTTATAACATATAACATATATGTATATACTTTTATGAAGTGACCACCTCCCTCTTTCTCTCTCTCCCTCTGACTATACTAGTATCTCTGTCGTTACCGTCCTTTCTTTTTTCATATTTTCACTTCATTTAAAATACAAAATTCCTTCTACAAGAGCTACATATTTTGTTTTTGCCAACCTTTAATACATTTTTCTTCTTTGTCTTTTCTCTCTTTCTTTATCGTCCTTTAATTTTTTCTGAAAAATATCATTTCTATTGCACCTTTAAATTTTACACCCTTTAGTCTCGCATTTTCCGCCTTGTTGCAAGTAACGTGTTGTGCGATCGTGTGATATTCCATTCATGGTTTCCAGTGAATTTTAGTGAATTCATATCTGAACGCAATAGAAGGGTATACTCTGCTCTATGCTATGACCCCTGCACGCCATCATAATATTTTTAGGATACAGTCTTTCATTCTAATCTGGCAGTGAATTCAAATAGTGAAAAATACTTCTTCTTTTTTTAGATTTCCTCAAACGATACACTATCTTTGTATATTCATTTTCCTTTGCAGATAACTTTTTATTGACGTCCCTTCTATGTCTTTTGTAATAGATCTCGGCCCTTCTCGGATTCGCCTGGTTGTTTGGGTTCTTAGCCATGATCATCAACGTCCCCTTCATGGAGTATCTCTTCATCGTCGTCATCGGTCTGCAAGGCGTCTTCATTTTCATTTCCTTCGGTGCCAACAAACGCGTGAAAAAACTCTGGCGGACATCTGTGGAAGGCTCAACCCTTTGGACCACGTTATCTCGGAGAGATTATTCTCAAGGTCGAAGTACTACTAGATCACATGATGGAAAGATCCAAGAGAAGCATTAAGCCTCATTATTGAATAATGAAAGAAACAATTATCTACCTCTTTAAACCTTGAATTAGCTCTGCAGTCATATAATTTCATATACTTGCCTATGTAAACATGGTAAAAGCGTGACGTGCATCTTTCCTTGTAGGTTTATATTTACTGAAATTTTTAAAAAAGAAACATCGATTTGCACTTGTGATGTAATATGAAAAATTAAAATGACATAAAAACTCCTTTGAAAATTATGTCCTGACTTTTGGTTGAACTTTTGTAATACATGTATGTAGATACTTAAGTTTTGAAAATGTAAACCAGTCTTGATTTCTGTTGAATTAAACATAAACAGTGCTTCAGCCGTCAGATGATGTTGGCTTTGACTGAAGAAAAATTGATAGTTAAACGGCGGTTATAGGAATGTGCAATGAAATGCAGATTCCTATTACGATACGAATTATTATGTATACGTAATTTTGTCATGTGAATTTATGTGGAATTTCATATGAAATGTAAATCTTGATTTGCAGTTTTTTAGAAGGAAAACTGTTTGAAATGTTAAGCTGCAATTTTGTTTCAGTCAGAAATTTGTATATAGGAATATATAGGTCGTTTTATTTGGATTGCCCTGTATATCAATTCTGAATGAAAGGTTAATAACAAGTTGAGTGATGTTCACGGGTCGCCTTTGCTGACCATGTATAGTATAGTATAGTATTAACAATTTTGTCTGCCGTATGCATGCGTGTACAGTGCAAACTATAGTAAATGTAATTTAGTAATGCAGTTGAGGGGAATGTATATTCTAACTTCTTCTCTGGCATGTCTGAGACATTCAAGTTGAGAACTTGGCTGGAATTATCCTTAGGCATGGGAGACCCACATTAATATAGGGTAAAACGGTCGTCTCTCAGAGGGAGGCGTGGGGCACAGCCCACGAAAGCACCATTTAAATTCTTAAACATTTATTGCTGGCTTCTACTAGGTATAGGGTATGTAAATTATCTAGATGGTGTACCTACCCTGAAGGGGCCTAGGGGCGACACTGCTTAAGATTATCAATCCGTTTTTATATATTTTTTGGGGACACTACCTCTAAAAAAGTCCTCAGCTCAAAATTGGGGGAGGGGGGCATACACTCAAAATTTGCTTACAATCAAAAATAATAAAGGTGCTCAGCTTAGACTTTTGATGGGGAGTTTGGGGGCGCATACCAAAGATTAGCTCAAAGCAAAAAAGAAATGATAACAGACCTATAAGGGTCATCAGCTTGAAATTAAAGGAGGGTGCATACCCTACTGTGTCCAGCACATTTAAAGGTTTGGGGTGTGTTCCCCTATCATCCCCCTGTTTGACGCCCATGGCGCACTCCTTAAATGTCCCAGCCTGGATTTTTCACCAAATCGGAATGCTGCCTTAACGATTATATATGGTGGTACTTCATACGGTATTTCCCTCGATCGGTTTGAATAATTAACAACAAATATGAAGATGTGTCATGGTGTAGGGTCATAATCACGTAAGTTAAAGAATTGAGGGTTCGAGTCCCAGCCCATATACAAATTCAAATTCAAATTCAACTTTTATTAATATGTAATCCATACAAATTGGATTATTCTCTATTTATTTTTTCACGAACATCAATAAAAAATTTTACATGATATACATGATATACATACGTTTGATTAGACATTAGGCCACTCTCAGCCCAGTTGCAATAAGAACCCGAGCAGCTGCAGCTACTCCCCCCCTCCCCCTCCCCCTTCTCGGATAATAATGAGTACGTGTATTATAGAGTGCTAATACATGTTGAACGCCAGATATGTATCGTGACTTTTAATACGTTCTTTTTAACATTAACTGATATTAACTGATATGTAATCGACCTACAAATCTTCTTCGGGATCTAAGGAAGAACTTTTCTTTTCTGGGGTAATGATACATGTGTGTTGTGTCTGCTTCTATTTATTGATATGGTACAGTATAGTTGCATATATTCTACAATAATTCACCGTGTATATAGTTGAGTGGCATTGAAGTTTGGGAACTAATGGCAATTGTCTTTGATAAAAGTCTTGATTAGACATACCTGTAGAATGGTTAATATCAAACTTTTTAAACGTGAAAATAATCTCTTTTATTCAGCAGATTTCTTTGTGATATAGGATTTTGCAATGCCATCAAAATTAATTAGTTACTAATTCTTAGTATTAGACGTTTTCATGAAACAATTTTCCTTCGTTTGTTGTATACAGCGAGTGAATCTTGTTCAAATTACATGTATTTACCCAGGAATAAAAATTTGAGAAGCTGAAATTAATTTGACAGTGCGTTGTCAAAGAAAGTGACGTTACTTGTTTAAATGTTGTTGGGGGTTTTTAAGTTTCTAAATTTCGCGACAGAGAGAAGCGAGGGGACGAAGAAACGACATTTATATTTTTTTTAAATAATATTACGTCATGAAATTACACGAAATAAGATATTGTAAAATACATCTCTACGCTGGTAAAATATGAAAAAAAAACAGAATGTCGAAAACTTCAAAAATAGTGAGGGGAACCCCCTCCGCATCGAACGCCTGAGTGCTCTCTTTACCCACCATGTACAATGATTAACAACCCTCATCCCGACACACACCAGAACCCTTGATAATTAAAATTCAAAAATTTAGTGCAGATATTCGACGTCAACGTCGCTTACTACCACCAAATAATGCTGCGAAGTTTAATAAGCTATCTGTATTGGTATATTTTTGACGCTGATGATCAACATTGCTTGGTTGATCATGTTGATCAAGCAGCGTTTTCGGAGGAGTTGTTTTCATTAGAACAGAAATAAGTCATCAGGAGATGACATGGAGGCATGACAGGTCGACTGTGCCGCGGGACTCATCTCTTCAAAAATAATGATCTTCTAGATCATTATGATTTTTTTCCTTGAGTGCGAAAACATTAATATAATTCAGTTTATACCACATACAGTGGGGAAAAACATCTACTACGAAACTCATGACGCTTGGCTGCAGATTTGCGCTACAAATGCAATAGTCATCTATGGCCATGCCTTGTGCTTAAAAAATTTCATATTACCACTCGTGTCGCCAAGAGTACATCCGTTCTAAATTGTCGATTGGGCTTTCAAACATTATATCCAATAGGGCCCTGTATATTCCTTCATGACAAATAATACGCTATCGGCATGATCGGTATATAAAATAATTATGTCTCCTTTAGAATTTTTAGTCCTCGTTTCCGGAGGTATCGCTCCTCTTTTATACTTCTTAAACTTCTTTCTGGCACAGGAATTGGTTAGAGCGGTGTGATATTATAGATTACAATTTGCTATTTTCGGCCTCGCGGGGCTTCGGTCTCGCGGGCCTTCGGTGAAGTGGGTTGTCACCTATCAAATATATCTTTGTTTAGCTCTCTTCTGATAGTGTAAGAAGAGTTTGCCGGTGGAATATATGCGAAACACAGATTTATATTATTATCAAGACAAGAAAAGATTCTGAAAATTTACAGTTAAATTATCCATCACGTGAACGTGTTTGATAAATACACCGAGTCCCCCACGTGCTCTTGAGGGAGCGGCATACCGCTATACTTATCACCATTACTGTGAAGCATGACTTTCACTCATAAAAACAACATCGGAGACAATTTTCCTCTTAAATTCTTTTTCATCTAGTTTACAGAAACGTTTTCAATTAATTCTTTTGAATAAGCCATTTACATTCCATGAAGATATGAAGAGAAATTTTGATACTTTAGGTGAGATTGATCTGGGTGCCAGTAAATTACGGTCTTTCTCATCAATACATAGTGGTATAGTTTGAGGTTATTATGACGGTAAATAGAGATATACAAATCTGAGTAAATCTTTCATGAGGAAGACCGGGTCGAGAGAAGAGAGGGAAAAAATCTCAAATAGTATTATGAAGACTGATAATCATCTGATTTAAATAATACTTCTTATTATATATACAGCAATCATGACAATGAGTTTGAGTAAAATATAATTTGAGGGTGTGTACATGACAAGTAAGAGCAACAATGACCTCATACATGCGGAAATCAGATACCTTATATCCATGTAAACTCACATAGTGATCCATTTGTCAATACATGCTTTATATATATATATATATATATATATATATATATATATATATATATATATATATATATATATACCTGATATAAGACTAAGAAGCAAACTGTAAAAAAAAAAAAAAAAAACTATCAAATGGAATGAAAGATCATTCAAGAGCTTTCTCATCATTCTCTAATTCAGTTTGGAAGAAAATCACAGTAGAATTAACTGCCCCCTAAAAAGGAATGCTCTTCAAATGTCTTCGTGTTAAAAGAAAAAAAAACATCCCCCCCCCCCTCCCTCAAACAATTAGCAGTCCAGATCTCGAGTGTTCGGCCCGAACCTTATCGTGTATATAGTACAGTCGGATATGTGTCCAGTGCATGTGCTTTTTAGCGAGATTGAGTTGCTTTCTTATAATTGCAGTGATTCGAAAACCTCATGGTGTACACCAAAATTTACTGCTTAATTAAGCTTTTCTAACTGATTTTCACATTGTAATCGCATGACCAGAACTCAGTTTTGATTTTGAAATTTCGGAACTACTAGTACGTTCATGTAAGGTTTTGAAACCACCGTGCTGAAACTTTTGTTTAAAGGGACGGCAGTGTGAACGTAAGTTTAGAAAGCAAATCGTGTTTACGGAAGTCAGTGGATATCAGTGGAGTACTGAACACAGCTGGCATGATATTTTATTCTTATAAAAAGGAAGAACAAAGTACATATCATGTGAATGACATTCGAGGCAAAAAAAAATCCAATCCAATGTCACATCGCAAAGGTATTTATAGTGCCTTTTCCTTGCGGTTACAAAGCGTTCCGTGTTTGGATCTATTGCAAATCCCTGTTTTGAAGCCCAATAAACAAAAATTTATCACTTCACAAAGACCGGCTGAGCTATGATTACCTTCCAAAAATTCCCCAACAAAACAAAGTGAAAGAAATATAGAACAATGAAACTGAAACGCATCTCCGAGATTAAACGAAGCTATATGGTCATGTGTCATGAGGTCGCCCATGTTTGCGTTACATGGTGATTCTACCTTCAGTCGTTTACCTCCAACTTTGAAAACTGATATCTCCTGCTGTATCAACCCTGTGATAGCAAAATTATATATTTTCTGAAAGGCAATTACACAAAAGATTTAAATGTGTGCTTTAAAAATGCATGAGGTTTAAGACAAAAAAGTAATTTTAACTTAAATATGGAATTTTTTGGAAAAAAAAAATCTCATTCTCTCCTATATAACTTTTTCTGTCGCACTCCTAGGGCAATTCTGATGTTGTATTCTTGCAGGAAATATTCGGACCTTTTACAACAAGGTACACTAGTCTTGGGTTTTTGATTATGTAATAACTAAAACAAATCACCAAAGTCTTTACCCAAAATTTCAAACATAGTTATGAGTCACTGCATATTAAGTTTTCTATAATATTATATCCATGACAGCCATACTTATTTTTTCAATAGTAAGAAAGTAAAGCTGAGTCTTATAGCTTTAATATGGAACCCAAAGTGTAGCCATAGGGGAAGTTTTGACCAAAAAAAGTGACATTTTCCCAAAACTATTCAAAATTTAATTTCCGTACTGACTTTGTATAGGCAATGCCAATTTTGACCTAAAGTTCCCAGTATTTCAGTTTTTTACATTACCATGATTTCCATTGCTCAGCCAACATCATTTTTCAATCATAAAAAAGGGGAGCATTTTAGCTTTATTGTCGTTAGAAAATATGAAGTCATCAAACAGATTTGGACAAAAATATCAACATTTTTCAAAAGAAAAAAATGCACTTAAAACTGAATTTTTCCATTCATTGCACGTGGCGCCATTTTCGGCACCACCCCCTGGCCTTTCAGATTTAATTTTCTGTAATACAACTTATATATTAGTATTACCTGTACCTATGAAACTTTGCAGACAAAGAACATATTTATACAGCTTTAATACGATACCAAACTTATTATGGTAGCTTTAATATTCTAACAACAAGAAATACTTCAGTTTGAAACCACAGAGTGTGACAGAACCACCCTTTCGAGGGGCGAGTTCCTGACACATGTCCATATACTTTAATATCTACTTTGCTCACAAATTTCCTTTCAAAGTTCATTTTAGCTTAATTTTATTTTCGCATCGTTTAGAGCAAAACCAACAACAACACTACAATTAATATTCTGAAATATTGTGGTATATACTTGAAAAGGCAAAATCAAGATGATAATCTGGTTTAGATTGTAAAAATATCACTATAGAATTTTACTCTAATAAAAGCAATGCGAAATACAATAATGCTAATATCATGCCACTCCCGGATATAAAGGTGTGAAACGTGAAAGAATGAAATCATAATGAAGCAAGTAGACAAGTGAATCAACGAGAAAATAGAAATGTTGAGACAAGGCCAACATTTTAATTTAAAAGGGGATGATTCCGGAAAGAATTCTGACGGCCGAACAGGTGATAATTCACAGACAACACCAAAACCCCCCCCCCCCCTCTATTTCAAGTGGCAAGCACATTTGCATTATGTTCTTGAACTATAATGCCTCGTTGGTTTTAAAAGTGGTACGCAGGTCGACTGCCCCGTCTCCGTTTACGAAATCACCTAGGGGCATCATTTTTATATAGAAGGGGGTTATGCCTAAACACTTTTCCACCCCCCCCCCCCCCCCAAAAAAAAAAAAAAAATCACTGCGACATCCCTTCCTAGCCCATTTCACAGTATAAACTGATTAAGTAAAGGGAGGAACACTATTTTTAAAAATATACATATTTCGAAGAAAATCCAATCCAAGGTAATCTTAATTCCCTTGCTTGTCCGACTGTGAACATGTCAGCTTCGGATCCCAACATTGTTACCATGATGTATACATTAAGGTTTTAAAAGTGCCCTTGAGTAGATTTTTCAAAAGTCCTTGAGCTTGTATTGAAGTTAACTTCGTCATCTAAACGGAACCGGTAAGAGAATCTTCACAGTTCATATCTTGTTAGCGATAATGGCTCGTAACAATTAGAGGATTTATGTAGATATACTAGTACATCCCATGCATTCATCCTCTGTTTGCTTGGGTTTTTAAAAAATGCTGTTACATCTTAATTTGCATCATTCCTGCATACAATTATTTGAAATTAATTATTTAATTATTTAATCAATTATTTGAAAGCTCTGTGCAGAGGTGTCATACAAAACATGTTACTTTTTCATGAAATGGAAATAAACTGGATATCCCTCACCAAAATGTTATTAGCGGATGGCATTAAGTAAATTATCTCACTACTGAAACACAGTTCATTATGATCAAGAAACTGCAATTCTTACCTTTTGCTGTGCCTGTGTGTTGTTTCCACAATTGGTTCTTAGTTTTAGAGTATCTTTGATATTCCGGCAGTCTTCTTGGAAAATGGTTTCTCTAGTACATGCAGTTTTAGACTGAAATGCAAAGTTTATCCCTCGTGTTCTTTCCTTTCGGGAAATTTAACGTGAAATGAGACTGTCACGACAGTTCCAATCCTCATAAATACCAAGCAAAGCCCAAGAATTCACAGAACTCAACTAAAGGTACGCCTCATTGATTTGGGGGAAATTCTAATATTTTTTTTTTTTCTTTCCCATCTTCTTTTTCTATTGTTCACATTCCGAGGGAATGGCGATTATGTTTGTTTGTTTGGTTTTTTTTTTTTTTTTTTTTTTTTTTTGGGGGGGGGGGGGGCATTGTCACGAGTATGTTTCGGACTGACTGATCGTAGTTTTCAGGCACAAACCCTTTTCCGTCGTAGTAGCAAAAGGGGCTGGAACTACCATATACATGTACTCTGGGGAGCGTTTCATGAAGAGTCTTGTTGGTGATTTTCACCGATCAATTTGCTCTCAGCCAATCAGATGCGAGGATTTTCAGTAGCTTATAACAGTTGTCAGTGATAATCACTTACAAACTCTTACTCTTCATGGAACGCTCCCCAGGGTGCCGTTGCATAAAATGGGAAAGTTAGACGAATTGTACATAAACATACGTGTCAAGTGTATAAGATTTGGGGATTGTCGAATTTTTAGTTAGTGTGAAATAAAGAGTCTGTATGTAAAGACTAAATATCACGTATGAATACGTAAGTAGATTGATCACTACTGACGGAAGGTGGGTCAAATAAAAACTAATTTAAGTACGTGTGTAACGAAAATCCAATCAGATAAGCGCAAAGGAGAATTCATGGAGCATATATGTATCGTTTAGGACATTGATTTCTACCGTACGCCCTTCATATTTATTTCTATGACTTCCTCTTTCATTTTTTAACGCCACTGACAGGCTGCTAACGACTAGAAAAGACATAATCATGATAATAGGATTTATGCGATTCGTATTATTCCCGGCACTCAAAAGGATACGTGATCATGGTGATGTTATTTGATTTAATTCATTGCGTTTGAAAAAGCACCTGCTTTTTTTTTTTTTTTTCCTTTTTATTTTTCACCTCATTGCTTCGGCAGTCAAATTTAATTCATATTCGTGGTTTCAAGTCTATGTTTGAATATGACCCTAAATTAGGTTACGGAATTTCAGTCAACTGATAAAACAAACTGTTCACAAAATCAATCAAAATGAAGAGATTTCAAAGTTGATGATAGCTCTGGAAACAATGACATGCTTGTGAGAGTATGAAGAATAAGACTAAGAAAAACACTCTTATTTTTCGGCATGTATATTATCATTATCGACAGACTGACGGCTTTTCATAGTCAAGTGAGTAAAACAAGCGCCGAATTCGAGGAGGATAACAATAATTTCTTCAGTTACATTATCAGAATTTGTTGGCCTCTGTGTTTGATTGTTGTTTGTAATTTCTCCCCCCCCCCCCCCCGGCCTCCTTACACATTATAAAAAGTAAGCGGTTTGGCTATCGACTTTTCACACACTTCTTCATCAGCCTAATGCACCATCTATGTCTCTCTCTCTCTCCGTCTTTCTCTTACAACATACAACCCCCCCCCACACACACACACACACGCACACACACACACATCGTCCCCATTTGTGCATCTCGGTTGAGCCTATCGCATCCAGCTCACTGGTTCTATAAACGGAAAAAAAATATCTAAATGAAACTGCTTGAATCGTTTACCAAAATATCTTTTGAAACTGTTGCATGATCATATTTATTGTCCTTATAGATGAAAATGTACAAACAAAAACTAAAACTTTTTTCTTCCATCCCAAAAGTTGAATTATACATGTATCATGTGCATTGGACTCTGTCTACAACATTGATACATACTTATCTGTTGATAAACATAAGTCAAAATAATTGAATAAGAAAGTGGCTATGTTTTATGAGAGGGCATTATATCACTTTGCTTAATATAAAGCTCTTGTATCCTATCTAATTTGTATGCAAATACAGTCGTTATATTCCGGGGATAAACAGTATACATAATTGCTCAACAAAAGATGTCGTAAGTCTGCATTAGAAACACAAAGGACTAGATGGAGATAATTGAAAATAATTTCACTTCTTTAAACCGGCATCATAACGTATTGAGATAAGGGTAAATAAGACATGATGATATTAGATTAAATATATGTAACTGTAAGAAAGGATATACAAACAAAATGATTAGAATGTAGAAGTTCGACTCAGTGTCAATTCATTCTTCCTGAAGTATTGACACGCTTTACTTTTACATGAAATGAACCATGCAATACAACGTTTAAGGTTAGTCATGTATTCTCAATGTGAACTTTTTTTTCCAAGGCTTGTTGACGTATATAAAATTAAGTTTATAGCCCCTTTCCGGTCAAGATAAATACATGTCATGTGACAAACAATCCAATACAGTGGACAAAGCAGAACTATAAAACAGTGACTTGGATGTTTTGCCCAACAAACTGCAATAACTTATGCTAACATTATAATCATGTAATAATCAGCTTTTAGCAGTGATTCATATTAAATAATAATAAGGGGTTATTCAAAGTTATAGAAACAACTCATCGGGTTGTTTGCATAGTCATTAAGTACTGCTATATTTGAAGTTGAAATTAACTATTAATGTTTGCGGACATAACAACATGAACAATGTTATCTTATCGACTTCATTTTTGTTTACTTCTATCAGAAAGTTACAATTCCATGAAGTCAAATTGGTAATAATAGGCGATAGGGTTTCACTTTTATTCTCATTGTCTATTCCTTAAATTTATGGATTTTTCATGGAATTCCAATAGACCAGTTCGGAGTTAGCTCATGTCACAAATGACCCCAAATACAAGAAATATCCACAGATATTGTAAACATGGAGGGGTTCTTTTCATACACTTAGAATAGTCACTCCCAAAGCTACTGAGGTGCCTCATGAATAGCTTTTATTTCCCCTTTTGAAATGAAAGCTTCCACCTGTGTATCATGGAATGCATCATGGGTGCACACACATCAAGAATTCATGTCAGTGGGTTTTAGAAAATGGCCTTTATCTGCTCATGCTCAGAAATTTACGAACTGGCTTAATTTGAGCCCCCTCGTTAACTGAATAAAATTTTCATTCATCATTTGAACCTTTTCCAAAACAACTTTCACACATTTGGATCATTTCCCTCCTTGACAACAGTACATTTTTTTCAGGATCCAAGACATTTTCATTTATATCAGTGAACTAGATATATCTAGAATTAACATTATCCAACAGCTTTACGACCATCATGGACGTCAATTCGTTTTATATCTTAGGGAGACACGCAAAAAAAAAATGAGTTTGAAGTTTTTTGAGGGGAGGCAAACATAATTATGCCAAAAATTTGTTGACAAGCAAAAAACAGGGGGAAACAAGTACTCAGCATAATTTTTTTTTTGGTGGGAGGCATACATCAACAATTTGATGACAAGCAAAGAAAAAAGAAAAAAAAAGGGGGAACTACTCAGGTTGAACTTTTGGGGGGACACATAAATATCGATCATCTTCGCTATCATTTTGCTCTATTCAAAGATTTACATGTATAGATCAGGCTGCTTTTATTCGTATTGAGGATCTGTATGCAACATTCAAGTACATTTACTACAATTCGAATAATCAGAGGATACCGTTCCTTTTCAAAAGGTGGACTGGGGCTCGAAAAACGATTGGAAATATTTCTGTAACTGGCCAAATCAACTCAGCCCTATAAGATGTACTCCTGAACAGGGGCGTAGATAGCGGGGGTGGAGGTATGCATCCCCAACTTTTTGATGAGGGTGTGTATGTATATCTGTGTAAATATCTATGGGGGAATCATCCCCCCCCCCAATAATGAGGACCTGTCTTCACCAAAGTTCCCGAATCCTCTCATCTGTTCATATTTTGTTCAAAAAGAGTACCGAAGTGTGACGTCAACGAATTCCGTTTTTGCATTTGAGCATTTTCTGGCTATATTCCGCCAGAGCATGATGAAAAATCTCCATGCACCAAATTTGACGTGAATCGGTTCACAGTGGCCCAAGGCATGGCTACATGAATGCCTAATTATTCCCATTGAAATCAGTGTAAATTGACCTGGTTCATAACTGTTTAGACATGTTAGAACCAGGCCAATTTACACTGATTTCAGTGGGGCTAGGTAGGTATTCATGTGGCCTCATATCGGGTCCCCATGAGCCGATTCCCATAAAATTTGGGGTGTGGATCTTTTTCATCATGCTCCATCGAGACATGGTATCCGAAATTCTGAAATTCCAAAAAAAAAAGTTTTTTGTGACGTCATCGCTTCGGTGCTCTATAGACTCCAGACAATGAAAAAATGGCCCTCAAGCCAAGATATCGAACTGTCAAAAGAGAAAACTAGAGAAACTTCGTATGGCTAGTCCGTGCCTCTCGACTTCGGTTGTAGCTCTGACTATAGCTTAATCGCTTTGGGTTCTTTCATCGCTAGTCTTCAAGTTGGATCTTCATCTTTGCTGTTATCCCAGGGCAGCGGAAATAGCCTCTCCCGCAGCAGGCAAAAGCAGCCTCTTTGCATGCCCGAGGCTGCAGAGATACATGTAGAAGCTGCAGCTCCACCCGCTTTTATAGGACCTGGTGACTTGTAGGACAGCTTCAGTACTCCCCGCGGCAACATCTCCTTCACGGGCGAATTCTGCCTGCGGCCTCGGTCACATTTAACCGATAACAAAAAAAGAAAAAGAGAGTTCTCATTAGGGGTAAACCCTACCGTTTAAGACTTGAGTATATTCACACGTACACAAGAGTGTACCTTTTAATAATTGAAAATATCATTGTCGTTATCGTTTATAGGTCAAGTGTGACTGAGGCCTGATACTTTTCATGCGAGTCAAAAGTGAAAAAGAGTGAAAATCCTCAATTTTAGGAGTCAAAATTGGGATCATTTTACTTTTGGAGTTGCATGTATCCACTTAAAATTATAACGAACTCTGAGCTAACATAGTGATTACGGTAACCATGGTGACGCTTTTGAGAACGGATTCCATTTAATATTGGAATAGTACCTGTTCAAGAATTAAAGGCATTGGCTAACTTTGTGAGCAGCTGATTTAAAAAATTCTCAAACTAAGATGAAACATGTGTATGAGTACTTGTATTTATACTCAAAAACCCTGAAACCAACCATAATTTGGAAGGAAAAGCTGTAAATTAGACGCAAACCGCGATTTTATTAGCTTTTGTCTCGAGAGACACTGAACTAAGAGGACCGTTTGGACGAATTCAAAAATACCGTTACTTGCCTTCCGCCGCGTGATACGTCAATACACACAGTGCGGTCCGTTGAGTCATGTGCGCATGCGCACTCCTTACGTTGGGTCTATGCAACCGACCCTCGTATATTTTTCAAACAATCGTTCACATTTCTAATATTTAAAAAATACTTCCCGTGGATATTATGCTCTGAAACTTTCACATTGGTATTTTTACACTATAACCCTAATGTTTATCCCATTTTTAAGTAACAAAATGAGATTTTTTTAAAATCATGACAATGTTAGCCAATGCCTTTAATGAACTTCAGTTTTGCTTCACGAAAGCTCACGTTTTGTCCTATTTGCTTTTATTCTCTTTTGGACATGCTAAACCATGGAAAATCGCATATATAGCCTCGTTTATCTTTGTCTGGAGCGGGATAATGAATGTCCAGTCCGAAATGAAATGATCTTCAAAATGACTCATTAAAGAGTGGGATTCCCACTCCTGTATAATAAATAGAGAGAAGACATCATGGATGCTGCATTCGAACCCACTTCGAGCCCACCTGCAGCAAAGACCAAATCAGGGGGGTATTTCATAAAACTGTTCGTAAAGTTACGAACGACTTTACGGACAACTTGAATATGGCAAGCCAAATGGAATTCTCAGTCATTATAAATAGCATCAGCTAAACATGCTAAAGGTGAAATATGCAGACTAAAATCTACATTACTATTGTTTACAATATTTAACTGAGATTATCAAGCTGATGCAAATGCAGTCACACTTTGTATGTCAGGAAAAACTTTGGGCATCCCATTCGGCAATTCATATTACAGTCGTTCGTAATGTTAAGCGTAACTTACGAACAGCTTTATGAAACACCCCCCCCCCCCCGGTATAACTGCGTAATTAATAGTAATAGCATGTGACAGCTAAAACGCATCGATCTCGAGGCATACTTTGTATAGTTAAACATCCCCCGCCCCCCTCCCTCCTTGAAGGAACAAGCCCTGGGAACGATTTCACTAACGTTTAAAATGTTAGTGAAATCGCGCCCTGGTCAGACAAGACACGTATTAGAGTATCTAAACTATGAGACTCACTGAGCTCTATCTGCTCCTGAAACGTACAGCAAGGGATTGGCAAGGTTAGACTCTGTTATAAAAAAGGAATTGTGTTTAAGTTTCAAAAAAGGATCTATGTGTTCAGAAATTATGGTTTATGAACAGTAGTGGGCCTATCAGCAGAGTAGGTAAGGCTCTTTCCCCTTAATGATTGAGTAAATGAAACATCGTATCCGGACAACTACCCCCTGACACTTACCATCGGGTGCAATTACCCCTCCCCCGCCCCCCCCCCCCCCCCTCACAGTTCCCCTTGAAAGTTCTTATCAAGCGGAATAACTCGCCGGGGTAACTGTCCTGGTGGTAGAAGTCCTGGGGAATCCGTTTTCTACTTACGGAACTCCTATTTCTTCTGAAGTCACCTATCTTCCTGAGAAAGGCTTCTGTCCTCAATGTCATGGTCCTTGGACACCAGATTACGTCAAACGGAATCTAGATTTAAAGATGTGGCAACTTACCGCATTTCTGCGATCTACCTGAAATCTTTAGAGCATAATGCAGGCAGAAATATTACATCTCTACCATTTTCAATTACTGCTTAGTCCTGCAGCCATGGAAAAGCTGAGAAACAGCCAAGTATAGGACGAAGCTGGCAGACCAAGATCCAGTCTTCTATGGATGACTTGATGTTGACCTAGTGAAGACAACGTCACCTAGTGCATCCTGTGGAAGCCTAGAAGCCTCTTCTTCGAATAGCACTACATTCTCCATTCGTAGGGGGACCTAGAAAATTGTATGGTCTATATAAAAACTGTCATATCCTGTCATATTACCATTGCAGCTTACGATCATCTTGCCATTTGGTCGATATCAAGTCATCATGATGATCGGAATCTAAAATGAAGGAGAAAATTAATGTATTGTTTGTGTGCATAACACTTCACAGTTCATTCCTGAGAGGAACCTGGAAAAAGTATGGGCTAAAAAGTTATTATACCTTGTTGCCTCACCACCGTCACCGTACTATGCGCACGATATCATCAAGTGATCAACAGACTCTATATTACAGAAGGAGAGCTTGATGGATTGTTAGAATGTAAGGATCCTGAATGAAAATCTGCCTTCAAGCCGTACACGCTTCAACCCGTGGACTGAACGTTGACATACTTGATACCTCCTTTCGCCAAGAGAGCCTGCTGCTCATAGGGTGTTTGAATGCGTTAAGGTACAGTTATAGACAAGGAAAGAAAATGATATGCAGTATCCTTTTTATTAAATGTGAAGGAGGAGAGGAAGAAGAAGGGAGAAAAGAAAAAGTAAAGATAAGGTAAGTAAACACCACGATTTGACATTCCGTTAAGGAAACATGCAGATACGCAACTTTATTCTTTTTTTTTTAAACGAAAATTAAGCTTAGCCATGGCCTACCTGTAGACTGACTGGACATGCTGTATGGAATAGATGCTTCAGTTGACGATTCCCGCCCTGTACATAGCGATAGATGGTGAATATTCTGAGTAACATACCAAAAAGAAACTAGTGACTACAAAGGATTCCTGAGAGTCATATGAATAGTGTGTGAAGAGTTTATCTTGAAATCATTTTCATTTATATAGAACTTTGTAATGATATTACTAAGGAATCTCGATACAATGGAGGGCTGCATGCCTCGAACGTAGATAGTATATGCATACCCAGGACAATCTCAACCCATTTCTATGTAAGGGGCGGGGGTTCACTGCGCACATAGTCGTGACAAGAAATCAACCCCCCGCCTGTTTTAAGATCATGTTTTTTTTTTGTTACTTTGGGCGTGGGTGTGTGGGTGAGGGTGTGTGTGTTGTACAGTCATCGAACAGCAAAGGAAAAGATGAAATGAGTGCCGTTATTAGCAATCTTTTTTTTTCTGTTCCATCGACACAATGATCGACGAAAGAAGAAATTCACATACCATATCAAAGAATCTTTTATATGATTTTTTTCGCAAAATGAAAAGAAGTCACTTCCTTAAGATTCTAGGCTATTCGCCGTACTCCCATAACCACGATAACGGCTGACGCCTGGATTGCATGCTTGGCCTAAGAGTGATCCTCTTATCAGAGTATCTGGGTGTTTTATAGTATACAGTATATACAGTATATATATGTATGATACATATAAGATGGTTTACTTAAAACAAGGTTTCTGATTGGTCTCAGATGCAATTGCGTAATTCGTTTTATGGCCACGATCGTGCTATATAACGCCGTTATATTGCAAGCTAATTTGTGTACAAAATCCCATAGGCAAATGTATCCATAACTTAAAAATCATCGATAATACGGAGTTCGTTGCACTTTATCAACGGATGTTGCAATGTTTATAGTTTTGTGAGCCCCGATTCCCATCTCATATAACGCATAGTACATGCTCATTGTCGTCAAATATACCATAAAATGTGCACCATAGATAAAGAATTTCTCTCGTGCACTATATATCACATCGGCCTACGGCCTCGGTGATATAATCCAGTTGAGAAATTCTAAAACTATGGATGCACATATTACGGTATATTCAACTCCACAGCATGCACTATATGTATGATATATATATATATATATATATATATATATATATATATATAAAGAATAATGCTTCTTGTACTGAGCATGAAGCTATGCATAGAGAAATCAATCGATAGCTTTACCATTAATATTTGATTTTAGCGGGGTTGCCATTCATAGATTTACCGTTAGACAATATTGAGTCTGTTGAAGTAATGCACTGTTTATTGCCATTTAAGGCCCCGTCACATATTCATAGATATTAGTGAATCGAGCTAACGAATGCCTAACGAACGGCTATTTTTTTAAAGTCCAGATACGCTCAAATTAGCTAATATGTGACTGGACCTTTAGAACCCTATTGTGGCCAAGAATTTTAGCGTATTTAAGCGTATCTGGACTTTAAAAAAATAGCTGTTCGTCAGGCATTCGTTAGCTCGATTTGCTAATATGTGACGGGGCCTTTAGATTTCTACAGTTCGAAGGTTCCTCCTCTTTTTTCCGAGAAAGCATGTTTAATTATTTTGGACTTTTCTATAATGAAAAGAAGGGATTTTTTACAGTACATTCACAGTCTCGTTTCTCTTACATATTTAATTGTGATGAATGGGCTTTTTGAAAATTGGTTTGAAAGAAGATTTACGACACCTGCATAATATAATAATATATTTAATATATATGTGTATATATATATATATATATATATATATATATATATATATATATATAATATCGGTTTTCAGTTGGATTCTGGCAACTGGCCTGATGGTTTACCAACTGATGCAGAGCATTTATATCTTCTTGATATGACAAACCCTTAATACTATAGTGTATAAGCAGTGGTGGTGGGCTTATATTTATACCTCCACAGTCTGGTTCTTCTGAAATGTTGTTCCATGATGAATAGTCCAAGCAAGTCAGTGTTCTATCATCAGAGGCTGCACGATACAAGTACGATTCATATGTACCTGCTCCGTACACAGAAGCACTGAATTTGGGATATACTTCACGCCCGTCGTCAGTGATGATGAGTTGGCTTTTCAAGGTGTATGTTCCCTTGTAAACTGCAGTCCATCGTGAGCAAAATCTTGTCCCATCTGAAAGTTCGATGGTATTATAATCTATCCAAAGAGGCTGTTGGAGAAAAGGTGGGTGAATGAATAAACATCACTCTAAGTGAAATTTATGAATCATTTTTCAATGGGAACTAGGATTGCTTTACATTCTTTTACCTTGCATTTTAGAAAATGCTGATGAATATGAGAACAACCGGATTTGGTTTTCACTTTAAGGTGCAAGGCTTCGCAAATGGTGGGTTCTATGGCCTTATGGATTACATGTGTACTCATTTTAGAACATGGCTGAACTGCACACATGACAAAGACAACAGTATGCATACTGGAGGAATTTTGTACTTCAAACCTAAGTTGAAATTCAAAATCTGTGAGAAAAGACCTATCTTCGTTAAAAACATCGTTAGCAAAACGTTTATCTCGTTCATTCCATGACCTGCATGTATACTACAATCATTTTTATGTGGGGTATATTCCATGGAGGTTAACAGGTATTATATTTTGGATCAAAAATTTATCTTTTCATGATTGGCTTAAAGACCTTCACGTGATCATTGGTATTTTCAGCTATTTCAGAATGTTGGCATGAAGGTTTACCATTTGGGAAATGACGTCACTCTTATGACGACATTTTCCAAATAGTATATACTATTTGTGAAATGACGTCACAGTACGCAAAATCTATGCGCGAAATGAAAATTCAGTGGGGCATACGAGAGCTCGAGTGCGCACCATGGGGAACTCTCGCGGTGTCACGGCTACTGCGTTTTTCAATATCCGATCACTTTGCAGTTTATCCGTATGGCAGAGTGACCTAACTTCGCGCAGGTCCAAACTTCGCGCACAGGATCATATCTCCAAAACTAGAAAAGATTGTGAAAAACTGGTAGCACCAACGGAAAGAGCAGCCTAAAATTACCCTGGAAATTACTTTTGAAATTAGAGATGGAATTTTGAAATTATGAATGGAAATTCGGCAAATTTGGCAGCGTTTTGCGTTCTTCTGACAAAAACTAGACTTGTCGACAAGGGTCTAGAATTCCTCTTTTCGAGAGACGATGTCATCAAAATTGTAAGTAAAATGTGATATCAATTTATTCATTGGCATTTAGCCTTCCTGGTAATGCAATTATCTTACCTTTTATGGATCTCTATTTTGTAGGAATCACTTGAAAACTGGCGTGCGCGAAGTTAGGTCTCGTTATTTTTGTAACACTTTTCCAGGTCCAGAGCGGTGCGATACGACATCGAACTTTGCGATCGCGATATCTTGGGAATTCTTCGTAAATAACATGCCCATTTGAAATCTAAATCTTTGCTTTGCCTTTGGTGTCATTTAAATTAGAATAATTTTTTGGGTAAAAATTGAGAAATTATGGATCGAAAATTGCCTTCATTAAAAAATTAAAATGTGCGCGAACTATGGTCCCCCCATCATACAACGTTTAGTGCCATAAAGCATTCAATAAAACATAAACATGAAATAGAGTCTAAAGAATATTGTTTTTGTGTCATTTGAATGATTTATTTTAATAAACAAGGTAAAAACCCGCTTCACCTACTTGGATGATTTACAACGGGGACGTGTATCAATCAAGAAAAATATAAAATAAAAAAGTAAAATTCACGTACAAAATACATATAAATCTTGATCCAAAATATAAAACAAATATACTCTGCCATAATTTCGAGTTTCTGGTTAAAACTATGGGCCTCTGTGACTCAAATAGTACCATTCACTTCGGGGCTGCGCCCCTCAGTGAATAGTACTATTTCGGAGTCACCTCTTGCCCATAGTTTTAACCAGAAACTCTCAAGGCAAAGTATATTTGTATAATATTTACTGGCAAAGATTTGGAGCCCTATCCAGAGTGAAAAAATGCGATGATTCCAGGTATGGCAGTCTTATTGATCCTACTCCAAAATGAACCATTTGGGTTATTTCTTGTCAGGGGGTAATTTTTGCAGTCGTCATTGTCGGCAAATGGCATTTAACAGTTTTAAAATTGAAAAATGTCTAAATGTAATCTGATTCCAGAAACGTAGTTTTAATGATCCATACAACTGTGTCGTCGTTTCGATCACTTTTAGCCAAAATATTACATATTGATTGAAGGGGGGGGGGGCTCCAAAATCTGACCAAATTTTATTAAGCCTTATTCCTAGTATTTCTTAATCTATCATAGGTTTTGCCGCCCATTTTCGTCACATCTTCATTCGATGTCATCAATCATCAATTCAATTTGTCCTGAGAAGCTAACTGCGTTCAAATCTTAGGTTCAATTTCATTTAGGCCTATATTCGTCTTACGTCATCCAAATTAAAAAAATTAAGCATTTACATTCGTCAATTGTCAGTGAAATTCGTCTCTGACGCTAAGCGAGTAAGGAATGCTTGGATCTATTTCTTCATTTTTTCAAGCAAATTCATCGTTTCGTCATTCGAATTCGTTAAGTGTTATATTGGCCTTTGAATTGGGAGTTTAACAGGTCTTTAACTATTTTTACTTTCTCGCGATATCATTTGATTTTGCTACTTTTCTTTAAGAAATAGAAATGTTTACATAATATGGAAGGCTATATCGTTAGAAGTAATTTCGTATGATACACCGCTATGTGCTATTGTGACAGGATCGTTGTGCATCAGTAGACCGTATATATGGGAGACGAATTCGAATGAATCTTTGACGAAAACGAATGCCAAAATGCGAAACTGATTTTGCTGTATCGTGCCCAGCAGCTACTGTGACCGACGAATTTCAATTGGTGACAAAGCACGAAATTGAACGACATTGTTTCAAAATTGAACCACCAAAGGCGAAATTGAAACACACATTTGCACATTCCACAGGGCAAGAGACGAAACTGAAAGTACTCTTTTTTTTAGGATTGAATGAAGAGGTGACGAAAATGGGAGGGAATACCTATAATATGATATGTTAAAAACAAGTGTGCAACAGTAAGGGAAAAAATTCATGACCGAGTTACCATTTCCTACCATAAGCAAAATTATATCCATAACATTACCACCCCCCCCCCGAACACTCTCTTTCCTTATCCATGTTCTTCAAGCTTATTTGATCTATTCCTCCCAGTTGTGGTGCTTTACCAAAAGCAGCATATTTTGAGGCCAGATTCTTTCATCCATTTCTTACTGCATTTGTTAGGAAATCGTAGAATTCTCTAGAAGAAGTTTATCTTTAGATTTCTTAATTCATTTATAGTCATGGAAATTTCCAGAAGACTAAGGATTATTCTTGCTTTGCTGTGATAAATAACGCACAAAGAATTATAGGCAACGAACAATCATTACACCATGCATGTAGAAAAGGAACTTTCTAGATTCTTCCATATAGGTCTTGTTGTATTATTGCTTCATTTAGGTGAATTGTAATAGTTGTTATTTTTGTAGGCCTAATGAATGCTGGAGTCTGTAGAATGCTTGTGAATTACATGACTTATATTGAACTCCGTAAACAATGGCCTGAGCCTGGCTGGCTCACTGTGAACATGGCAGACAAAGAAAGCGGACAAAATAAACAACCTCTCATTCTACCCTTCACAATGGTTCTGGTAGTCAAAAGAACATCCCTTCACAGCTATTATGTTTAATCATGTAGCTCCAGGTGAATATGCATGTGGCACCTGTTCCACATATTTTAGACAATAGCAGTGAAGGGATGTTCTTTTGACTACCAGAACCATTGTGAAGGGTAGAATGAGGGGTTGTTTATTTTGTCCGCTTTCTTTGTCCGTCATGTTCATAGTGCTGCCAGACAGGAAATAGGAACAAAAGAAAAGGAATTTGTTTACTACTCTAGAAGAGAGAAGAAGCATCATTATTTTTCTTTGAAAGGACATTTCAGGAATGTTCTAGTTTGTGTTAAGATTAGTATTTAGGGTGGAAATTTTGCCACATCAAATCAGAATTCGCCCATGAGATCTTGGGGCATGTCTTTTCTGCCAGTCACTTCAAAATAAAATGTGATAGTTTGGGTTATAAAGGAGGACATGTATTCACCATGACCTCATCGATATAAACATTTGGATATCATCTTGGATCTCATCCTGGACATCATTTGAGACATCAGAATGGACATTGTTTCCTACATTGTGTTCGACAGCATCGTCGACAGCGTCATCGACATTGGCGACTTCTTCATTTGGAGATATGGGAATCATCCTTCCGGAGTTTTCCTTTTCACCGGAAGCTTTAAAGCCAGCTCACTTTTGGACTTGGTCTTCGTTTCACGAACATTCCGGACTTTTAAGTTATTAAGTTGGAGTAATATTGTTCGGATGAGGACTCTTCCAGCTAAGAAATTTTTAAGTCTTTGCTTACTTAACTGTAATATCTAATATTTGGTTTGTTTTTCACATCTATTTGTGAATGAGATGTTTGTAAATACTTGGTAAGGTTTAATTATATGAAATGTAAAATCTATTTGTTCGATTCTGCTCTTTTGTGGGCTTTGGATCGCATCAAATTCATGTGTAATGTTGCTGACAGACAACTTAAAGGAGAAGTCTAGGCGATTTCTGTAAGCATGGATCATAAAGAGAAAAAATTCAGCGGCTAGAAAATGTCTTCCTTAACACAACTTACCTTAGGATTACAGAGTAATCAACAATAAACTTTTATAAACAGTAGTTCTAGTACGAGCCCATTTTCATTCACAATACAGTTCGCACCCCGGCCCAGTGACGTAGCAGATGCACCGCATCATGCATATGCAGGCATGCATATGATGATGTGAGTGCAGTGATAGTATAGTGCATGCATAGCGCGAGAGTGAATCACTGCAGTAGAGGTACACATTGTTTCGTCGTAGTTCCGTTTTTCTGAATTTTAGTAGATCTACAGTCATATCATTTCTGATTTTATTTATGCTTCTTGTGCCCACTTGTTAGCCTCAGAATTTGTAAAGACCGTTAAATCTGGCCATTTAAATCGACGGGAAGACCTTATAATTTCTCGTGGGCTCGTAGCCCATCACTTTCGAACGCCGACACCCTATCCACCGCCACCTGCCAACATCCCGGCTTTAAGTGATCTTCGCACACTTTCATTTACTACGAAAATTTGTAAGTTTTGATGTCGAATTTGTCCGTTCTAATATCATTAATTCATCGGGCACACCTCTCCCTGTCCGTCAGGGGATTCGGGATTCGGGATTGCAAAAAAACTTCTCTTAGGAACAGAACTGGTGTGATTTGTACACCCAAAAGCTAGACATCTCGGCATGTTGCATAGAGAATGTGCAGATAATAAGTGCGCATGCACAGTGCAAATGCATCGCCTACGTCACGCGACCAATGACCATATTTGGGTTTCGGTGGGAAATTAAATTATTCGGAGTAAAAAAAACAAACACTTAATCTGTATTTGAAAATCACAGAAATCACTTTGATAAATGAAAGTAGCATTATCTGTTAGATTGAATTTTAAGCTTTATAGTGTAATTTTAATGAAATCGTCTGAACTTCTCCTTTAACCATTACAATAGTTATCATTGTATTTGTAAGAGAGTTGGTATAAAATAAATACTATCCTATGTTTATGTGCTACTGTGACAGGATCGTTGTCGGTCAGTAGACTTATCTTGGCGAGGAATTCCAATGAATCTTCAACGAAAATAAATTTTAAAAGACGAAAGTGATTTTGCTGTCTCGCCGTGCCCAGCTACTGTGACGGAAATTTGAATTGCAAATGGTGAAAATGGGTGACATAGCACGAAAATGAACTTTCTGACAATGTTTCAAAATTGATCAACCAAAGACGAAATTGAAACGAGCATTCAACAGGGCCAGAGCCGCCAGAGACGAAACTGAAAGCACATTCTGAAAAAATTGAATGAAGAGGTGACGAAAATTGGCGGGAAAACTTGCACTATTATCATTATTATTATTAGTAGTAGTAGTAGTAGTAGTAGTATTATTATTATTATTATTACTATTACTATTATCATTATGTTTAAAGCAATAAGTCAAATCATTGGCCTAATTCCAACTCACCGTAATAGGAACACCGTCCATCCACACAGTAATGTTCTCCATATATTCACATTTAGATGTTATTCCGAGATAATTATTGCGCACAACAGTGATATCTCGTGAAAATTCGTAGACTGGAAAGATTGCCATGGTAACATACTGTTCGATTGGGACAATACGCATCATAGAGGGGTCACCATAGCGCACACTGTCTCTCGCAGCTCCTGGGCTGTACTGTATGATAGATATCGGTTTGTCTGCTGATACAACCATCATTTCTTGATCTCGAATGTCGACTGTCAGGTAATGACCCATGTTCAACTTTGCAGTCACGTTGCCATATGAAACCGTGGTACTGTCACGACCCGCTATAATCTGAAGAACATATCCCGATGTTCGCGCCGCAAAAGGACTAATGGCAAACATTTTTCCCCATGCAGTGAATGGTGCAAGCTGCTCTGCTATGTGGTCACATCTAGCTATATTTGAAGGAACACGGACACATTTCGCTCCCACACTTACAGCTACCGAAACATTTGCAAGGACACGTGATCCTGTAATGTTGTTGAATTGTGGGAGTAATTGTATTGTTTCGTATGGAAAAAGGGTATATCGAATAATGTCCCCAGCGTAGAACTGACCATTCTCAAATGCAATCGTGGAATTGAGAAAAATTTCAACATATGTCTTGTGCTCCAAGGCAGAAATCGAAATCACACCAGGATTAGGCGTATTCTCCCCCGTCATTGTGGCTAAGAAATATTCCTGTCCGAGATTTTGCTTCGGAGTTACACTGAATACATCTGACGTGCGCGTGGCGACATTGTATGATAGGACAAATATGTCTTTGTCCGATGTGATAACAACCGTCGAGTCAACCTTACCAGCGACATTTTTGTAAATAAGGGAGTTCGGTAATGGGTTATCATAGGGTCCAAACTCAGGTGTCAAGGTGATGTTTACATCAAGTGATATCACGCGAACGAAGATACTGATATGGATATCTTCATCTGATACTGCTTGAAGGATCACTCCTATGTCGGGGTCATACAGGTAATAATTGGGCATTGGGGCGAACACGAATTTTTTGCCACTATTACCACAGTAGACAATCGGTGTACATATTCCTGTGAATAAATTAGAATTGTTGAATTGAGATTTTCGAAAACAAACTCTTCCTCAACAAACCGGGAATCAACGACATTTCTTCAGACAATGCTCAGCTGATATTTGCCTCTGTTGTTCCGCCGACATTTGCTACGCCGACAGTTGCTCCGCCAACAGTTGCTCCACCCCTAGCTAGGAATTAACTTAGAAACAAAAACTTACAACTACTACGAAAATTTTGAGGTGTATTCAGACGGTTGGGAAATTTCCTCTTTTTTGATATCGGAATTTAGCTTTAGTGCAAGCTTTAAGAATGTTTTTTTTCCGATTTTTTAGTATTAGAATTAGCTTCTATTGCCTGCTTTAAAGATTATGTATAACGGAATCACAGCATGTAAAAGACTGTCATTATGCCTAAAGGGCTATCTCACCGGCCTGGAGACAGGGAAAAGTCTCCCTAAAATCGAACATGACTTATTTCTCGTGACTCCTCGGAGAAACGGCTAGGCTTAAGGAGATGTCGCGGAAACGTCTCCACAACCAGCGGAGACTTGAGTCGCGAACTAGTCGCGAACTAAACACCATACAAAAAGTAAGTTCCCCTAAAACAGATCTGTGTATTTTAAAATCAGAAACCTTTGATGATGGGACTGGAGACCCTCTTTTTTATGTATTGACCTAAATTCAATGGTTTAATTTGGTTAACCATCATAAGTCTTCTTGGGGAGTTCGTCTGATTTGATTTTCATCGAAATCCCGATCTCTTACGCTTCAGTGAGCAAAAGAGACAAGAAAATTATGCAAATGAGGAGAAAGTTTAGGGCGTTGTCCCTATTTTGTGCCGTATCCGATACTTAATTTGGCGCGGGATGCTGTTCGTTAGTGACCTTCTGAAGATACGTGCCAAATTTCATGAAAAAACTCACAGTAGAATGAACAGTAATCATCAATGGAAATAGACCAAATTTCACTTTTGTTAAAAATCTGCTCCCTAGCTGTACATATAATTTTCAACGGGGGAGGAAATAAAACTTAAAGTTTGTTCCGATATCATTAATCAAAGACATGGTATGAGGCTTGTGAACTTTGAAAAATGACCATTTTACTTTTAGGTCATGTTCACTGAAGCGTGACTGAAGGGTTTCCCCTGGATTTTACATGAAATGTAGCTGAAAAGTAGAGCTACATGAATATGTATTCAGATTTCATCAAAGATTCCTGATTGAAAAAATACACAGATTTGTTTTAGGGGAAACTTACTTTTTGTCTTGTGTTTAGTTTCCAGGCCAGTGAGATACCCCATTTATTAAGACACAGTATAGACCAATTCCACAACGTGAGAGGGCAGCAGACTGGAAAACATACTGCAGTGTGCGTCCCAACTTTTATAGTACACAAGTCAATAGCGCGTTATGTACATTCGTTCGATTTTTTTCTATTTTGAAACATATATGCAGTTTTCTTTTAGTGCTTGCAATGAGGAATAATCAGGAAAGTTCAGATCGCAGCTGTGTGGTGCTCAAATGCCACAACAATTGGAGAAAGCATAAAAATTGGAAGCTAACAGAGTGCGAAATTCACTCGCCTTTGACTCATGAAGCCCGTTTGTGTGAGAAGCCGTACTCCCTACACAGGTTTCCGTAGCCCTAAAGAATGTGAAGGAATTTGTTGCCAGTGGGTAAAAAACATCAACAGAAAGGACTTTGGAGTCAAGAAACATTATTATTATTATGGCTTGTAGTTTGGCGTACAATTTAATGAGTGAAAACATGTAAACAAGGTAACATCAAGGGCTCCTGTTTACTGCGGCAGTGCATGTAACGCGAGCGCGATAGTGCCAGCAGTGGGACTGCCATGCTGCGATCGAACTTTTACTGACAAAACTAAGGGGAAAAAGCAACGAAAGTACAAAAAATACATCATACCTTCATCTGTCAGATATGGCCATTGTCTTACCTCATCTACCCATATATCCATGCTTTATTTTATTGATCTAGAATAAAGTGAATGGAACAATATCGGGGCATATCTCATATCTTTCATTGATTTGTACGCAGAGCCAATCGCGGTCAGCGCGCTTGCACACTGCAGCTATCGAGTCGCCGATAGAGGGCCAAATACATAAATCAGTGGTGGAATTGGTTTATATCTAATTGAACAGCAATCATCATGAACCCTTGTCTATATCACTCTTATTCAAATTGGCAGTGTTAAAATAAAGCTTATGCATACAAATTCAAATTTAAATTCAAATTCAGATTTATTGATATCAAATCCTGACATTGAAGGATTATCGTCAAAATCAAACCAAAAAAAAAAAATAGATCAAAACTTAAAGGAAGCATGTCGAATAATAACAGAATGCATGCTAATTCTGATTTGACGTAGGAGCAAATATGGTGAAGCAAATGTTGCGTAGCTATTTTCGTTGTTTGCAGGGCAATATGTCACGGGGGCATGTGTCAGGTCACCCAAGGAGGATGTTATTTCAAAATCTGACAAATTAATCGGCTTGATCTGTTTATCGAAATCGAAGAAAGGTGTGAATACTACTATTCCTTCTATGATTTTTCATCATTGCTACGCTTGGTAATTATTAAAAGATTAATTTCTTTCTTAACAAATATCATTATCAACAAGTCATCTTGTATACATTTCATTTTCAAAAAATACCATTCCATCAACACTGATCAAAAACAGGATTAATTCGGCTTCAATTGACAATCATGTAGAACAACCGCTTGAACTAATCAAAGTGTACCAGTCACTAAAAAGGCATTTACTTTGTATGTCAGTGGTTTCATGTCAATCTACTGTATTCAATATATGAGCTTCAAGTGTTACTTTCATAAAAGGCTATATGTATAGACACTGCGAGTTCAAAATACTCTCAATGAACAACAACAAAAAAAGACTAGGGTATAAACTCGATAGTGTACGCGTACGCACGCCAATAAATTAAAGAATCGAACAGCCATTCTATTACGTGCATTGCCATTATCTTTCATTTTCTTTAAACTCCTTAAACTGTCAACCCCTATTATTCCTTCAAATTGTTTTATCGTTTGCTTGTTGGGGGGGGGGAGGAATTGTCATACGTACCAGCTGTATACAAGTTTGTTAGGTTTTTTTCAGTGATTGGTACATTTTAATCACTAATGTACTCATCATTTAAGTCTTCGTTATTATACCTGGAATAATAGAATAAATTTACCTAGAAAGATGATGACTGTATAACAAACTCCAAAACTTTCTCTCTGTTGCTTACGAGCCATTCCTGTTTGAGAAAAAAAAAGATAAAACAAATTATGTCATTTCTCTGTGTTTCCTTTCTTTTAGCCTATACGTAAGAGGTGAGTGTTTCGTCTCATTTTGCTGGTTATACAAGATTGGATCTTATTCCTGTAAATTTGGCTGGATGAGATTTGACTGTTCATTTTGCTGAAATCTATTTATCTTCATGTTTGTTGCTTTTTTTTTCATTTACTGTATAATAAAGCAAAACAATGAGCGTCAATAACGAGTATATAATTATGTATATTATATTAGCATTTGACTGCCTGCCTATTGGATACTAGAACTACACTTTAGGTGTTAAGTTTGAACAATGCGTTAAAGACGGAGCTGCGTGCAGATGTGCTGAACATGGGTGCGTGTGTGTCGTGTACGGGCGTGCATGACTTGGGTGTTTGTCTGCATATTTCCATACCGCAATCTTTTTTAGTGCACCGTAGATTTTGATAGACTTGTCCTGCTTGTAAAGTTAAGAGTAATTTTGAAAGAGTAACATCATTAAGATTCGGGGGCAGGGGACTGTTGCCTCCCCCCCCCCCAACAAAAAAATCTTTTGGGAAAAGTTTTCATTTGCCCCCCCCCCCCAATAATTTCCGGGAAAAAATGCAATAGTGGGTAAAGAAAGCATGCATACATTCAAATTATTTTAATCCCCAAAGAATAAATTATTTTTAAAAAACAACATATTCTAGATCCACCACACCACCCCCTTTTCGTCCACCTTTCCGTTTGTTAAGAAATAGGCCGATGTTCAGAAATCTCAATGCCACAAGATCTCCAACCCGTATCACGTACAAAAAGAAAATAACGAAAATCTTTAACAGGCAGCCTTCACATAATGAATATAATCTTTCAGGGCCATGAACACACTCCCCCCCCCCCCCCCCCCCCTTGAAAATTTCCGCCGTCAAATGTGCCACCGCTACCGGCAAAAAAAAAAAAGGAAGAAAAACGAAAGGGAGCGGAAGGGAAAAGAGAAAAGGAAAAGAAAGTAGAAGGGAAAACAGCGAAAAGAAAAGAATAGAAAAGAAATGGAAAAGCAAGAAAAAAGATAGGAAATGGGAAACTGAAAGAGCTCCCTCCCATTTAAGAATCTTAATCAATGCCCATGATATTTTTATGAAAATAAATCGGTTTGCCTCTTGTGTCTCTATCAAATTTTATAGACCTATTTCACCTCCGGTTTGTCTATTTGGCCCTCTATCGGCGACGCCATTGCTGCGGTGGGCAAGCGCGCTGGCCGCGATTGGCTCTGTGTACAAAATGAATGTAAGATATGAGATATGCCCTAATATTGTCCCATTTACTTTATCCTAGATCAATAAAATAAAGCATGGATACATGGGTACATGAGGTAAGACAATGGCCATATCTGACAGATGAAGGTATGATGTATTTTTGTACTTTCGATAGTTTTTCAAATTAGTTTTGTCAGTATAAGATCGGATGCAGCATAGAAGCCGTAGTAAACGGGAGCCCTCAATCTTACCCTGTTTACAAAGTCATGTTCTCACTCATTAAATTTTACGCCAAAGTACATAATGATAATATTTCTTGACTTCAAAGTCCTTTCTGTTGATATTTTTACCCACTGGCGACGGATTCCTTCGCATTGCTTATGGAAACCTGTGTAGGGAGTACGGCTTCTCACACAAACAGGCTTCATGAGTCAAAAGCGAGTGAATTTTGCACTCAGTTAGCTTCCAATTTTTAAACTTTCTCCAATTCTTGTGGCATTCGAGCACCGCACAGCTGCGACCTGAACTTCCCTGACAATTTTTCATTGCAAATATTAAAATAAATCTGCATATATTGGTCAAAATAGACAAAAAATCGAACGAATGTTAACGCGCTATTGATTTGTGTACTATAAAAGTTGGAGCGCCCACCGCAGTATGTCGAACTGTGTCGAACAGTCTGCTGCTTGCGTTGTGAAATTGGTCTATAGTATTCTTCAACTCATAGAATGTAAGTAATGTAACCAAGCGTGAATATCCAAGAAATCCGGGCAAGTTGACCTAAAATAAATACACTTTCAGTAGATAAGGCCTATACCGTGCGTCTCAAAAAAATTTTTACACTTTTGAAATGGCTGCCAAATAATAAAATATATAATTCTAAGGGAAAAGGTTTATGGATAGCTCATGGATCCAACTTTCATATGACACCAAAAAGTCCGAAAATAATTCATGCTTTTAGTTATTTATTTATTTATTTATTTATTCATTTATTCTCGAGTATTCATACAGAGTGGCCCTAATCAGCATAAAAACATCAAACATACAGATGCAAAAACAAATCTAAAAAGCACAACATGATAAAAAAAGGCATAACGGAATCGAATAGCATAATATAAAAACGGAAATATTACGGGATAAAAATGGCAAGATATATACGAAATACGCTGACATTAAAACAGGCTGGTCTTCCTCAGGGCTATGTTTAGTTCTTAAGTAAAATTGATGAAATAGAAAACAACTCTTAGAATAAGAGATTACATGAAAATGAATGAATAACATGCAGGATGAGCTGTTAGAAATTTAAGGCATTGCACTACACAGTGAGAATCCATTAAATTTAAGCAATAAAAATCAAAACAAGGAAACATACAGCATCAATTGGGTATTGGGTTAACATTAAGCATACTAACTTATTAATTACATGCAACAAGACAAAAATAAGAGGAAATGAATTTTTTTATGCTAAAATGCATAGAAGGAGAGATGGATGTATTAAGAGAGAGAGAGACATAAACAGGATAAGGATCAAGATTAAGTGTAGTAGTGAAGAACTGGGAATACATGGACAAATAAAACAATGATCAATTAACTGGTATAATGCTGATTAAAAAGGACGATCTGATAAGATATCTGTCTACATGCGCTTAAGAAGGTATGTAAATGAGTGGAGAAATTTTGAGAGCCGTACATGGTCGGGCAATTGGTTCCAATTGAATGAGCCTAAATACACAAACTTAAGATTTTTGGTAGAAAGCCGTACGGCATTTTGGTAGTCTCAAGAGCAATTTATCGGAGCTACGCGTGGTACTTGTTGATACATCATCGACAAAAGAAAGTCTATCATATAAAATGGCGGGCGATAATTCATTAACACACTTATACATCAGAACACAGGAGGCCCTATGAAGAATTTTAATTAGTAAGGGCCAATTCAGTTCTTTAAAAACAATTTCGGAACGTGTCTGCCATGTACGATTTGATACTATGTACGCTGCCCTTTTATGTAATCTGTTCAGCGCATCATGGTTCCCTTCCAGTCTGATCTGCAAAACCAAACATTAGAGCAGTAAAGTATATGTGGGATAATGTATCCCCAATAAAGTTTGGCTAGTTGTGATTTATTAAAGTAATGCTTATTCCTGCGAATAATTCCCAGCTTTCGTTTGATAACGTTTGATATCGAATCGACATGTTTCTTAAAGTCAAGGCAATTATCACACCTAGACACTTAACATCCTTTGCGCATTCTAGAGAACAAGCATGTATACTGGTGGATATTTGTTGATTATGGATAGTGCTTAGTTTTTGTTTTGACCCTAATAACATAAGTTTTGTTTTGCTATAGTTCAAGATCAGTTTGTTTTTTCTTATCCATAAATAGGTCTCGTTTAGTGCCTGGGTAAGATTGGTTTCGACTTCTGCTTTAGTTTTACCAGATACTGAAACAGTAGTATCATCTGCATACATGAGGACTGAGGCACTGACAACATGACTCGGCAAGTCATTGATAAATAGTGAAAACAGGACCGGAGCAAGTATTGAGCCCTGTGGGACTCCTACGTTAATGTCTTTCGTAGATGATTTTTCATTACCAGTAGAAACGAATTGTTTGCGATTTCCCAAATACGATGCAAACCATTTTAAACAGGGTCGAGAGCAGCCATACAGTTAAAGTTTACTGAGGAGAATTGAATGGTCTACTGTGTCGAATGCACGACGTAAATCAATGAATGCAACTTACACCGTTCAGTCTCCTATTGTCTACCTGCTTCGACCAATCATCAACCATACAAAGTAGTGCTGTCTCGCATGAATGATTAGACCTAGAACCAAACTGATCTGGAGACAATATTTCATGCTGAAGAAAGATATTTCAGAAAGCTCGAACTGACAGCTCTTTCAATGATCTGGGAGAGCACAGATAGAATAAGTATTGGTCTATAATTTTGTACGCATGTTTTATCACCTGATTTAGTGATTGGTTGAATTCTGGCAATTTTTCATTGAGTTGGAAATAATCCTTCAGTTAGTGATAGGTTCATGATATGAAGAAGCGTGGAAAGAACAATAGGGACAGTAATGAAAAGGTTTAACAGTTTTGCAGATGAGTTATCGTGCCCAGTAGCTTTCTTGCACGAAAGATTATTTATAGTATTTACCACAAAATCTTTGGTAATCAGTAGTGCATTATATTCTACATTTTCCTCTACGGAGTCACCAACATCAGGGTGAACATCACATTTAGATGTCGAAGGTGAGGTAGAGACTTCATCGTCATCATTAATTTCGCTTACAAGTTCTTTGATCGAATTGATAAAATAATCATTAAAGCAATCCACTACTTCCTTAGGCTCAGAGAGATCATTTCCGTTCTCTGCCACCAATGCAATGTGTTTTTCACGTGGTCCCTTAGTGATTGTTTTAATAACATTCCAAAGAGCATTTGGGGCCGATTGATTATCATTTAGGACAGAATCCATGTATTTAGTTTTTGATCAATTGCGATCAGCTTGGGTGAGCCCTGCTCACTTTTGTAAAGGGCATGAAAATTAGGTTGCGCAGGAATTAGCCTTCCAATTTGTGAGTTGTAAGTCCTTTGGAGCTAACAAAATTGACGGTGATATGATAGATTCATGATCAATTGCGATCAGTTTGGGTTTGCTGAGTGAATTTTATGGCTTATTAAATCAAAATTTTATGCATGAGTGAACAGGAATTGCATTTATTATAGTCCGGTAGCCATGGGGGGTAAGATTGCATTGGAATGTTATAGTTTTTTTTAAATTGATATCGATTGTTCAGACCTTCTATTTTAACAGTCCAAATGCTGGAGCTCTGTCAGCATTGAGCAATTTGAGATATACGCGAAAATCCAAAATGGCCGCCGGCGGCCATCTTGGATTTTGTGCTTACCTGCTTTAAACATCCCAAGAATGTTCGAAATTGGGAGTTAAGGGTTTTTCGGGATGGAGAATCCAAATCTGAGGGTTAGTTTGAGGATATGACTATGTTTCGATGTCTAGATATAAAATGGCGACTATTTTTCAAGATGGCCGCCATATGCACTGTAGGCTAGGCAATGTAAAAAAATGAAAAGTCCTTATTTATCATTTAACATAAAAATGAAGCAAACAAAATTAAATACAGAATAGTTGCGGAATACTTTTTCGCCAAGAGTATGTTTTCCCCTATCTCCCTTCGCCCGCTTGTATTATTTTGAAACAAGGTGGTTTAGAACAGCAAAAGATTAGACCAGCGAGGTGCTAGAATAGAGTCCTGGTTGGCAGTGAGGTGACTATATACCATTAAAATATCTTTCAGATCATGATATTTTGACCATGAAATAATATCATCAAAAGAGTGTTCGCTCATAATATACACAAACAGGGTGGTTTTGACTCTAAACATAAGACCAATGAGGTACTGAATAGGTTATAAATCATTCAAATATCTTATTCCTAGTGCATTGTAGAGTGTGTTTTGATAATAAAATAACATTTACTTTTGACTCGCTCACTCACAAAATAAAAAATGCTGTGGTTTATACTTTTAAAAAGTGTCAACTAAAATAGAAAGCTTACAGGTCCCTAAACATTCCATTCAAGTATATTATTTGAAGACTATTTGTGTTTGGCTAATGGGATGAGCGGTAGAATAGACTAGGAATACAATAGACCTGTGAGCAAATATAGGTATTATACCCTCTATTCACAAAATTTACTGACGCTCTGATCTCTATGCTCCTTTTTAATCCCATACCCTTTCCCAGTCGCTTTGCTCCCAGATTGAGGATATTCGGCATCAGTCAACCTCCCCCCCCCCCCCCCCCCCGAACCTAAATCAAAACCCATGAGCATCAATATCCATATTTGTGAGGAAAATTATCATTTGACCTTGAAAATATCTTGAAATATAATCTTACGTAAAGTTCCGGTAAACAGGCATGCACTTAAAATACATGCTATGTTGGATTTTTATATCAATATTTTCCATTAAGAGGCTATTGAGCTCATTTTTTTAAATTCAAAGTTATAGACATAATATTCAGATGCTTATTATGTAATATGCAAACAATCACTTGAACAATGAACTGTCTCTTAGTCTTATGATGGCTAAAAAACAGATCGATTAACTTTAGCCAACAATAAAGTGGCGCTAAACGCACTATTTCAGGAATTAGTCTCTTGAAAAGTACCAGTTATTTGGCTCAGCCAAGATTTGCAGAATTTTCAGTCCACGATAGACAATGATAGATAGAATGGGAGGTACTCAAATTAGTTAGGAAAATGATTTTTAAGCCTTGAAAATATCTAGAAATATTTTAAAAGGTGTATGTTTCTTCTGTAATTAGTATTACAGTACACTTTAATGCTTAATAAATGAATTTCATAACTAATTTCTAAGCCTCAAATTCCTGATATAGAGATGTGAGTACACATATAATTTTTTCAGCTGCAAAAAGGTGAACATCATTTGCTTTTCCTCCATAGTGTAAAGTGTGTGTGAGTGTGGGTGTGTGTTCTTGGGAAGGAGGCTATCCCCCCTCCCCTCCCCCATCCCCATTACACTTGTTGTTTTATGTTTCTAGATATCCTTGCCGAAAGAAAAACAATCATATTTAATCTATTTTCTACTTGATTTTCAATGCAATATTGCATATAATGTACATGTACAAATAGACTGCTGGGGGCGCCATCTTGAAAATTAGCTGCCATTTTATATCAAGACATCAAAACATAGTCATATCCTCAACTAACCTCAGATTTGGATTCTCCATCCCGAAAAACCCTTAATTCCCAATTTTGAACATTCTAGGGATGTTTAAAGCAGGTAAACAGAAAATCCAAGATGGTCGCCGGCGGCCATTTTGGATTTTCGCGTATATCTCAAACTGCTCAATGCTGACAGAGCTCCAACATGTGGATTGTTAAAATAGAAGGTCTGAACAGTTGATATCAATTTAAAAAAAAAACTATAACATTCAAATGCAACCTTAGGCCCAAAATCCGGGTTTGGCTGCCGGACTATTATAGTAGCACTGTAACTTCCCCTGGAAGATTCAGTGTTGTGTTCATGGGAGTCAGGATGGGGTGATGGTACATGTTGCAGGGGAGGTGAGATAGGTAGGACTTTGTTGGGTGGATGGGATAAGGGTCAAGAGGACATTACGCGTTCCCCCAACCTAACGCCCCTGGATTTTTTCTTGTGGGGATACCTGAAGGCGAAAGTGTACACTACCCCTCCAGTCAGCTTGGACAAGACAGAGTAAAGGTCAGGATAGCGCGTACGGGACATGATGAAGAGAGCAAGATTGTGCATCAAAAGAGGAGGTGGACATGTGGACCATTGAACTGGCAGACCTTGATTTTTAGTTTCCATTATCAGATATTTTCCCCTTTTTTCTCTTACAAGATGGATGAAACAGATGTAAAATTGAAAAGAATAAAAATCAACTGAAAAGAAAGACTGACATGTTCATTTTACAAATTTTGTGTTACACTATACCGTATTTCTTGTGCGAAACTCAACTGCTAAAATGACTGGTGGGTTGGTTGATTGATTGAGTGATTGACTGAGTTATTGATGAATTATGATTGATTTATTGAATAATTAATTTATTTAAATAGCTGAATGGTGATTTAAAGACGCTAGGTCGTGGGCTATCATGGGGAATGAATCATAATTTGCTGACACCAGACTTTGTGAAAAATACCTGTAATAGAGCTACATTTCTGGAGCACAACAAAACAAGCTGTCTCACCACAAACATTCTTCGGCCTGCTTCGGACATTCTCGGGCCAGGGAAAGTGAGATAATGACTTTAGGGTGAAGTATACAGAGCATTACATAAGGTCTGTTGGTCATAAAACTCACAGTGATGGACAACACCTGTTACTGGGTAAGCACCCATGGTGCAAAATTCCCCATGAAAGCCCACGACCTAGCGTCTTTAATGATTGATTGATTAATTAATTGACCGATTGATTGACTGATGCATTGTTGATTAAGTGATTGATAGCTGAGTCAATCACTTGAATGAAAGGTTAAATTCACTGTAAGAAATTCATTACAACGTTCATTTCTCACCTGCATTTGTACACAATGTCTCCTAAAAAAATCAAATAGATATTCCGCAAACTCAGAAGATGTCAGTTATATGGCAAAGCATTTTCGTGACAAAACATTTCCAGAAATGTTCAGCTTTTCCACTTTAGCGTGATGTACCACAAGCAAGTCTACCAATGGAAGTCTATTTGATGTTTACTTAGACTGCAGCTACATTCAGTCTGCGCAGAGTTCGATCCAAGATAAAGTATTAAGTAATGACTATTAATCGACAAGATACTATAAGGAAAGAATTTTGACATTTGTTCTCTTATTTTGCGATATCTTCAGGGTATTCGATCGTCGGACAGCGAACAGCGATGTAGTTACACACCCACAAGGTAAATCGTAATCTCCCAGTAGTCTACACCAATGAAGCACTTAAACTGGCAATAAAGTCAGGAATCACAATTATTCGGCTTGTCGGAAAGATCAAATTATTACTGAAGATGTTTCCTGAACTCCAGAAATGTGAACTTCGACACGTTGAATATGAATCACAAAGAAAAATGTGAATCATGTGATGTTTTTACTGCTGGCTTCGTGACATGTTTGCACCAATCGACGTGCATGCTTCAGTGGGCTGCCGTGATCATACTTAAATTGAAAAGGAGCAAACTGTTATTATTATTTTAATAATATGGTTTGGCGTCACCTGTCCCTGGGAGGCGAAAAGTGAACTGAATCACTGTAACCCTTAGGCCTCTCCTCCCGATATCACTGATTGGGGGTGTGCAGGTGGACCACATACACCGGGGTTTCCCCCGACTCTTATACGAATAGTGCAGTGGGATCTTTACACTATGAACATGGCGGGCAAAGAAAGCGGACAAAATAAACAACCTCCAATTCTACCCTTCACAATGGTTCTGGTAGTCAAAAGAACATCCCTTCACAGCTATTATGTTTAATCATGTAGTTCCAGGTGAATATGCATGTGACACATGTTCCACACATTTTAGACAATAGCAGTGAAGGGATGTTCTTTTGACTACCAGAACCATTGTGAAGGGTAGAATGAGGGGTTGTTTATTTTGTCCGCTTTCTTTGTCCGTCATGTTCATAGTGTTAACGTTCAAAGGTGGTGACTCTCCTTTACTCGGGACCTCCATTTAACGTCCTATCCGAGGGACGGAGTGTTTTCCACTGTAGCATAGCGTGCGTCTATGAAACAGGGGAGGGGCACGATAACACAGAACGTATACAGGCTTCAGTCATCCGCCTGGGTTGGACTCGAACCCACGATCTTTGGTTCGACAGGCAGACGCCTTACCGACTGAGCCAGAGTGGATCTCTATAAATCCACTCTGGACTGAGCCAAATCGCTCCCCTGGCGTCCAATATCGCTATTAAACAGCGATTACAAGATTTTAGCAAAACTTCTCTCCGTGCGCATTAAGAAAGTTTTAGGGGTTTTGATAAGTAATGATCAGTATGGTTTTATTAAAGGTCGTTTCATTGGAGAGAATATACGATTATTTATTGATATACAAAATATTTGTAAGGTAGAAAGTATTGATGGTTTAGCCTTGAGTATTGAATTTGAAAAGGCTTTCGATATGATTGACTGGAATTTTATGTACAATGCACTTTATGAATTTGGATTTGATCAGCATTTTATTAACTGGGTGAAATTACTTTACACTGAGATATTCGGACGAGTCATCAACAATGGTTATGCATCAGGTATATTTGAGATAAGACGTGGAGTTAGACAGGGATGCCCCTTGTCTCCATATCTTTTTATCATTGCTGTTGAAGTACTAGGGTGTTATGTCAGACAAAATGAAAACATTCATGGATTAAGGATATTAAATGAGGAGGTAAAGATTAGTCAATATGCCGATGACACTGTTATTTTTCTGAAACCTGATGAACTGAATGTACGTAATTGTGTCAAAGCTTTGAATGATTTTAAAGAGGTATCTGGTTTGAAAATTAATTTTGAAAAATGTAACATGATTAAGCTGGGAAATTTTGATGAGACCTTATGTCAAGACATTCCATTCATATGGCCTTCAGATAATTTTACATACTTGGGTATCAAAATACCGCTGAATGGCGATTTGAATTTTTATGAACTCAATTTTACACCTAAATTTGAAGAAATTAAGACAACTTTAAATATATGGAATTGTAGGTCTTTAACTTTATATGGAAAGGTGACCATTATCAAGTCTCTTGTCATATCTAAACTGATTTATTTGCTCTGTATTCTTCCAGATCCCCCTCTATCGTTCTTAACAGAACTTCCAAAAAATGATTTTTCAGTTCGTATGGAGTAATAAGAAGGATAAAATCAAACATTCCCTTCTTTACAATGAATATAAAGAAGGAGGTCTCAAAACCCCCCATTTATTATATCTTTCACCCGTGCCATGAAAGTTTCTTGGGTAAAAAGATACTTTGAAGAAGGAAACAAAAGTAAATGGAAAATATATTTTGCACATTCTCTTACAAACATGGGAGGAGATATTTTCTTTAGAGGCAATCTCCGTTCAGACCATTTGATTCTCAATAAATTCGCAGACCCTTTTTGGAATGATGTGTTGATTGCATGGACTCACTACAAATACTATAATCCGGTTAAATTTAAGGAAATTATTTCTCAACCTCTTTGCCTTAATTCTCATATACTGATCGACGGAAAACCTCTTAATATCAAACATTGCAATTCTGAAATGTTATATGTTAAAGATATTTTGAATGCTAACGGTTCATTTATGACTTTTGATCAAATGCGAGGAAAGGAGAATTTTCTGTCAGAATCGTTTATGTTATACTATTCTATTCTTTCTGCATTACCTAATGATTGGAGAAACATTTTAAAATATGAGAAATTCGGAAAGATAATTCCACACTTAATTATGTTGATACTTTAATGGATGACTTTCGTAAACTTAAGAAGGTATCTAAATTTGCATACAATATTTTCTTGAAAGAATTTTCACTTAACATTTCTGAAACAGACCATCAAGATAAATGGCAAAGTGATTTACAGAATGATTTAAACGATTCATTAATTTGGAAATCACGTTTTACATTACTTTATAAATCTTCTATAGATAATAGATTGAGAAATTTCCAATTTAAACTTATTCACAGGAGAATCGCAACCCAAAATTTTCTTTATAAAATAGGTGCAAGTACATCTTCCAAATGCACTTTTTGTGAAAATCGAAATCAAACCTTATCTCATTTATTTATATACTGTGAAAAAGTAAGTTCTTTCTGGACGGATATATCTAATTGGTTAAAAGAAAAAGACATAAATTTATTTTGGTACTCTCATTACCAGCCACTTCTACTTTGTTAATACAGTAATTATTTTTGCTAAATATTTTATATTGACCTGTAAAATTCAAAATATTACCCCTTCTTTTCTTTCTTTTTCAAGAGCTCTTAAACATTTAGAGACTTTGGAAAGAACAATTGCTTTTAAAAATAATCGTCTCGATGTCCATAATAAGAAATGGCGAATACCTGTAATACGTTAAACATTTTGTTGTGATGTTATGTATTTTACTTTATGATGTGCACAAATTATGTTCATGCAAACGTATTATACATCATGTATGAGAATTGCTTTAATAAATACTTTTTTTTAAAAATATTTAAAAACTCGCTCCCCCTCATTTCTGTGTACATGTACATGTCATGTTTCATCCGTTTAGATCAAGCAATACATAATAATTGTGAAGATGGGAAGATTTTCCATACATGTACATGTTTCAGCTATGCAGGGTGTCCCTGGAGAAAAAGGGAAACCCAATTCCAAATTACCTTTTTGGCTAATGTTTTTGGAAAAGATGATTTTATATTCTTTCTTTTGAAACCAAAACGTGATCAATAAACCACGCATGACCAAATTCAGGCAGTCTTAAGTGGTAGGGGACAAAAACACATTTGTCCAAACGGAGTTAGTAGATTCCTGCTGACATTGATTCTGTATAAATGACAGGGAATGATTTAGGGTTAACACTGGTTAATATTTGAGAATACACTGAAAAGCTCAGTGTATCCTTATCCATATGCGAATCATGATGAAAAGACCATACATGAGTGAGCAGGCGGTATAATTAGCATTTTGTTATACAGTAATCTCAATTGCATCATGAGAATTGTGTCCTATGAAAGATCAGAATGTGAAGTTTTTAAGTGATGCGTATTTTGATATGTTTAATCCAAAATCACCTCCTATCTTCCAAAAGCCACAATTTATTGACACATCCATTTAAAGTAATCACCTGAAGAAAATTCACAACTGAAAACTAGGGACAAATTATATATGGATGAAAAGATTACGCCTTGAAAAACACAAATGATGAGCTGAAAAGTCATAGATATACTGGAAAGGCTTAAAATGTAATTTTAAAATACCCTTCTCAGACCCCAAACCAAGCCAAACAACGGGCTTAGCGAGGTCTGAATCGTGACGATGATCCTGGACAGATAAGCCAGGCCGCACACGGCCAGTCTACTCTCGTCTGTTTACCACAGGTTTTTTGTCCCCTACGGCTTCGGGGATTAGAGAATAGACCAATTTCACCTCCAGTTTATGTATTTGGCCCTCTATCGGCGACGCCATTGCTGCGGTGGGCAAGCGCGCTGACCGCGATTGGCTCTGTGTACAAAATGAATGTAAGATATGAGATATGCCCCGATATTGTTCCATTTACTTTATTCTAGATCAATAAAATAAAGCATGGATACATTGGAAGATGAGGTAAGACAATGGTCATATCTGACGGATGAAGGTATGGTGTATTTTTGTACTTTCGATGGTTTTTCTACTTAGTTTTGTCAGTAAAAGTTCGATTGCAGCATAGAAGCCGTAGTAAACGGGAGCCCTAAATCTTACCCTGTTTACAAAGTCATGATTTCACTCATTAAATTTTACGCCAAAGTACATAATGATAATGTTTCTTGACTTCAAAGTCCTTTCTGTTGATTTTTTTACCCACTGGAGACGAATTCCTTCACATTGCTTACGGAAACCTGTGTAGGGAGTACGGCTTCTCACACAAACAGGCTTCATGAGTCAAAAGCGAGTGAATTTCGCATTCAGTTAGCTTCCAATTTTTAAACTTTCTCTAATTCTTGTGGCATTTGAGCACCGCACAGCTGCGACCTGAACTTCCCTGATAATTTCTCATTGCAAATATTAAAATAAATCTGCATACACTGGTCAAAATAGACAAAAAATCGAACGAATGTACATAACGCGCTATTGACTTGTGTACTATAAAAGTTGGAGCGCCCACCGCAGTATGTCGAACAGTCTGCTGCCCTCTTGCGTTGTGAAATTGGTCTATAGGCCCGCTGTATTCTCTGCATGTCGTAAGAGGCGAAGACTGTTTGCCGTGGACTTCGACCTGTGTTGGGGGAGAAAGGGATCCCGATGACTGAGTGGATGGTGTGACTGCGGTCCTCCTGAAGCAACACGTCATTTTGGCCCTGGATTATCCTAGTCGGGAGGTTTTTATAAGTCTGGTTGAAATCAATCGGCTGGTGGTGTTCAGCCCTAAGATGCTATTTTAGCTGGTTTATTTCTCGATGTTTCTCGATGTGTATTTTGGGGTTCTGCGTTGTTTGGTCTCAAGTGATGTAGTTTGAACTTGGATTTTTTGACACTGCTTTCAATTTGCTTTGGTGTAGTATCTTAGAAGGCAACTGCTTAAGCAGGTCAATCAGGGTGGATTTCGGTTTACTCTGAGCATAGCACTGCTGTATCTCTGGCGTCAGTATAAGTGATTATCCTTATATATATATATATATATATATATATATATATATATATATATATGACGTCCCCTTGTTGGACTCCGATGGTGGGTGGAGAGCAATGGTGCTGAATTTTAAAAAAAGAGTAGTATGGCTAATTCCAACAAACAATCCAATAAGCGGAGTAGAAGTGATTCCAATGATGGTATTGAGTCAGTTAATTTCCCACGTTTTCTGGTCATTCAGGGTAGTGATCCAAATAAACCACTCAAGCTATCGCCATTTGCTGTAAATAAAGGTGTCAAGTCATTAGCTGGATTTGTGAAGTCAATCAAAAGGTTAAGATCAGGTGATATTCTGGTGGAAGTCGAGAGAGCTGGTCAGGCGAGTAATTTGCTCAAGGCCGACAAATTTGTCAATATTCCTGTTAAAGTTTCACCACATAAGACCTGAAACTCGTGTAAAGGGGTAGTTCGCTGCCCTGAACTTATGGATTGCGACGATGACGAAATTCTTGAGGAACTTGCTGATCAGCAGGTAATCGATGTCCATAGAGTAACAGCCAATCAGAATGGAGTTAAGAAACCAAATAATACCTTGTTCTTAACCTTTAACAGATCTACCATTCCTCCATATATCAAGGTTGGCTATTTGCGAGTAAAGGTGGGTGTTTACATCCCAAACCCCATTCGGTGCTTCAAGTGCCAAAAATTTGGCCATTTTAGAAGCTATTGTCAACTGAATTAGTGTTGTTAGAATTGTGGCAAGGATGATCATACTGGTTCTTCCTGCCAAGTTCCATCAAAGTGTATCAACTGTGGTGGCAGTCATCCTGCTAATTCTCGGTCGTGTCCAAAGTGGATCGAGGAGAAAAGAATCCAAGAACTGAAAGCTGTGGGTAATCTATCCTATCCTGAAGCACGGAAGCTATATCAAACTCAACATACTCAAAGTTGTTCATACGCAGATAAGGCCAAACAAAGTACTGGAGGAACTAATCAACATCTAAAGTGACTCAACAACCTAAGACTACAGCCACTACCCAAACTGACATAACTTGGTTAAATGGTGATTTCCCTGTGACTCTTGAAAATAAGAAAGCAACAAATACAGAGAAACCTAAATCTCAAACTCAAAAACATGAAAAACAAGATCAACAGAAGAAGGGGCGGACTAAGACTAAGGATGATCGCCGAAGTCGAAGTCTCTCACGGGATCCTCCCACTCGAAATACTTCAAGTAGTCAAGAAACTAAAAAACTCAACCATGTCAATTTTAATGCTTTGTTAAAACATTCTATATCTATCATTTTCAATCCCCCTTCTTCGTATGAACCAAGTATTTGTTCCCTACTAACTTTGTCTGGTTTTCCATTCCATACGAATTGAAAAAATTTAACTTTGATATTTTTCATTAGTTGAGCAGATGGACTGGGGATTGATAGAAAAAGATGATTAAATTGTGGCAATAAAAGAGATTTAGCCACTGTAATTCTACCCAAAGGTGTAATATTCCTCTTCGACCATGAAATCATCTGTCTTTTCAATTGATCAAAAATCCTATCATAATTGAAATCGGGGATCTTATCAATATTCACATGAAAATCTGTACCAAGATAACGGAAATGAGTATCCTTTATCAAGTTTACTTCTACTTCAATGTCTAAAATTGTCTTTTTCAGGTTACCCAAAAAAATAATTTGCGTCTTTTGTGAATTGAGTTTAAAGGGGGTACCCAATGCTGAAACAATGTTAGCTCATTTGAAAGAGCATGATTTTATTAGCAGAAAATCATCCGCCTAAAGTTTTTTAAAAAGTTGTGTTGCCAAGGAAACCCCCAAATGTGGTAAGATTTCAGGATATTTTTGACCCCTCAGCTGTGACCCAGTTTCAACTGGGTACCCACTTTGACGTCAAAATGACGTCAAAGTGGGTACCTTGTCGCGCACTTCTAGCGAAATGCGCGCAAGGTATAATACATGTTGTACAGTCTAGCGCGTAGCACAACTGCAATGCGCGAAGCTGGGTACCCACTTTTACGTCATACCTCATACTCAATTTTTAGGGGTCAGCTCATAACTTTTCATGAGAAAATTAGCCAAAATGCACTGATTTCAATTGAAAATCATCATATTTAAAATGTCATTCTTCTTAGAATTCTATTCTCGATCATATATCAAAATTTTGTTTACCATTGTGTAATCACTTTAAGTCCAGTAAATTGAGCGAACAAAGAAATCATCTCCAACACTTTTTGAAAAGACTTATTAGAGCCAGAAATGAATAAAGCCGTATCATCGGCATATTGAAGTATTTTTAATTCTCTTTTGTTTACGCGGATTCCTTCAAACTGGTTTGAATTTCTTATCCATAGTGCAAGAACTTCGACACACATAATGAAAAGGTAAGGAGAAATTGGGTCCCCTTGTTTACAGCCCCTTTGAATGTTAAATCGTTGTGACAATTGAGAATTAACAATAACCCTTGAGTAAGCATTACTGTGCAAGACATCCACCCATCTCTGAAAAGATGGTCCCACTCCAAAAAACGAAAGAACCTTTTGAATAAAAGCATGGGAAATACTATCGAACGCCTTTTCGAAATCTAAGAGCATTAAAGTACATGACAAATTTTGTTTTTCCGCTAGAGTAATGATATCATATATTATTCTGATGTTTTCCAAAATGAAACGACCCGCTAAAAAACCCTTCTGATCTGTGTGAATGACAACTGGTAATACCTTTCGTAACCTATTTGCAAGACATGTAGATAAAATTTTGTATACAACATTAAGGAGAGATATCGGTCTCCAATTTTTAATGAAATGACGGGGCTTATTACCTTTAGGGATTAAAGTTATAAGACCTAAGTTTTGTGAAAGAGATAACTCGCCAGTCAATAAGCATACTTCACACTTCGCCACAAAATAAATTCCTATATCATTAATAAAGTACTTTAAAAATTCAGCTGTAAAGCCATCTTGACCGGGCGCTTTACCAATTTAAATCTGTTTAACTGCATCAAGTATTTCCGAATAACATATGTCCCCCTCTAAAACCTCACTTTCTTGTGGTGTAAATCTGCTTACTTTATTCGAAGGAATCTTCGCAAACAATCTTTCAGCCTCTAATATTGGTTGAAATGTGTACAAATATTTAAAATAAAGAAATACTTCTTGCAAAATATCTTCTTGTTGATCAATTAAACAGTTGTTTTTATCAATCAATCTTACAATTGTCTTTTCTACTGATCTCTGTTTTTCTAAATTCAAAAAATATTTTGAAGGCTTTTCTCCAAATTGCATTTCTTGTATTCTATTATACTTAATCGAATTTTGCTGCTCATTTTTAATGATGTTTTCTAATTGTTCTTTCAAAATACGTATCTTTTCGATAGTTGAGGTTCTTTCCTCCGAAATCATATTGGTTTCTAATTTAAAAATTTCTTTCTCAATCTTGTTTTTTTCTTCCTTACTCTCTCTTTTTCTTTTCAACGAGTATAAAATAGTCGCACTTCTCAATTCCATGAGAAGAGTATCGAAAAACAACTGTTCATTGATAGAAAACAAAATATCTTCCTTTCTCATCTCTTCATATTCTTTACCTTGAATACATTCTTTATCTGCATATTGTACTACTACTTCTCTTATCTTTCTTTTAATAACGTCCACATATTCCCCATCCTTCAACAAAGCATTGTTAAATTTCCAATAAGTAAAACATTTTTGGTATTTATCTAATTCAAATTCTAAACTGATTATAGAATGATCAGATTTATATCCAAACAAATGTTCAGTTTTTGTGATTAAAGAAAAGAGATCAGAGGAAACCAAAAAATAATCAAGTCTACTCTGTTTTAATGGGGTGGGTTGTCTCCATGTATAACTTCGAACCCCAACGTTATGTTCACGCCAAACATCTACCAAATTCAAACCATTTTTAAGTTGTACCACCTTCTTCCTTGCTTCTTTGTTGTTCAGTCTAATGTAATTAAAAGTATCGAGATCAAAATCTTGCACCAGATTCCAGTCCCCACAAATTATTATGTGCGGATCATCAAACTCAATCGTATATCTTTTTAGTTCGTCATAAAAAAACAGGAGTATCGTCATTTGGACCATATAATGAAATTAATGTTACTTGCAGTGTTCCAATACAAAGGCTCAGTATAATAAAGTTACCTTTCTCATCTATTTTTTTCCTTTTTAACTTCTTCAACGAAATTTTTGTCAAACATAACAGCCACTCCTCTAGAGTAAGAATTGTTACATGAAAAATAACATTTACCCAACCACTCCCTCTTCACTGAAACACATATTTCAGGAACAAAATGTGTATCTTGTAAACAATAAATTTGTGCTCCTTTAGATTTAATATATGCAAGGATGTCTCTTCGTTTCATAGCATTTCCTAGTCCACGACAGTTAAATGATAATACTTTCACAGTCATAGCAATACTTGTAAATAGCTATAGTCAAAAAATGACAACAGGATGATGAAGACATCCATACAATATCTACCATAAAAGACAGTGGCTGGATAATTCACTTGATTCATTTTGAATTGAATGAGATCGTAAGGTATGTTAACACAGATGTTTCGTGGCTCCAAATATTTTGCTTTGTCGATTTCACAAGGACTATGCATAACAAAGGCAGCTTTGAAGTTCAACAACCACGCATGCATACCAGTGCATTGAAAATGGCTACAGCCAAACTTCCTCACATACATGTGTACATGTATTCCATTTGTACAGAATAGCGTATGGTTATGTATAGAAAAGTGTTTGGTTATTCCTAGAGTCAAATTGTTAACTTCAAAAGTTCTGAACAACTTAAAAAAATACGTTACACGGATTGTCATTTCACAAGCATATTTTTCTAAGTATAAATGTTCTACTAAAATGTTACTCTCTATCCTTTCAAAATATAAACATTTCACATTTTGAAGAAGAACTTTGAATATTGTTTGAAAGCATGACTTCAATAAAACCCTTAAAAAGTAACTTTGAGAGTTCTCTACCATTTTTGCTTCTGATTCCCAGCATAGAATATGACATTGAGATTTTGAGCCCTGACTCTGGAAGACTAATTTCAACATTATTTGGAAGCATGACATCAAAAAAGATTGTAAATGGCAGCTTTTAGATTCCTCCATCTTTTTTACTTCTAACTCCAAACATTGAATAAAACATTGACCTTTTGAAACCTGACTTGTAAAGCCTGCTTGGACTAAGCTGTTGTATTCCAGGTATAAATGCATTATTGAATTACATGTATTACTCTCCATCCCTTTGAAATAAAAACATTTCACATTATGAATCAATATAGTTTGGAAGTATAACTTTAAGAGAGAGCATTGAGATTTCTCTGCTGTTATTGCTTGTAATACCAATCGTTGGATATGATATTGAAATTTTAAGACCTGACCTAACCATGCTAACTGCAATGAGCAAATGTAACAATGAAAAAATATTGGAGACAATTGTTTGAAACCTCCTATGTTTGAACTAATCTCAGCAGCATGTTCCATCAAAGAATCTTTATACGCATGTATATCACATTTAACACCTTTCATATGGAAAAAAATATCAAGATGTATATATAAAGAGCATGGATGCTAAACATAAAGACTTCATTCGAATCTTTCGAAACGCAGCTTGGTAAACGTGTTCTCGCCTGTCCTTTTAAGTATTTATAAATTGTCATGAAAGAAAAGTAAATGCACTTCTCACAGGCAAAATGAAAATCGTACTGACGATGACATGTGACTCCCAATCAGCACATTAATTCTTCATAACATAGGATTCCATTTGTATCCATATTTTTGGTGGTTTTTCTACTCACTGATCCTTTTCACTCTCACTGAACTTGGGATTGCTCACCATGAATCTCCGCTGTAATACGGTTAGCGCTCGAAGTCGAAGGCTTCGTAATGTCGGGGTGTAGCTGCTGGTCACCATCTTGTTGGGTGTGGCCGTGCTGGTCGACAACAAGTGTTGCTTGTACTTGTGGGGTAGTTGCACGTTGCTTATAGAAAAACGAAGCCAAATTACCGCTGCTGTCACGCCATTTTCCGGCTGAGAAGTAGTGTCGCTTCCCCGCGTTAAATGATTCCTTCACATCTTTTTGCCATTTTTTCTTTTCTGCTCTATCTATAGCTGTCAAATCGTCGATGATGTAGAAAGGGTATTTCTCCAACTTTTTCCGCTGCTGCGAAGGCACGAAGCGTTTATCCTGATAAGACAACATCTTGATGAGTAGGTGGCGTGGCTTATCTCCAACTTTTCGGCCGTCACGACGAGCTCTCTCTATTCGAGGCGATTGCATGTCAAAGTATTTCTCGAGGAAAGATGTAGCTACTTCCATCCGTTTCTCCTGATGAGACATGGGCAATCTTACCACTCTTAAATTGTTCCTGCGAGAAAACCTTTCAAGCTTGTTCTCTGCTAGCACTGACTTCTCTAGGGCTTGGGTGATTTGTTTGGAAGCAATCTCTAATTCCTGAACTTTCTTCTCTAGCGGAGACATCCGTTTCTCCAGCTTTTCAGTCCTGTCACCTAAGAAATCCAGAGCTTTCTCAAAACCTGCACACATAGACTTTATATCTGCAATGCCCCTTCTGACATAATTTTCGAAGTCCAATGAAGGCTCATCCGATACATTGGATGTGTCGGTTTGTGTCCCCGAAGTTTCGGCCGTGGCCTTTCTTTTAAGAAAATGTGATGACGTAGAAAGTGTATTGGGATTTTTTTTTAGGACAGCCTTTCCACCTTATGGAGACGAATATTTTTATAACATATCGGAAAAAATTAGTAATCCATTTTGGAAAGAAATTTTTTCCATGCTGTTTTTGATATTTAAAAAAAATGAAAATATAAATTGGTTAGCGCAACCTTTATGGAAAAATAGTAAAATACAAATAGATGGAAAGTCTGTTTATTTCAAACAGTGGCAAGATAAGGGTATAAGATTTATTAATGATTTAATAGATCGAGAAGGAAATATTATACCTTTAACTGAATGTGAATCTAAGTTTGATTTAAAGGTCAATTTTTTGCAATATTTTTCAATATGTCAGGCTCTAAGATGTGCGTTTAATCGAAACTTCCAAAACCTAAGTCATAGAATATGTGAGCCATTTGTTATGCCTTATATTTCTCCTATAATGCGTGATGAAAAGGGATGTAAGAATATATACAAACTACTGATAGGAAATAAAGATTCTGCCAAAACTATTGCAACAAAATGGGGAAAGAATTCAAATAATCTTTTAGATCACACTAAAATACCGGATTTTAATAGGATGATTTTCAGATTCACAACGGACATTCGGCTAAAGTATTTCCAATACAAAGTTTTCAATAGAATTGTGTCTTTAAGTGACATTCTATTTAAACTAAAGATCACCAATACTGAGTGCTGTACATTTTGTTATACTGTAAAGGAAACAATTGAACACTTCTTTTACTTCTGTATTTTCAGTAGAAATATTTGAAGTAAAGTAGAAACGTGGATATCATCTCCTATGTTTACTCTTAAGTTTACTCCACAGAAAATATTGTTTGGATGCAAAGAAAAGGGAAATGATGCTTTGAATTGTATTATTATTTTAGTAAAACAACAATTATTCTTCTCAAGGCTGAACAAGACTATGCCCGATTTTAAGAAGATACGAAAGGTAATACAAACTTATTATTTAGATGAATGTTACATTTACGATATGAATGGGAAAAGAAAAGATTTTACTTTGAAATGGAGTATGTTGAAATATTTGTTTGAATAATGTATGTGATTTGACTTCTGTAAACGTGCAAGTTTTCATTCATTGTAAATAAAATTGCCCATTGGGGCAAAATATGGGGAAAAAAAGAAACTAAAAAACCATCAACTAAAGTGAAAAGTAAACCTCAGATAAATGTGTCAAAACCAAAGTTAACTGACTCAGTAGTAACTAAAAATAAGTATGAAGTGTTATCAATTGAGGGAGATGAAGATATGGATGTTTCTCCAATTCATCTAAATTCCTCTAAAATTAAACTAGTTCAAAAATTTGATAATACGTAAATGTATTATCATGGGAAGGAAAAAGCCGTTGTTCAATGGAACTGTCGAGGAGTAAAACCTAATTATGAGGAAATCAAATGTCTTTTAATTAATCATAATCCATATGTTATGTGTTTACAAGAAACATTTTTGAGAGATTCAGATAATATTTCATTTAGGGGTTATGATATGTTTAATAAAACTAGTACTTCTTTGGTAGATGGTAGACCTTTTGGAGGTTCATCAATATTGATTAAGAAAGGAGTTCCACATGAAGCTCTTGAGCTTCATACTAATCTACAAGCTGGTGCAGCTAAGATAACTCTCCACTGCACTTTTACAATATGTTCCATATATATTCCACCTAGATATAAGCTTTCACGAGCTGAATTAGATAGACTAGTTAACCAACTTCCTGTACCTTTTTTATTAGTAGGGGATTTTAATGCTCACAGTTCCATTTGGGGCTGTCAGAACTCAAATAGATTAGGTAATATTGTTGAGCTGATGCTTGAACATTTTGATTTATGTCTTTTAAATGATGATTCTCCTACATATCTTCATCCAGCCTCCGGTTCCATGACGGCTATCGATATATCTATTTGTTCACCTAATATTTTTATGGATTTCCAATGGAATGTCCATAGTGAACAATGTGGTAGCGATCACTTCCCTATCTTTATTGAAATTGTAAGACCTTTGCCAGAGGAAAAAGTTCCTAAATGGCAACTTCACAAAGCAAATTGGGATGCTTTCTCAAATCAGTGTTTATTAAATATTAGTAATGATAATTTTCAGGATGCAGAGGATCCTCTTGCTTTGTTTTCTCATACATTACTTGATATAGCTACCAATACGATACCAAAATCTGGTTCTTCTCATCGTAAGCATAATCCTTGGTTTAATGCTGAATGTAAAGAAGCTGTTAAATGTCGTAAAAAGGCCTTAAGGAAATTTTAAAAATACCCAAATAATGACAATTTGCGAAAATATCGAGAAACACGAGCAAAAACACGTAATATTATCAAGAAAAATAAACGGCAATCTTGGAAGAATTATGTTTCTAAACTGAATATTCATACTCCCATTAATAAGGAGTGGGAAATGGTGAGGAAAAATATGTGGAAAACATCTGAGTAATTCTGTATCTTATTTGACTAAATCGGATGGTGTTAAATGTACAGAAAGGACAGATATTGTTGATTTACTGGCAGAGGAATTCAAACATAACTCATCATCTAATCATTACTCTCCTACATTTCAGATTTATAAAAAATCAAGCAGAAAGTCAGGAACTCAATTTTTTAGCAAATAATTTAGAGGATTATAATATCCCATTTACTATCTCTGAGTTGAAAAACTCACTCGGTAAATGTCATGATACTGCGACTGGTCCAGATGAAATAAATTATCAATTTCTAAAACATCTACCAGAAGCATCTCTTTTAGTTCTATTAAACAAAATTTGGAGAACAGGTGACTTCCCAGATTCGTGGCGGGAAGCTACCATTATTCCTATTCCGAAACCTGGTAAGGATGCATCTAAGCCTACGAATTATCGTCCTATTTCTTTGACTAGTTGTCTTTGTAAAACCATGGAAAGAATGATTAATGCCCGATTGGTTTGGTTCTTGGAGAAGCATGGTTTGATTTCAAAGTTTCAAAGTGGTTTTCGTCATAATCGAAGCACTGTTGATCAACTTATTCGCCTTGAATCTTTCATTCGTGATGGCATTATTCGGGGACACCATGTGGTATTTGTCTTTTTTTTTATCTTGAAAAGGCCTATGATACCACTTGGAAGTATGGAATTATGAGAGACCTTTTCAATCTTGGGTTGAGGGGCAGGTTGCCCATTTTCATTCAGAATTTTCTTTCGAATCGTGTGTTTAGAGTCCGCCTTGGGTCAACTTTTTCAGAATTACACAACCAGGAAATGGGTGTTCCTCAAGGTAGCATACTTTCTGTTACTTTGTTCTTATTGAAGATCAATAGCATTGTTGACATTGTAAATCCCGGGTTTGATAGGTCCTTGTTTGTGGACGACTTTTGTATTTCTTGTTCGTCACGAAGTATGTCGACCATTGAAACATTATTACAAAATTGTCTAAATAGAATTGTGTGTACATTGTGTACATTGTGTACATTTTTGTACTAAGCGATCAGTACATCCAGATCCTAAAGTTAGAATAAATGGCACTATCATTCCTGTAGTTCAACAAACTAAATACCTAGGCTTAATCTTTGATAATAAACTCAATTTTAAAGCTCATATTGATTATGTCAGACAAAAGTGTCATAAAGCTTTAAATCTTTTGAAGGTTGTGTCCAAAATGGATTGGGGCGCTGATCGCATTGTCCTTCTCCGTTTATATAGATCTTTAGTTAGATCTAAGCTTGATTATGGCAGTGCAGTTTATAGTTCCGCTCGAAAGTCATATCTTGAAAAGTTAAAACCCATCCAGAATCAAGTACTTCGACTTTGTCTAGGAGCATTTCGTACATCTCCTATGGAGAGTCTTTATGTGGAGGCTAATGAACCTCCCTTACATCTAAGGTACGAAAAGCTCTAACACTATGCGATAAAGCTAAAAAATAACTCTCATAATCCGACATATGATATATTAATTTTATACTAGTAAACCATCAGCCATCAAACCTTTTGGTTTACGTACTAAAGAGGCTTTAACACATATACTGGATGCTACTAATGTAGCTCCTTCCTTAATATCTAATATTCCACCATGGATGATTGCTGAACCAGTAATTGACTTTACACTAAGAACATATAAAAAGGGTTTTACAAGTGATTTAGTTTTTCTAAATAAGTTTGGAGAAATAAGACATAAATATAATAATTATCGTGCAGTCTATACAGATGGATCAAAACACCAGAATAAAGTAGGTGCGGCTTGTATAAGTGGTCCTATACAAAGGCAAGTTAGATTGCCAGATAGTTCTTCCATATACTGCTGAGTTATTAGCTTTGAAAATGGATTTGGGTGTTGTAGAGAACTATGTCGGTAGACGTTTTGTTATTTATGCAGATTCTTTGTCTAGTTTAACGGCATTACAAAATAGAAATCATAAACATCCTTATATTGTTCAATTATTGGAAACTCTGACTAAAATCAATACACTAGGTAAACGAGTAATATTTGTTTGGATACAAAGTCATACAGGTATTCAAGGTAACGAAAAAGCTGATAGGTTAGCTAAAGAAGCTCTCGATCTGGATATAACAGAAATACAGATACCTTATACTGATCTAAAATCAAAGATTAATACTTATATTAGAAACAAATGGCAAACATCATGGGATCTAAATCCTAATAATAAACTCCATCAGCACCAACCAAGACTTGAATCACAAAATACTCTTCCATTAGCTAAACGACGGGAAGACATTGTGTTGACCCGTGCTCGTATTGGGCATTCTCACTTAACACACGCATACTTATTTGCAGGAGAAAATCCACCTCAATGCATACCATGTAATTGTACACTTACAGTTAAACACATCCTCCTTGAATGTGCTGATTTTGCACATATTCGTACTAACTTTTTTGATGTTCCTGACCTTAAGACATTATTTAGAGATATTTCACGATTATGTATTGTAAATTTTCTAAAGGAGATCAATCTTTTTATTAGATTTTAGGTGGGAAACTGTTCGAATCCCAATCACAACAGGTATACCCTTGGGCAAAGTATTTTATTCCAATTGCCTAGTCTTTCGGAGGAGACTTTAAGCCGTCGGCCCCGTGAAAAGGAGAGTCACACCATTTGCACGTTAAAGAACCTGCTCCTCTTTTCGTAAAGAGTAGGGAAGTTATCCCGGGGAAGTAGTTAACATATTAATTTATTACTGATAATTTATAATCCTGCTCATATACTCTGTAAAGTCGCATTAGGGTAATTTATACTGTGTAATAGTATTAGGGTAATTTATACTGTGTAATAGTAACCTTTTCAGATTAACTGTCCGACACTTATATGACACGCATGTGTTGGTAGTGTCGTTAATCTCTTATCAATCAATCAAAACCACACGTTTTTTTGTTGTTTTTTTTTCTCTCTCTCTCTCTCTGTTATTTATTGTCGCTCTTTCACGTTCCCGCAGCAATTCAAAATATTTTTTACTCTTCGGGTGACTACGCATATTTGGACTAATTGGTTTCTGACACTGCCACTTTAGACTCTCTGAAATTGGTCATACACGAACTCAATTTATAATGTTTTAGGTTTCAAGTGAAAGAAGAGAAAATAGGCTTTTAAATCATGTGTACATTAATCAAATTACAGAGAAATTTCGGGGTAACTGGCCCATAAAACTGGGTGTCAGTTTTTTAACTGATACCCTCTATTGAGCATTTTTCTTGCTGATTGTATTCTGGGCCATATACAAGTTTTCATCTACACATTACAGCTTCGTAGGCCAAATCACATCACTGATCACTCCATCACTCCGCCCTCTCTTTCTCGCTCGATACTGACACACATTCAGAGACACAGATCACACTCTCTCCATCTCTCTCTCTCTCTCTCTCTATCTATCTATCTATCTATCTGCTAACTCTCTCATCCTGTTTCAACTGCTAGCTCTCTTTTCCACTCCAACCCCCCCCCCCCCCCCCATCTCTGTCTCTCCCTCTCTCTCTCTCTCTCTCTTTCTATCTCTCTGTCCGTCCATCCCCCTCCCTCCTTCCTTCATCGCAACCCCATTCTCCATTCTCATTCTAATATCTAATGCTCTCTCTTCCCATTCTCTCCCCCCCCCCTCTCTCTCTCTCTCTCTCTCTCTCTCTCTCTCTCGATCTCGATCGATCGATCGATCGACATAATGGAGGTGCCGTGGTCGAGTGGTCTAAGGCGCTTGACTGGAGACGCGGAAGTCGGGGGTTCGATCCCCGCGGTACGGCACTTATGCCCTTGAGCAAGGCATTTTATCTACATTGCTCTTTTACCGTATATCAAATAAATGGAAATGCTATATGCATTATTTTTTTTAAAAAATCACTATTCAAGAAATATCAATTTTTGAAGCTTTTTGTAAGACGAAAATTTATAAACTGTTTTAGAATATCACAATTGCAGTCTGTGTTATATACGATGACTGTAATTTGTACCATGATTGTAATTTGTTTCATGAGAGAAAAGAATAAAAACTGACTTAAAAAAACAATACATAGATATATTCATCATGGACTGTTACACTTTTATTATATTTATGATATTGTGTAAACCAAAGATGTAAATTGTCAAAATGACATACCGGTAGGCTTTGTTATTGTCGAGTTCTGACCAGCAACCTACTTTACGAAAAAATAAAAAACAAAACAAAAAACAGCAAAACTGCACACATGTATGCATGTATTTAGCTTCTATTTCCTTCTCTCTCTTTGTCCCCCCCCCCCCCTTTTCTTCCAACCACTCTCCTTCCCACGCCTCTCTCTATTCCTCCTTTCCAGCCCTTCTATGCACCTCTTTCATCTCTATCCCTATCTCTTTCTTTCTTTCTTTCTTTCTTTCTTTCTTTCTTTCTCTCTCTCTCCCTATCTACAAATTTATCTCTTCTCTTCCTACAATTATTTCTTGTGTATGTATTTATCTCTCCTTCATTCTTCACATCATCAGCCCATTTCTTTAAACACTCTTTTCTCATATGCACTTCTTCCATAAACACAGCCGGAAAACTTGTTACAATTCCGTTTCTCAGATTTTTTTACTGTCTTATTATAAATTATTCAAAAACATGTAATTATATCATGTAGTTTCCACATCAGAACAGAAGCATGTAAATCAAAACATTAATCAACAAGAAATGAACAACACCGGGGCAATTGAAAGAATTTCTCCGCAAGGTGAAAAATAAAATAATACTAAAGAAACAATGTTCTTATAAAGAATGGGTTAAATCCAACTAACTTCTGTATTGTACTAATGCAGTTAATAGTGAAACCCAGCGCTGCCACTAAGTCACATTAAGCAAAGGGATATACATATCTTGGTTTAACTTCCTTTCTTAAACTCGACTAAGGAGTGACCTTAAACACAGCATCAAGTTTCAAGATTAAAAGAATATGATATGATATGGAACAGAAAGACTACCACGAGCCTGAAAGGTTTCCATATATAGTTTGTTTCTCTAGAAAGGAAACCTGACTTTTCTGATCAATTGTCCTGATAAAGTTGTACATCTATCTTCACTTCAAATATCATTTATTCCTCTTCCATATTATAACCAAATTTATGATATTGCAAGGCTAAATGAATGGGAATTGTATCGAGTAAAGCCAAAGTTTCAGTGGTTGCAAGCAGCAGTCATAAATAATTCAATTACATTTCATTCCAATCGAAAAAAAAAAAATCAACAAAAGATTGAGTAAAAATAAAACCAACAACAACAAAATAAAGATGGATGATCCTAAATGATGTTCTTTCATTCATCAGTCAAGAGTTTCACATTTTCGAAATGATATTCTGCCCCCAAAGTCTTTCCACATGCCCCCCCCCCCACCCAGCCTTTTCCACATAAAAGAAAAGAAAGCGAGAATCAATGCACGATCATTCACTGAGTTGAAACTCTCTTGCTCAAATCATTTTTGACATCGCTAGTTTAACATTGTTATAATTCAACTGCCCCAGCTGCACAATCATAAATGCAGTATCATATAAAAGAAGAAGAAAGTGTTGGGTTTTTTTCTATGATGCATTAATCATCATTTGTTTAGTTTGTTTATTCAATGAGATATTGCAGGGCAAAGTCAGGTTTCTTTTTTAAAGAAACACACTGTAGTGTTTTCAGTTATTCCCATCTGGTTCCCTGCTGACATACATGAACATAATGGGTGGTATTCTCATTAGTTGAGCCGGGACTAAGTCCAGATACAACAAGAATTCTAGTTCACACTTCTATGGAATGCTATAGGTTTCATCTTCCTCCTTCAATAATCATTCAAGACAAAGAAAATGTACCAAAGACTTTATTGAAATTCAGTTCATACTCATATTATCTCTTTCTTCCCATTTCATGGCAAAGTTAAATTTTTGGACACTTTTCATTGCAGGATTAAAATAATCTGTACAGGTAAATGAGTTGGCAACATGCACTCCATAAAAGTGTGGACTCTGTTAAGCCAGGCTTAACTTAGTATGCGCTATCGGAATACCATCCAATGGCTTGACAGAGTGGAAACATGTTTTTTAAGCCTGAAAGAGAAGCTTGAGTTTCTCATGAATTTTTTTGCATGGTATTATTCCACACTTTAAAAAAATTCTATCTCGTAAAATCTTAAGATTTCTTTAAATGTCACTTATCATAATCATTATTATTATCAATAATAATAACAATAATAAAAAACAGGAGAAAACAGGAAAAAAAAAAAATTTAAAACTGTAAAGGAGTAAGAATCATTGTTCTGACCTGACAAACAACACTCTTCCAATATTTCCAAGTATTTCAAATGACCAAAGTCATGTAGGAGGTTTTTTTTAAAACCTTCGTCGTGGATTAAGATAAGCATATAAAAGTGCATTATTGTCCGCCCATTGGGCAAGAGGACAAGTAGATAATATGCTTACAGAGGTTTAAGCCATAGTTTAAATAATAACCTCTTTCATAAATTTGGTCAAAAAGGTTTGTGATAATCAATTTTTCTTGATGAAAATTACAGAAGACAGAGGATAAGAGAATACATCTTTAGATAGCATTGTTTAAGATTTCATCATATGAGATTGAATGTATAACAATAACACAAGATATATCATACCACCCCACCCCACCCCATAGAATTATACATAAATTTTGGAGATGAGAATAGCATTAATACATTTAAATACCTAGGTTAGAGTTGATTCCTGCATTTAAGATATAGAAAGTGTGGCTTTACATTTTCAAGGCTTATCATCACTGGGGCGACAAAACCTTGTACCTCAAAAATGTTGAATTTTTAGGAGAGCCAAAAACGTGGCTACCTTAGCATTACAGCCTACAGAGGCGGTCAAGTTTCATTATCAATAGTGGCCTAATCTTTATAGATGGGACATGGGCATGTGAGGGTTTAAAAATACACTTTAAGTGTTCCTAGCTATAAGATTACGAAAAGAACTAAATTTCATCAAAAATTTAGATACAAGGTCGTCTCACCCCAGCAACAATACATTCTTAGGAATCAACGGTCCATTTTGTTGCACATTTCAATCAAAAGCTCCCAAACCAAGTCAGTAGTTTTTTCAAATACTGGACAATTAAAATGCTGGCAAGAGCATGCACAAATCACAATTAAATTTGATTCATTAAAAAAAACATGAATTAGAGTCTGTCGTGCAAAATATTCATATATATAATTCCATTCCATCAACTTCATTTTACTCTTTGTCAATATATCTCAATCAATATATACAATTTAACATTATATAATATCTGTACAGATGCTATGTTACTTAACCTTCCACATAAATATTATTAGTTATATATACATTAAGTACATCAAATAAGGACGGAATTAAAAACACTCCATATAACTTTATTTGTTAAACTTTTTTAAATGGAGAGTTAGATACCCTAAAGAATTAAAAGGATGGAAAACAATAATTTGGCATTAGAATTTATCCAGGATGAATATATTTACAAAGTCACTGTTGGTAATCTAATTAATGGTACAGAAAAAGAAAAAACAGAAGTAAAAAATCCCTTTTTCTTCTTCTTCTTCTACTTCTTCCCCCTCCCCAAGCCTTAACATAATAAATTCACCCCAAAATGTAGGGTTTAACTTCAAATGGTTTTTATCGATATCAAGGTGACAATAATTTGTTCATCATAACTCCTCTGTACAAGCTTGAAATTCCTGCCAAATTTTTCAGCAAATTTATGGAGTGTCTTATTTTATTCTCTCTCTCTCTCTCTCTCTCTCTCTCGCAATACGTCTAATTCTTTTCTCTAGCTTATTTCTCCATGTAATGATTTAAATTCATTTCAGCGCAATAGTCTACAATGTGTATATTGTACATGTATATGAAGGAGCTGAATGTTTAAAGGCAACATGTGCTTGGATTCACTTTTTCAGCTCCCATCAAACATTACATTTTTGTTGATTTGTTTTAATTTGGCAAATGAAATAAAAGAGTAATAACCAAATTCAAATAACATCAGTACCATGTCAAGTGGACTGAAACTTTTTACCTATCTATTGTATCCCCAGTCAAGTGTATTACTTGACTACAACACCTGTACAATACAGAAAGTTGGTTGTTGTTTTTTTTTTATCAGAATGTTCTGATCATTTTCAGGAGAATGAAAAGTTTGTAATTACACGTTTTCACTACAGTTGTAAAAAGCATGCAAAAATCTGGGGGTTATGCTAGCACTATCCTATCACACTTTTTTGTTCTTACTAGCTCAATGTATTTGCACTAAGGCACTTCCCTCACAATTCATAATATCATTCCAACAAAAGGCCATCACAAACAAAAAGGTACTGGCAGATTAGCTTAATATTCACCATTACATTAGGAATTAAGACAAACAAGTACTGCTTGGTACAGCATGGCAGCAATTATGAGTTACAGAGTCAACTATCTACCCACAAGCCAACACATCTACCTCTATAGAGTTTGGCAAATGTACATAGAGAGAATACACTGCGCAACTTCAGTAATTTTATGATAAAACTCAGTTCCTTGAAGAAATAATACTTCAAATTTAAGTATGATTTTTTTTTTAGCTATCCTCTTGTTAAAAACAGCTTACTTGACTAATTTCACATCATGCTATTTAAAGTACTATTTTTTTGTTTTTGTTTCACAAAACAGAAGATAATGATATTATGTTTATTTGTGATGCTTATTACATCAAGGTATGACATACCTATCAGCTTCAAAGAAGCTTTGGAAATCATTGCGCTGCGTGGACGATTCCGAGGCCAATGATCATCTTCAGCCTCTCTAATAAATTCCTTATCTCCTTGCTGCTATGTTGCTGTACATGATGAAGTGGCCAATGATGTCTGTTCTCAGAGCCTTAATGACCTTCATTACCTATCAAATGCCACTGAGGTTTGAGTGATGTCCAATCTCAGGCCTTCTATAACCACCTCATTTCTTATTGAATGACACTAAGGTGGACGTCATGGTGACTGGTGATATCCATTCTTAGTCCCTGTTAAAGATGATGATGCCATGGAATCTACCTGATCACCTATTTTCTTTACAGATGGCATCCAATTTTTCAAAGACATTTGGTCTCTTGGAGCTTCAATGACCACCAAGTTTCCTGCTGAATTACACTGAACTGGCCAATGATGTCCATTCTAGAGGATGACCCATGTCTTGGACCCTCCTGGTCACCTGCTTTCTTTAAGGACATCATCCATCAATGACCATTCTTGAAGCCTCAAAGACCACAACTCAGGTAGTCAATGTTGACCAGCCTTAGTCCTTATAAGATAATACATGCCTTTGACCCTCCCTGATCACCGGTTTTCTTTGTAGAGGACGTTGAGGTGGTTGACGCCGTTGGGGAAGCAGTAGATGTAGCAGGAGAATCAGGTCTCTTCTTCTTCTTCCAAAACTGCCAAGCCTAAAGAAGATAAAGAGTTGCGATAAAGACCTAGTATCTCTACTCTTATGACAGAAATTCATGAAAATTTGGGCCCATATTTTTAGAAATATGTAAACCAATCTTAGCAAAATTATGTCAGGTACCCTGAATAGTATTGTTGCTTGACATGACACAAAATGAAATATAGAATATCCATTTTGATGGATATGATGATACAACTACTATCTCTCTCTCTCTTTCTCTCTGTCTCTCTGTCTCTCTCTTTCTCTCTCTCTCTCTCCCTACTTTTGATTTCAATGGGTATATGTCACAGCAAGTGAATGAAAGTCAAAGAGCAGAAAATGCCACGAACACAAACGAAACCCACTGATTACTGTACAATATATTCTCTGTGAAAACTGAATCAAGAAAACTAAGCAAGAGTAATCATGAAATAGAAAAGGTAGAAAACACTCTTTCATCATATTAAATGTAATCTTCAAACAAGTATATCACTTCCTTCAATTTATGTCACTGCAAAAATTCTGCCCAATTTTGCTCAACATATCATTAAACCCTTTCTTGTAAAAAAAAACAAAAACAAAAACAAAAACAAAAACAAAAAATAGGATTGAAGATACAGAATTTAAAAAAAATGAAAACAATTCAGACTTGGACTAATTGGTGGATAGAGAAAGAAAAGGAGTTAGATAGACAGGGAGATCTTTAAGAGAGAGGGAGAGAGAGAGTGAAAAGGAAGACAGGGGAGGGGGGTAGAAAAGGGTGAAGAAAGGAATGTAACAAAAGCATACACAGGCTAAGAACATCCCTGAGAACCAGCTCTACGATCAAACAGACATGAAACAAGCTTCAAAGTCCAGTGATTGGAAAACCTCATAATCTAATTCTGAAAAATATGTGAATACACAGTAATGGTCATAGCAAGTGTTCCAGCATATATCTACATGTACATGTATGTGTAACTATAATGCTCTTGCCATGCAATGTACAAGCACACCAGAATCAAAACACTATCAATGCATTTCTACCCATCCTAAACGGAAGCTCAGGAAATGGCAATGTTACAGGTGAACGTTGAACTTACAAGTGTTAAAAAGGCAATGTATTTATCAACATTTTTCAGCAAGTGAGCATTTCGTCGGTGAATGTGTCCAGCCATGTAAAAACATAAATGGTGTATTGTTTAAAGGTAGCAAAATAAATTCAACAGAAAGTGGCAGAGAAAAAAAAAATAACATCAGATAAGCTTCAGTTGTTTTCTTTCTTTTTTTTTCTCGAACAGATCAACATACTTATGAAAAGACTTCTCTTTATATCCTTGCTATGAAAGCTATTAGAGATTTATGTACTGCTAGTAGAACAACATTCAACAAGATATTACAAAACAGATATTGACTATTATCTGTGATTAATTATCAAATTAATCATTTAGTGCATTAAGAGAGAAATTCAAAACTTTGTTTTGTTTCTTTTCTAAAGCTGGCTTATGAAAAAAGTGCAAAGATAACTGAAAAATCTAATTCCCTGTAATAACAATCCATTCAGTGAGCACCACTGTTTTCATACATTAAAAACACTTTGAACTGATACTTTGCTATACCGGTAGCTAAAAATGTTAAAAGTAACATTAATTGTGGGACTCAGGTGCCCAACTATTCTCATCAAAAAACAATTACCACTAAAAGATGTTCTTAATGACTAACCTTAGGTTCTGGATCTTCTTGTTCAGATTTTGTTTCCTCTTTCATAGACTGTTCCCCTTTCTTATCTTTGCTGTCACTGTCCTCCTCATCATCGTCATCCTCATCCTCATCATCCTTCATCTTGCTTGTTCCTGGTTTAACCTTGTTGTCCTTTGTCTGCGTGTCTGTGAGATAGCAAGGTAATGACAAGGTAATTCTTGATTGCTGTTAAGATCGAAAAGGCAGCTCTAGACCCAGAAAATTCCTGTTCAAAAAAGCAGAAAACTAATAACATGACCCTTATCAACTTATAAGGGAATCAATTTCTTAGTTTAAAGATTGGTAGAGAGAATGGAAATTAGATCTCATTAGTTCCCTGATTTTCCTCAAATTTGATTCATTCTATGTCTGTATAATTTTCCTACTTCCACTGTAAGTGTTAGACAGAGAGAAGTCATCCTTCCATGCCCAATACAGTGTATCTGGCATACATGTATGTCAAATATGAGTAACATTTTAACTTGCAAAATACTGACGATTTTAAATAACCATCCTCTACCTTTTTGTCCAAAATAAATATCAGTAAATCGATAAGGTGAAGAAAATTGGTACATGCTGCTTTTTACATACCTCCCCCCCCCCCCCCCCTCCAATAATGATAGCACTATTTACATATCAAAACAAAGTACCATTAAGATAATGGTCTGAAAAAAAGTTACATACATCAATCCAAAAGAACAGGATATCAGTAGGCTTGTATTCACATTTACTTTGAGACACTTGATTTTACTGCAAATACAAAATATGCATGTTCAAGATATTGTCTGAGACACCGATAGTTACCCTTCTTTTTAGCTGCATTTTTCTCCTCCTCTTCATCTTCTTCTTCTTCTGATTCCTCTTCCTCTGACTCTTCTTCTTCCTCCTCCTTCTTTGCAGGCTTCTTTCCGAAATCCCTCTTGGCTGGAATAGGAGGTTTACTTGTTTTTGTCTGATTCCTCTGATCGATGCCCTCCTCTTCTGTATCATCTGAGTTGTCTTCTTCTTCTTCTTCCTTTTTGACAGTCCTCTTTGGCTGTGCTTTACTTGAACTTGATTTGGGTGCAGCAGCCATCATTGAAAGAGTCATTTTGCCTGTACATTGTAATTTTCAACAAAAAGAGATCCCCACTTTACTTCCTTGTGTGAATTAGAATCAGTTGAGCATAATTCTGAAGTGAAAACTGAAAACACCTTCTTAAGTGCAAACACAGGAATACTCCAGTCTGATTAGGTGTTTCTACCATCACTGAAAAGCCACTGAACCTGTATTTTTGCTGTTGATTTAGATTACTATAATACATGTACTAGAAATTCTGGTGGCAAAAAAAGACACTGGAATAAAATTCTTTGGAACTGTGCTCAAATTACTAAAGTTATATCAAAAGATAAATTTCCTGGATATGTTGATATACATCCATGGTTTCCTGTAAATTTTTGTATAAATATCTGAAAGATAAGTAGATTGTGGCTGTATAAGGTACTTCGTTCAGATCCTTCTGTGGCACTCAATGCCACAGAAAATGAATAGAAAAAAATAGCAGCTAAGTACTGGTATTATCTTGCTATTTATTGAATAAAATCAAAGAAATTTAAGAAGGGGAGGGGGTGGGAGAAGAACCAACCAAAACTCTATGTGAGCTTTACGCATGATTTCCATAAAGAATAACATCTTTCAAAATTTACAAACCTTTCTTTGGCTGTGTTTCTTCTTCCTCCTCCTCACTCTCAGTCTCCTCTTCCTCCTCCTCTTCTTCTTCCTCCTCTTCTTCCTCACTTTCTTCTTCTTCTTCTTCTTCTGGCTTTTTCCTTCTGTCAAGTGGTGCAACTTCTATTGAGTTTGGTTTGTCTGTCTCCTGAAGAACATGAAGGTAATATTACATAGCGTACATGTACATACATGGGTATGTGTTTGAAATATATTTGTGGAAACAAGTATGGTACATGTACGTATAGATGCAATCTGCAATGGTTTAAATCCTTCGGAATATACATTGGTGACCTAACGCATGCTCTAGTTACGGTTGCTCCTGGGGGGTGTTTCATAAAGCTGTGAATAAAGTTACGCATGAATTTAAGAACAACTAAACTATGAATAGCCAAATGGAATGTCTAAAATCTTACCTCTTGTTTTAACAAAGTATAACTGTATTTCCCATAATCCCAATGAAACTGGGCAAAAAGCATCCTTTACAAGAAATTTTTTTTTTTTTTTAATACTAATAAAGCTAATCGTCATAATTATTTCAAATTTAGCTTATGCGATTGAATATGATTGAGAATTCTATTTGGTTTCCCATATTATTCAAATCATTTTTAAAGTCATGCGTACATGTAACTTGGCGCACAGCTTTGTGAAACACCCCCGGACTTTATTTCATCAAAGATCATACAGGGTTGGGGTTGAAGTTGCAATAGATATTTAGGTCAGGCTTAGAGCCAGGTATAGTGTTTGGTCCGGTGTTAACTTATTAGCAACTGGAACCGGGTGACCCCTGTATTAAGTCTATGAGAAAGACAGAATCGAGTATTCAAGAGGTTAAAATTGAGTAGTTATTTAGTTAGTGTGCAAAATGTTGCAAGAAGCAATTGCTGCTGCAGCATGTTGTTGAACACTCAAATTAGTATAGCACATCAAAAAGAACGTGACAATATCAGTCTATGCTTCAGGCACATTTCTAAAATGTTCTGGAAAAGTGAAGTTAACCTAACGGTTCATATCACCACCGTTTCAGTAATTCCCGCTTTGTACATGCAGCTATCAGATTGCTAGAATGCACCACTACATGTATTTCTGTTTGTCTTGTGCAATGTTTTTCCTCATGCAGCTGGTTCAGTGAATCTTTCTGGCCCTGTTCTTGCTTTCTCTATGTTAACAACCATGGTACCTAACAGCAGGGTGAATTCGCCCCCGAAATGCCAAAAAGAGCCCTGGAAAACTAAAAAAGAGCCCCTGAAATTCTCATCGGGTCCAATGTGAACTGTAATACAATGTAGAAAATTCGGGCCGGTGGGCTCAAAAAGTAGCCCCAGAAAAAAATTAATTATTTTTCCCCCTGGTACCTAACTAACAGCCAGGAGGTGTTTAAGGAAAGTACATGTATCTAAACTACAGACATTGTAATTGTACCAGGTACATGTACATATCAATCAGACGTGTCACAGAAGTAATTCCTAACCGGTAGCATGTGGCATGGAACTGCGTACAGTAATATGAAAGCACTCTAGAATTACACCTCATACAACCTAAAGACCACAAAATAATGCCTTGTGAAAAACACTGCCAACAATGTGTTGCAAAAGAAAAACAGAAAAAGGAAGCATTTACAGATTATATGAGAAGTTTTGGCCGCAAATGAGGGCCAAAGAACCACCCACATGGGAATGAAACACATTGCTAGTTGCAGCTGTATGCATGTCCAAGGCAGTTACATGCAGGGTTCTCACTAGAAAAAAATCCACACACGGTTCCCACTCTGCCCAAAGCGTGAAAGTTTCGGAAGTTTTACGGAATAACACCTAAAGTTAGGTGTGGCAGCAGTATATGCTATAGTAAAAGGATGAAAAATACTTCTTGGTAAGCAGGAGTTGTCTACTAATGACATAAAAGTAAAAATACATTGCCAAAGAGCAAAACAATCTGTGACATTTATCATTATTGTTAGGAATATATACTCCAATATTTTTTTACCCCTGTTGCTACGCATGGTGCAGCAATTTCACACGTGGTTCTTCCTTGTCTGAAACCCTTTACGCATGGTATTGGAACCATGGGTGTTATGTACTGGCGAGAACCATGGTTACATGAAGCATTAAATATACAGTATTATAAAGACATGAGATTAGAAAGGAACAGCAAGTTTCCATAGCAGAATGTTAAGCCATGAAAGCAAAGTAAGAACAGTTTCAACTCATTTGACAGAAATTAACTGTTCATTTCAAGAAGAGGGTTCTACAGCAAAGGTAAGTATATCTACAAATTAATACTAACTTATTAGGAAGTATCCCTTTAGAATATGGAGAACATCATTGTAATAGTAGCACATTTACATATTTACTGCAAAGTAATGAACAAACGCACTATTTACAGCCCCCCCCCCCCCCACCCCGCTCTCTTTCTCTCTCCCTCTCTCTCTCTTTTAACATTTCATGCCATTAACATTTCAAATTTCCTACATTCCTTTGTAAATTTTAATACTTGTTTTCACTCTTCATCTATATCAATTCCCAATTCCTAAAAAAAAAAAAGATGGGAATTAAAAACATGATACTATTACTAATGGTTATACTGCTGAATAAAGCACACAAACACAGCACACATTAGAAAGGAAAAGCCTTGTACATGTACCTCTTTAGGGGGCTGCTTCTTGGAACGAGCCATGATTAAGGGTTTCATCCCCTCTTTGGTCCCACTCTTAGAAAAATGTGTCTGCAGGAGGGCAAGGCGCAAGAGATGGGTATTAGGAACATCAATAAAAGAATTGGCCAGCTTGGAACGAAAGTGGAAACTGTGCATGCATGCCATGTTGAATATGATTTCTGTAGGCTAGGGGGTTAGGCCGTTCCTCAAAACCGTCATAAGTCTAAGTTCGTGAACATCCGTATTGGTTGTTCAAGAACTTTTGACTTACGACCTTTTCTAGAAACAGACGCCAGATTACTAGCCTTTTTGGGTGACCATTTCAGTGCTTTCATTTACAGGCCAAAGTGGTATTTCATAACAGGTATAATAGAAAGCTTACTTTCTATTCTGAAAATCAAAAATATTTGCAACTCGTGAATATTACAACAGGGAGGACTGCCTGTATTTGAGTATCCAAAACTTGTCCCTGACATATTTGTAGTGATGCACTTTTGTTTGTAAAGTTGGTAGCACAGTACAGGTCATCCATATGTACAGTTGATTCTTAATAGGCTTTGGCATAGAAATAGTCCAATATGTTACATGGTGCAAAATATCCAACAGACACAAAACAATAAAATGAAAAATTATTCTCAGAAAGAAAATAACAGCAGATAATTACAGCATTTTTCTTTTTCCATGCATTAGCCAAGTAAATGAATGAAAAATACCAGTTAAAATGAAGTAAAGTGAATAGAAAAATAAGAGCGAGAATAAGAAACATACTTTTAATACAATAATTACATGATAACATAAGCATAATGATAACAATAATAATAATAATAATGATGATAATAATAATAATAATGATAATAATTATAATAATAATAATAATGATAACAATAATGATAACAATAATAATAACAATAATAATAATGATGATAATAATAATATGATAATAATAATAACAATGATAACGATTATATACCTAAAATCGACTACAGGGCGAAGCCAAACAATGGGGCTTATTACGTCACAATAGGGAAGGAGACGTTAAGGCGAAAAAAGTGTACGTTAAGGGGAAGCGAAACAATAGGCCGAGAACAAAAGAATTCACCCTAAGGTAGGAATTAGGATTATTATTATAACTCTTATTGCGGCATTGGGTCAAATCCTTTTGTCTCTGCCTATGTTCAGGCTTGCCTTAACGCATGATCGATTCGTCTTAACACTCTCCTGCCTTATTGTGAAGAAATAAACCCATTCATTGGATTCACACTATTGTAGGTTATAATGTTATAATAATAATAATGATAATAATAATAATAATAATAATGATAATAATAATAATCATAATAATAATGATAATAATAATAATGATAATAATAATAATAATAATAATAACGATGATAATGATAATAATAATAATAATAATAATGATGATAATAATAATGATAATAATAATAATAATAATAATGATGATGATAATAATGATAATAATGATAATAATAATAACAATAATAACGATAAGAATAATAATAAACATCATCAAGAATAATAATAACAATAATAACAATATTTTCAAGAAGAAAAATAAGAGCACAAAGCCAGATGCAAATGGCAAAAGCTGGACTTACCGTTGCAAATGGATCTTGATCTTTAGGCACTTCTCCTTCCTCCTCTTCACTCTCTTCATCATCTTCCATTGCACTATCATCATCACTCTGTTTCTTAGGCTTGCCAAAGTCCGGTTCATCTCCTCCTCCTCTTGGTCCGTCAGCCTCGTCGCCTGAGAGACAAGGTACAACATTAGAACTCATTCAAGACGGAGGTTGGAATTCCAAAGGTGTTTTAGATTTAGAGCATGGTCTACCCAGATTTCATGGTATAACTGCGCTTGATTTAGCTCATACACTTAGAAAGGTCCAATAATGTAGAGGTGTTGTGGATCAGTGGATAAGTCTCCGGACTGTGAACCATGAGGTCCCGGGTTCAAATCCCACCGCGGCACTAATGTCCTTTGGCAAGATAATTAATCTACATTTGCCACTCTCCACCCAGCTGTAGATGGGTACCGGCAGGAAGGAATTCCTTGAATGCTTTGAGCACTGAAATTGATAGCCTAGCTGAGCCAGGGTAATATTGGAGGCCTTGAGCACCTTGTTTGGTGGATACGTGCACTATATAAATATCCAATATTATTATTATTATCATTATTATTATAATGAACGGCATGTTTGGCATAGGGCGCTAAATTGACCCTTACTGCTATAATGGTTTAGACCGCAGTTTATTTAAATTAATTCAAATAAACCATGAGTAAATTTGAATAAACCATGGTCTAAATCATAGTAACGAGCCTGAATTTAGCACCCTCTGCCCAAAACGCATGCATGTTCGTTATCAGGCCTTTTTTCTTTGGTGCCTGCATGTTGTAGTATTGTGTCTATCTTGTCCATTGTGACTGACTTATCATGACCCATAGAAGTAACACTCACCACCATTGCGTAGTTTCATCTTTGGTATATTATGGTCGCTGAGCGGCTTCAGGGTCATAGGTGGAAGGTTGCGAGACTTTGGGGTCGATGCTGCCAGTGGGGGAAGGGTTCTGCTTAGCGGTGGAAGAGGTGATGGCTGAAGAGAGGAAAGGGGGGGAACAAAACAAAAACAAAACAAATCTTTGACAGATGGTGTTTACCTTAAGCAAGCTCTTAGAAACATCATGGAATTTTTGCACAGATCAGAATATACATTTATCGAATTAATAAATTTTCAGGTTCACAATTTTTCTCTATTTTTTTCCGAATAATATTGGAGAAAAGCCATGTGAATAAGACAAGTGTATTCAGAGTTATGTTACATAGTCTGCGAACTCACCAGCAACGTAATTTTCAACTACTTAACAGTTCCTATGACAGACCTCCCCAAATTTGAATCTCAAAATTCCTATTAGTTGCATGGAAAACCAGGGAGGATTTTTGCGGACGTCGTTGTGTGTAGCATACAAAGTCAGATAGATATCTTCCTTATGATATAACAGTAGGATGAGCAAAGCAAGTAAAGTTATTAATTTTCTTTGTAACTTAAAGACAACAGGTAAATAACAGTAAAACAAACAGGGCAAAAAAGCAGGATTTCTAGAAAAAAAAAATTCAACACATGGGCCTAGTTTCAGTGTTCCTTCCTTTCTTGGAATAATCCTATACCTAAACTTCAGTTTAGTGCTATAATATAGAGTACATGAAAAAAAGGGTTCTCTGTGATGCACACATAGGCCATTATTATTAATAATTCAAGTCCATGGCATTTCCAAAATTTCTTGACCATATATACATTTAAATCACAGATAACCTAAACAACCTTAAATGATTTAATGAGTAACAAAAACACCCACCAACGAGAACAACAGTCATAAAATATAAACTAATTAATTCAAGTTTTCATTTAAGGTGACCATAAGGGGCAATTTCAAAGTCTGTACCTCTCTCTGTCTCCTTCGTATCCTTGCTGTACCCCCAAGGGATCCATTCAGATCAATGTTGTTGGCCAGCTTTGCCAGGCTGGCCCCTAATACAGGGTCCTTAAACTTGGGCTCGGGCTCCTCGGGCTCTGAGTCGGAGGCAGGGTCGTTGGGCGGGGTTCTTCTCCTGGCTCGGACTAGGGTGTGGCAACCGCCGCAAGATACCTGGAGTAAGAGGATAGCCAGATTTATACAAAGTAAGTTATTGACTACTGACTGTGAATAACATGTGACATATTGAGGGAGCCGGGTGCCTTTGAATGTTCTACAGATAAATGGCACAATATAAATGCTGTTCATCATCCTCATTCTCTCATTCCTAGAAGCAATGGGCTTAGCCTCACTCACAAAAAATACAACTGAAAACAACTATTTCAACTGTACATACAATGGAAAGAGGGGGTTTGAAAAGAAGTACATGTAAGTTTGTGCAACAACACATTTATAGTACACTGTAACTTACTAATTTGTAATTATAGCATTCAGTGAGCTACAACACATGTGTATACAGTTACATGTACTTTGCCGCAAAATTTCTATTCTTTTTCTTTTAGGCTGTATGTCATGAGTGAATGGATTTTTACAGAAGCTGGCATGATGCTTGTTCACATCACAATAACCCTAAAAGTTTTCTGAGGGGAAACGGTATTCTATAACTTGTTCTCCAGTCATAGAGTATGATTGTTGAAATATTCTCTGTGCTTTTCATATACTTCATGATCCTTTCAAGATATAATGCTCAATTAACCCCAAATATTGAAAAGGGTTGGGGAGAGGGGGCACAGGTACTGTGTTTCTAGTTCTCTATTCAGGAGTTCACCATTTTAAATATTTCCTATGTTTCTCATATATTTCAAGATCAATTTTTCAACAAACTCTGCATTACCATAAAAAATTTCAAAAGGGAGCACTGTCTTAGACTGTCTTCAGAGCTTTGATTGTGATTAAAATCCTTGTTTCAACATCAAAGAGATGATTACAGAACACACAGTGAGGCTATTCTTGTATTGAGATGAATTTCAATGATGAGAAACTAACTTACTTCTTCTACGAGGAAGCCATTAAAGCGCTGGACCTTGGACGGGATGAAGACGTTGGAGAAGCTCTCCTCTCCTTGGGCTAGTTTGCCATGGCGACCGTCTCCAAACGTGTACAGGCATCCCTTCACTGGAGGACATACAAGGGATGCATGTAGAATTGTTTAGTAGTTTACAATGAATGGACATTTTATTACAAATGGTGGTCAAACAAATCTCTTAAGGCAAATAGCAAGTTCTCTACATTCTGTTTCTGTTACTAAGTCAAAAGCGAAAAGTTGTATCATGAATTTGTTTCTGTAAACAGCAAATTCTCCATTCATTTTGAAGATGGACTGTGTTTAAATAATGTCAAAATCAGTCAATCAAAACACATTTCATCTCCCAAACACAAGTTAAAACAACATTGCACTTAATGGATGACCATCTTAACATCAGTTTTATTCTTATATCAAGAGAATACACTATGCAATGTCACTAATGCTTAATTTCTTCAACATGATTGAAGCCCAATCCACCCTCCACAAACAAATGAAGAATTCACTGTTGAATGCCATGATTGTACCATAAGTACCATGGTATTGCCTCATTCGAAGAATTTAGGATAGGAAAAACTGATTATTACTAATGCTTAAAAATTATACCACACTAAAACTTGATAATGCATTAGCAGATCTGGCTAAAACCATTAGTTATATACTGTTGATCTTTTTTTAAACAGCCTTGTTACAGACCTTCAAACACAACTTAGAAGCAAGATTTGCTGCCAAATGCAATGAAATAAATGCTTGAAGAGAAGCTCGAGTTCTGTGAAGACTTAAAAGATAATTTGTGAGCTGTTTTAGCCCATAGCAGTACAGAGCTTTCTTGAGGTCTAAATTAATCATCTTCAATCCTCAAATTGGCAATACAAATTATTTTTTTCCACATTTACATAGCTTGAAAAAAATAAATATGGATATAACATAAACCAAAATGAAATATAATTGTCAAATTGAATCAGAAATTGCCAATTTGAACACAGAAATAGTGATTATATGCTATTCACTGCATTGCCAATTTAAAGAGTTTAATGATTAGTTACACTTAAACTGCTCTAATTCGAGAACGCCACAACATACAGCGATGGGAATGGGCTCAAATTTGTCAGTGCATTTTTCCCTTTCTGCTCATGTATGATATGTACTGCCCAACATTCTGGACCAACAGATACTGCAAAAGCGTCTCCTAAAGGTGACACTGCACCTCTATGGGTAAGTCCTTTGATATCAGAGGAGAAGAATCTCACAGTAGAAATGTTCCATGAAAAAGATAACTATTTGATTGCCCTCATATTTGAGATATGACGAGAAACAACCTTGAGTGTCCTGCCCTGTGTGCACTTCATGTGCTTTTCAAGCAGACTTTTTATCAATGAGATAACTTCAAAACCTCAGGGGTACACATCACATATTTCCTTAATCAAACTTTCCCATTTGCTCTGAAACAGTTTTCTTTCACACTGTTATCGCATAACCAGAGCTCCAGATTATCTTTAACACCAAACCTGGAACCTTACCTGTGACAACTGCAGTGTGACTCTCTCCACAGGAAACCCACTTACATTTTGTCCACTCTAGCCTGGCCACTCGCTTTGGAACATTGGTCTCCAGTTGGTCTGGTCCGTGGCCTAGCTGACCGCTAGCACCATTACCAAATGTGTAGACATGGCCCTTTTCTGAATCCATAATAAAGATGAACAGTGATATCAATATTACACTCAGTGATTCACTCTCCTTGACACTCCGGGCGCTCCACTGTTATTATCCAGGCTTTAGCATGGCCGCCATTGGCACTTTCGCATTTCAAGGAAATTCTTCCTACCGGGAACCCATTTACTATACCTGGGTCGAGAGTGGCAATTATAGGCTCATGCCTTGCCAAAAGACATTGGTGTCACTTAACCATAACACCTCTACTGATACATGTTTAGGGTTTGGGGTAGCAATATAACTGAATTTTAGATTAGGTTTCATGTTGAGTAAACTGTTAAGGTTAAAAACAAAAATGCAAGAAGAATAGAAATTTGGCCACAGAGAAGTCGCCAGTACTAGAATGTTATTATCAAACACCACCATCTTTGAAGTCAAAGAATGACTATTCTCACCTGTTATTGCTGCTGTGTGTGCATTGCCACATGATACAAAATCTACAGGTTCTGTGAAGAAAGATACATGCTGGGGTTCACCGACCCCTCCTAGATGGGCTTCTCCCAGCCCCAATTTGCCCCCTTCTCCTTCACCAAATGTGTACAGCTTCTTATCCTCTGTAAAACAATAATAAAAATAACTAAATTGCTACTATTACAAGTTTAACTCTTTATGAGGCAAGCAAAGGATTTCCCAATGCCACACTTTATTTCTCATGAGAGAGATATCATGATTATCAAATTGTTACAGTACAAAATGAATCTATACAGGGTGTCTAACTGTGTTGTTGTGCATCTAATCAAGTCTGGAAAAGAGTAATTTTGCATCTCTTTTGTTTTGAACGTAGCAATCAGTCCACTAAATCATTGTGCCGATCAGCGTGTGTGGTAAAGCCCTGGACGTGCCATTCTGTGAAGAAAGCAATCATTGTGTTAAAATGTGACAAAATCTGTTCTATGATTGAATATTTTGGTTCAAGGCAAAATAATTCCCTCGTGTATCAAGCATGAGTAATGTCAAGACCAATATGACATGAAATTTTTTTAGATTACATTAGGACATGAAATGCCAATACACTGACAGGAACTCTCACCTGAAGTTCCTTCCAGATGTTTCAAAACTGTCTCCTAACAGAGTTTCAAAATGTCAATTCTGGCTTCACAATAGAGGTACATGTACATGTATATAGGTGTTAATAACCTCATTTTCATGACAGAAAGAGCATTTAATACATGCATTTCTTTCAAACTTGGTTGTGTCAGAAGTTTTTTTTTTTTCTTCGAGAAATACAGTTTTAAAACACAGGAACAAAAAGGGCAGTGGAAGAATTTAAAGGAAGAGAATTACTTTCCTGAAGATAGGAGTGTTTTTTAAGCATGGTACTGTAAAGCATGTTTCAAAACTATGTTTCATAGCTGTGTTCCAAAACACCGATTCTGGCTTTGCACTTGAGGGGCGAGGTGTAATTGCATCTTAATATCATAAAAAATCCTGGACAAACATTAAAAAAATCTGGTACATGCATGTGCATCTTTCAATTCAAGTGGAACAATGTGGAAATAAATTCATTTTGTTTCATTCCAATATCAATTGCACTACCAAAACTAAAAAACTAGGAATCATCACCATGCCTTACCTGTTATGAGAGCTGTATGATAGTAGCCACAGGATACCATTCTGACTGGTATGCCGACAGACAGCTCTCTGGGTATCTCAATCTCCGTATCGTCACCATGACCTAGCTGACCCTCTGATCCACCACCCCATGTGTACAGGGTACCACTAGCTGTATATCAAAAAAGTCAAAGGTCAAAGATCAATAGCAGAATGAATTATTCTGATGGCTCTCTGGGTATCTCAATCTCTGTATCATCACCATGTCCTAGCTGACCCTCGGATCCACCTCCCATTGTGTACAAGGTACCACCAGCTGTATATCAAAAGGTCAAAGGTCGATAGCAGAATGATTATTCTAAATGATAGCGGTCCGGGTATCTCAGTCTCTGTATCATCACCATGACCCAGCTGACCCTCTGATCCACCACCCCATGTGTACAGGGTACCACTAGCTGCATATCAAAAGGTCAATAGCAGAATTAATCATTCTAACTGATAGCTCTCTTGGTATCTCAATCTCTGTATCCTCACCATGACCCAGCTGACCCTCTGATCCAACACCTCATGTGTACAAGGTACCACCAGCTGTTTATCAAAAGGTCAAAGGTCAATAGCAGAATGATTATTCTAAATGATAGCTCCCTGGGTACCTCAGTCTCTGTTATCACCATGACCTAGCTGACCCTCTGATTGACCTCCCCATGTGTACAGGGTATCACTAGCTGTTTATCAAAATGACAAAACAAAAAAATGCAATGCTCTCAGTTGGTTTAGTATAGATTTGCATTATGCCACAAAGTAATATATCCCAATCACGGATGTTCCATCTCCTTTTAATTCTTGTCTTCAGGTCGCAAAGCTTACTGTTTTCTAAAAGAACATAGGAGAAATTTCATCATACATACCTGTGAGGGCGGCCGAGTGATCTGTGCCACACGACAGCATGAGATAGTCCTGCTCTTCTAACGCTTCAACCATTTTCGGAGCTTCATACTGCTTGGAGTCTCCGACCCCAAGCTGGCCCTCCCCTCCTGCCCCAAAGGAATGGAGTCGGCCATCTTTGGTCAAGGCGATGGTGTGTACCCTTCCACAGGCAATCTGCTTAACACCAGCATGTTTCAGACCTATATAAAAACATTCAAAAATATGTATTATCTATATGTATGACAATAAATAAAAGTTAATAACAATTAAAAGAGAAAAAATATAATACTTGATGATTTCTGTGCCATAACCCTTACCTTAACCCAAGGAACAACTGCAGAATACCCTACCACACCTTCAACTTTAACCCTAAATCTGGCTCTTACTTTGGCTTTAACCCTGATGCTAACCCTACATGCACTCTGGCCAGGATAATAACCTTTTAATCCACTGTACTTACTGATGTCTTGTGGGCATTTCACTTTTAAATCAATTACTTTACAATTAATAAACCTGTTAAGATTCTTTTTACATTTCTTTACGTTTTACACATACCCTTTAACTTTTTCTTGACAAGTTCCTGTCAAAACCTTGGGGGTATTAAAGTTTACCTTTGATACTGCTTGGTTTGTTGACAGATTTTGTGTGGCCCAGTCCAAGCTGTCCCCAGTCATTGGCTCCAAAGACGTACAGACGTCCATTTTCTGTTAACATTCAAATGTATAGCATACAGAAATGTTTCCAGGAAATCAAATCATACAGACTTAAGGGAGGCCCCAGTCATTGGCTCTAAAGACGTACAGACGTCCATTTTCTGTAATCATTTAAATGTAAACCACACAGAAATTTTTACAGGAAATCAAATCATCCAGACTGAAGGGAAGCATGGGGAGCTTAGAAGGAGTAATTAGGAAACTAAATTTCCACAATGTCATGATTTAGGATACACAATAATAAAGATAATTGGCGTAAAGTATGAAATTCAATGACATGAAATGTACAGACTAAAAAACAACAAAGAAGAATTACAATTTTTAAAAAAAAAAGTGATAGTGTATTAGCGGCTGGAATCCCCATGGAGAAATTACAGTCATCAAAGCTTCTTCTTCTTCTTCCACTGAAGTACAGTCCACCTTCATGTTGGTGTATGATTGTACTTGGGATGAACAACTGCACAGGGGGACAGGTTTAGAAATGAAGTGTAGAAGAGCTCTTAACAGCTGAAAATTTCTAGTTAATAAATGATATAAATAAAAACAATTAAAAAAAAAAAAAAACAATCTCACTTTTGAAACAGATAATCAAACAAAAAAAGTCTTGAAAATTTTTGTTTAAAGTAGACATTTCCATGAAAACAGCTTCTTACCTGTCACCAAAGCAGAATGGTCATCTCCACACCTAACCTGCACTGCCTTGTCATTACGGATCCAGAACTTGTTCGCAGTGTTGTCTGCAAACCTACTCTTACCAAATGTGAAGACAGCCCCACTGTCTGTAAAAGAAGAATAATGTCCATGATCGATGATACTGCACAAATTTGTCAACCCAGAGCAATTCAGTGTCTCCTTCTCGTGTTACTTTTTTGTTTATCCAATATCCTAAGAATAACACATCACATGAGCAGAAGGAGCTAAAATCATACAAATTGCTATTTTTATCAGCTTTTTAATACATGTATTATGACAAATGATAAATAGGGGAAATTGTGATAGAAAGATTTTCGCATTAAACCAGACTTAACCCATTCGAGACAGAGGTCCACATTTTGTGGTTTGGCCTAATATCTTTTGATGCAAAGCCCTAAAAATCATACCAAATACATGAGCAGAAAGAGCAAAAAATTCTACACAAACTGTGCCCATTTTGGTTGCATAAATATTTTTTGTTTGATGCTGAAAATTTTTAAAAGGAAAATAAAATCTTTAAATTGGCAATGTGATAGAAAGTTTAAAATCGTTTTCCCCTGGAAATTGGCAACTTTTTGACTTCTCATCATAATTTCTGTAAATTTATATTCATTTCAGATACATGACGTTTCTTTTATAAGAAAAATGTAGCAATAAAAGAAAAATGTTGGTGTTGCCAATTTGAAGAATAAAAGCTGATCAAATTAGGCTTTAAATAATTCCTGTCACGAATGGGTTAAAGGAGATAAGCAGTGATAAGGGAGAGTAGAGAAGAAAATGGAAGAGAAAGAAAGGAAGGATTTAGTTGAATAAAAGAAAATGACTTTGCTAGAATCAAGAGAGTTGTCTAAGTAGAGAGAAACGTAAGTCATATGACACCATAGCCAGCATTATGCCATTTAAGGATGGGTAACACTAGTTAGTGTGGCTTCCCAACTTCTTCCCCCTCCCTACCCCTCCTGCATATCCTGAATAAGTTTAAGTGAGTCAGGATTATTTGGTAGATTTTCCTTCCATGTTTTATGAAATGATACTTTTCTTTCTTTCTCATTTTTCTTCTTTCAAGAGAGAGGGGGGGGGGACTGCCAAAACAAACCTTATGTTTTCTGATGGTTTGGTTCAAGGTCAACCCGCTATAGCTTTTCGAGTACCTAATAGCCATTACCTAATCATCAAAATGCTGAGAAACTTACTTGCTGAAAAGCACGTGCACTACACATCGAAGTGGGCATATAGGATTACAAACATTCAGGCCAAATACTTCACTAATTTCATGTCACATTGTAACGATTAGAGCATCTATAAAATGCAATCCTTTTTCAATTGACACTTTATTAATGACATTCCATTTCGAGTGAAAAGTATAATCGTCTTATTCGCAGATGATACAAACATTTTGTTATCTCACAAGAACTTACCAGAATTTATAAATATAATGAATTCAGAACTAAAAAAAAAGTTTCATGGTTTAAATGTAATAAGTTATCTCTTAACATAAGTAAAACTCATATTATGCATTTTCGAACTTCTCATAAAAATGACAATTTTACACAAGATATTACAATTGATAATGCGCCTTTAGATAAAAAAGAATACGTTAAATTCCTTGGTATCACTATAGATAGGCATTTATCGTGGGCTCCGCACATAAGCAACGTGTCTTCCTCGGCAGCAAAAGGAATCGGAATACTTTACAAATTGAAATATTTCTTACCAGAGAAATCTCTTGTAATGATTTATAATACATTGATTTTACCATATATTCACTATTGTAACCTCATTTGGGGAAATAGCTGCAAGACTAGACTTGATCATATACTTTTATTGTAAAAGAAAGCGGTTAGAATTTGTTCCAAATCTGCATATCTCTCACATACAGACCCTCTTTTTTATCGTCTGAAAATATTTAAGATAAATGATATTAATACTCTACAAGTAGCACTTTTTATGCATAAATATAATTATAACATGCTTCCCCAGTATTCACAGATCTATTTTCATATAATAGCAATTTACATTCATATCCAACAAGAACATGCAATTATATTCACTTAAATAATCCCAGGACATTATTTGCACATAAAACACTCAGACATCGTGGACCTGAAATTTGGAACACATTGCCAGATTTACTCAAGCAGACAAGATCATTTTATTCATTTAAATGAGCCATAAAAGAATCGCAGTTAAACCAATACCTAGCAAACTGAATGTTATTATTATTATAATTATTTTAATGACACTTTGACTTTTGTCTAGAAAATGTATACTTTTAAAAAGAAAACAGCAACAAAACTTATTATTTTCTAAAATTTTATTCTAAGGACCAAGCATCACCCCTCCCCCCCCCCCCCCCCCCCCCCCCCCCCGTCGCTTCATGCACTTGCACGTTTTATGACAGTAGATAATTATTTTTTCAAGCTTTGCTTTTCAAGCTTTCAAGCTTTGCTTCTTTTGACGACCCTTGCAACCATTTTAATCATTGTGTAACAGAAAATACCGCTTAGAAGGTTTATATATGATGCATTTGATGATTTACATACAAAACTATTTGTTCATTATCTTTATGTCAAATTCCAAATATGTATTTTCTTTTCGAGATCTTTGTTATGAAAAATGTTGCAAAACCAATAAATGAAATGAATGAAATGAAATAAAACATTCAGTGATGTCAAAATAATGTGAAATTGTCTTCATAAGAAAGGAAATTAAAAGATTTTACACAGATTTCAAGGGAAAATATTATTCCAAGCGTTAATTACATGTATGTGAACAAGAAATGTTGCAGTTTGAAAGGCAGTCCATTGCAACATTTACAAAAAAAGAGTGATTTTACGCTACAAATGGGTGCAAGAAGAAAACTAAATGACCAAGACTTCCAGAGGCATCGCACTTGGAAAATATGTCATATCGCAATGTGACTGAACTGGAAAAGGTTTACAAAAACAATGAGCCAGTTTACAAATAATTCATGTAGCACAGACATCTATCAAACTACCACCATGCGTGAATTTAAGCATGAGAGTTCAGCCAATGGCACTTTTTTTATTACTTGTCAGTCATAGATTTACTTATCATGTACTCACATACATGCACACAAAAGTTACCCAACCAAAACAAAGCCCTATGTCCTGTTATCTGTACCATGCACTAATTTTTCCTCCTTGCCAAATGTAATGTTTTCACTACGTGTATTGAAAATCCTGGTGAGAAGCCGGAGCCCTCTATGAAGTATGAGGCGCAGGGGAAAGAACGGTGCAGCGCTGCAGCGTAACGTGCATGATGCACGATATATTCAATGGTGCACTCTCACACATAGTCATAGAGTGCGTGCCCTTATACGTACATGCGATAGTGCACGCCACCCACCACCGTTCTTTCGCCTACGCTTGGGCTAACGGACATATTCACATGATAAACTGACGATGTCAGAGTCGCGCTATTTCTTAGTATTGAAATGAAAATTAATCACGCGACAGAATCGACAGGAAGGTAGGGTCTCGAAGAAATCAAAAGTCCTTTTTTTTATTTCTAATCTAATTTAGCACTTATAGCAGTTAGATCTATTCTGGTATCGATATGATAGTGATGGCGAACTTGGAAGGTGGTTTCCATGGCTAACCGGGCAGAAGAAAGTGTGATTTGGGAGCATTTTTTTTTTAAACAAGCCTGTCTACACACGACACAGGGGCAAATACACTGCCCATCTGGGCGTTCAGTGTAATAACAGAATAACACCACTGAACGCCCCTCTGGGCTAGAGCTAGAAAAGCCAAAGCCAAGGCCACAGCCCACAAACAGCCACAGCCGCGCCGCTAGCGGAGGCGATCCGGCCGAGGCGAGGCCAGCCGGGAGCGAGCTGCAGCTGCAAATAGGCAGCAAGCGCAGCACCTGCCACTGACAAGAAACGTTACGATTATCACTTTCAGTTTCAAACAGACTTTTTCGAAGCATGCACAAGCACATTATTGCTACAATACTTTCAGTACATTGTCTTAAGTTAAGGAGGAAACGACAGAACTAAGAAAATGTAAATAATCACGGAAAAAATTATCCGTTACTAAGCAAGTTTATGACTGTTTACATGACAAACTTACCAGGAATGTCATCGTCCTCACTCGCCATTTTGCCGAAAAATGATAACTTGTCTGGCTTTTGCCTCAAGAGGGAGGCAGACTGCAGAGATTGGCTTTGGTCGTCTGCAGATCAGTCTGGTCGGCCTCTGGTCGTCGGCCGCACATCTGGTCGGCCGATAATTATGATCGTGACGGCAACTAGTATGCACTGCTGACAAGAGACGCGAGAATCGGGGGTCCGATCGTCGCATGGGCGTCAATCCATGGGGGGACAGGGAGACACGCATAGGTGGCGATCACGGGGAGACGGGGCGGACATGTCCCATGTCCCCCCCCCCCTCGATTTTTTAAGCTTAGCATTTTTCTATTTTGAGTCAGGTGAGCAAACTTAGGCTAACCACTTAAATATTTTATAGGCCTAGAATGCATTTTGATGGCTAAATCAGGTTTCTTTCGTTATTTTTTGCGGTTATTTTTAGCTCGCTCGCTTCGCTCGCTCGCATGATAAGTGTTATCCCCCTCTCACTTTTCGAAACAGATTTTCGGCGGAGTCCTTCCGTGTTTCCGTCCCCCCACTCATGAAATCGCCGCCACTGGAGACGCCCCTCCAAAATAAAATTCTAAGGGTGGGGGATACTAATGGCATGTCCCCCCAGATTTTGGAAGTCTAGTACAATGGAGAAAAAATTTTAATAAAGCACAGAGAGTCGCTCTAAATTATTATTTTGATTGGAGAAAACTGGCATTATTATAGATCTTTTTTTTTTCTTTTTTTCGCACAGATCTCGTTGAGGCTATGTTTGTTTGAGCGTAGGGAAACGTTAACCACATCATGTAACGCGTTCCGTATTTGAAATATAAAGTTCCGCGTCCCCTCCCCCCCCCCCCCCCCCCCCCGGGCGGTGGATCTGGGGAACAGGGGAGCACCCAAAAATGTTCCCCTTTTTACCCATGAAAAATGCCTCTTTTCAAACATGTAATGTTCAGTTCCTCGTTTTCTTCTTACAAGGGCCCATTTATTTTCTCGATAAGTAGGCCTACCCTTCATCTTCTATTAAATGCCATTATTTGCTTCAGATAAGTCACCCTTAATTTTAAATTCTACGACTGCCCCCTTTTTCATCATTCTTTTCTGAAAAGCGACCCCTTTCTCCTTCATGAAAAAAGCGCTCGTTTCCATTACTTAGAGAAGTACGCCCTTTTTACTTCTATAGATGTACCTATTGATATTTGATAACTTCCCCTTTTGACCGCCCGTTTTCGGTTCAAATAATCCCCATTCAGCTGATTGCTCCTTTCCACCTCTCATACGTGGGAAATTGCCCCATTTGAAATCTGCTAAACGTGTCAATTTACTTCTGATAAATGCCCCTTTTCCTTTGTGGTTTGTCCCATTTCTCTTTCTTTCAATACGTTCCTGCTTATAAGTGAATTTTTTTCTGATATGTTTTCTTTTTCCATTCTGGCATGCGCCCCGCCCCCTTAAAAGTTCATGCGCACACAAATTTGAGTTCTTATTAAGTGCCGCCCTTGCTTTCTAATAAATGTAATTTTCTGACGATAAGTGCTCCTTTGAATTTGATCAGTGTCCCTTTTCACTGCAAATGAGCGTCCAGTTGATAAGTGCCCCCTTCTAGGGCCCCTTTTTGTAATATGTTCTGCCATTCTCCTTCCGACAAGTGCCTCTTCAAATCCAGTGCATGTCTTTTCTATGTCTGATTAGTGCCCCTTTTCTTTCTGGTGCCATTCTCCTCCTTGTAATTATCACTTTTCATATCTGGTAAGTGACATAAGTCTCCAAAACAGCCGTGTACCTATAGATCTATAAGAAATCGGAGAAGTTTCATAATAGTTAACAGATCAGTTGATGAGGCAGTGGATACCACGAGGCAGGAACTAAGAAAAAAGAATACCCCAAAGTTTAAGCAAAGAGGGTACATGTATAAATTCTTTTTCCCCACAACCACTTACATCTCAGGCATGGTAGACCAAGTGTGTTGCAGCCATGAAGTCTTATCAATTCTCCTATTCATGTCGAGATGGTACTTCAGTTAATGAAACCCCTTTTCACTTTTGACCTTTTTTCTTCGATCATGATAAGAATTCAAATATGCATTGAAAATAATTGGCCAATGCGGAAAACTACAGGCTTAACTGATGAAAATAACAATAATGGGGAAGAGCCCTAAATAAGTTTGATCAATCACTTTAATTTATAGATTGCATGCAAGTACTCTAGTCAAGACCATAATATTTTCTCGTTCGCTTCGCTCTCTCGCAAATCAAATCAAATCAAATCAAATTTTATTGATGTCAAATCCACTATTTTGGATTACCATCAAAATGAACAATACAAAACAAACAAAGGATATACATAAACATAAACATAATTAAGGCAAAAGTATACATATTTGGCAAATTCATTGGATAAGTGGAACCAAAATCAAACAAAAAAAAGGTGTTAGTAATATAGTATATAAAAATAATATAATGTTATATTTTGTAAAATCTTTGTTGAATTTTGTGAAAAAAATGAGAATAATCCAATTTGTATGGATTAAAAATCAATAAAAAAACTTGAAACTATAATGGTGTTGTATTTTCTATAACTGCAAGATGAGTAATCAGAGTAAATGAGTAATCAGAGTGACTTTAAACAGCGAAGTATGTAAAGAACAGAAAAAGTGTACCTTAAATTGCATGTTATGAGAATATACGGTATTTTTCCTTTCTGTGTTCACCCTTTGTTAGTGCCGGTTTTTAATCTTCGCTGGCACCTCCAATTTGAAAAACTCTCCACCGCCTCCCCCCCCCCCCAAAAAAAATAATAAATAGAGGCACCTGAAATTTTTTCGCTTGTCAGCAAATACTTCGAATGTGCCCCCCCCCCCCCCCCCCCCCCATTTTGAAAACAGATTGACACCCATGGATCCTCGGGACGGAATGGCCAAATAGAGACAGACTTCTCAAAACTTTGAGAAGTAAGAATATTGTGCTATTGAAAGGGACTCAGGGAGTGGAAGCTAAAATTACTAATAATTAAGAAAAAACTATAAACTAAAAAAAAAAATTAATAACATTCAAATTATTCATTGGCTCCAAACCCATAAAGCCCTAAAGGGCTTCAGGGGGCTCCACTCCTTGGATCCCGTTTGTTAGTGTGTCAGCCCCCCCCCCCCCCCCCAAAAAAAAAAAAAAAAAAAAAAAAAAAACTCTCCGCAGCCCCAGTTTGTGATAGGTCTATTGACATTATGGTTTTCAATTCATTTCACTTCGATTTATTTATTTAAGATTGTAAGATTGTAAATGCTGTTGGGTCAATTTCAACACTTTTTTTCCATGCAATTATATCGGCAGAGAACAGAGCCCGGCCGCGTGTTTTTTTACCGTACCGCTAACGCGTCATATTCTCTAATTTAATGCCAAAGAGCGACTTGAGCGGAGGCCGTTATCTGTCTACGAAGTAGTTAGGCAGACCTGACAGGAGCTTGCGTGCTTGTCTAATACCGCTTGTCATTTCGGATCAAATTTTGGATTATATCTCGGATATTTCGGATTTTGTTTGAAGTTTTCGATATATTTCATATATTGGAATCCATTTTGGACTCGTTTGATGGAAAACCTTCGGGTAAGCAAACATTCTGGGTCTTTCTTCTAAGTTGCACAACTAACACCCACATAGCAACAGGTACATAGAGCACGCCCAATTTTCCCGCCAATTCTGGCGCACGGTCATAATGACCGACACCTCACCCCTCATAATGGAATCTGACCAATTAGCCAACGATGAATCCTGGTCTGTAGCCTCGGGAAGAACGGTTAGACGCAAAAAGAGAAAAATTCGTGAAGGAAGTTCTATAAGCATAGAAAACCTATCGCCGAAGGGCGACTCTTCATCAGATATGGAGCAGCAAGACACTGCCTTCCGAACCCCAACCACCCAGACCCAGCCCCAGGACTTAAAACTACTCATAACGCCAATAAATAAGGAAAAAAACCTAAGAAATACAAGCTTGATAGTAATTGCCAAAGCAATACAAAATTGCTGTGGATCAGCCCCCGAGTATATCAAGTCAACTCGAACAGGCATTTTAGTTAAATGCGTAAATACCAAACAACACAAACTACTGAGTGAAATCCAAAATATTGGGAGCATACCTGTTAAGGTACAAGGGAAATTGAATGTTCAGAAGGGGGTCATCTCAGGAGTCCCTACAAATATGACTGAGCAAGAGATACTCATGGAACTGAAAAAACAAAAAGTAATCAATGTAAAGAGAATCATAAAGAAGGGTCAAAAGAAAAGTGAAGCCACTAATGAACAGGTAAACTATGCAACACGTAGCTTAATTATAACATTCGATAACGTTAATCCCCTTCCCAAAGAGGTAATTCTCTGCTATCAGAAGAAAGAGGTCAAGCAATACATCCCACCAGTTCTAAGATGTTTCCAGTGTCAGAGATTCGGACACACAATATCAAATTGTCACGATAGACTCAGATGCGTAAGATGCGGTGGCGAACATAAATTTGAGGAATGCACACAAAAGGAAACTCCAAAATGCGTCAATTGTGGCGGGAACCACTCGGCCGCCTTCAAGGGCTGTGGAGAAGCAAGAAAAGCTAAAGAAATTCAAAAGATAAAAGTAGTAAACAAACTGAACTATGCACAAGCACTCCAAAAGTACAATGGATCCCAAAAAGATAATACGAACGCCACCGCCTCCTACGCACAGGTCATCAACCCTGTCCCTCAATCATCTAAAATACCAAACACCACGAACACAATAGAACAAGAAAGTCATAAGATAACGGTTCAGGCTCAAGTCCATGAAGACCCAACTCACAAATTTGTTCAAGAATTCCCATCCCAACCATACCATCCCTCACAACCAACCCCAGCAACCACCTCCTATGCCAGTCACTCCAACTCTAAACCCTCTTACGGAGGACAAAGGCAACCCCCTGAAAGGGTCGAGAGGCATTCCCCCACACAAAAGGAGAACTTTTTAACAACAGCTACCAATGAAGATCTTATTTCCTTCTTTGTTAAATTGTTCTTGACGTTTTTGAATGATACCAGTGAGGCGGAGGTAAAATCCCTTATTACAACCGCCGCAGAACGACTCTCGGTTGTAAGAGATACGCAAGCGAGCTAACAAGTCTCCTCATGACCGCGTTTCTTATCCTCCAATGGAACGCGCAAAGCATGATGGGACACGGAGAGGAGTTGATAAAATATTTAGACAGCAACAGAACTTTTCATTTACTCTGTATTCAAGAAACGTGGTTCTTAGAAGATTCCGTAATGCAAATCCCAAATTATACTTGCCTTTCAAGAAGCAGAGGTGCACAGCGGGGAGGAGGTTGTGCAATATACGTACATAACTCTGTGCATTATGAGTATCCAATAATAAGTGTAGAAATAGAGATGCATTTAATAAATATATATATTCACGATTTAATTTTCACAGTAGTCAACTACTACAACCCCTGTACAAAAATTGATGATAACATCTTGAACACATTATTGCACTATGTAAAAGACCCGACAAAAGTGATAATTGTCGGAGACTTCAACTCCCACCATACTCTATGGGGAAGTAACAAAACAGACAGTAATGGTCGAATGATAGAAGATTTCCTTATGCAACATGATATGGTAGTATTAAACGATGGGTCGGGCACAAGAATGGACCCCAAAACAGGGAAAACTACCTGCTTAGATCTATCGATCGTTTCATCCCCTTTGGCAAGAAAATGTACATGGAATATCCTACCAGACAAATTTGGAAGCGATCACTTCCCCGCTATCACTGAGATATATGTCGGGAAACGTTCACTGAATCAAGAAACAGATAGGAAGTCTGGAATTAAAAGGCCCTTTAAAAACATGAACTGGGAAAAGTTCTCCAAAGCATGTGAGAAAAACTTAAAAGAACATTGGCCTATTACGAATGACCCAATCGAAGTCAATGCATTTTACGAGAGATTTATTGAAAAATTGACGGTTTCCCTTGACGAATCAACCCCTAAAATTAAAGCCCCGAAATATAATCCAATCCCGTGGTGGAGCAAGGAGTGCTCGCTAAAGGTAAAAGAAAGAAATAAAGCAAAAAATAAAGTCCGCAAACATCTATCTGCCGAGAACCTAAGTCATTACAAGCAAAAGAAAGCAGAAGCTCAAAGAACTATTAGACAAGCCAAAAAGCAGTATTGGCAGTCATACTGCACTAAATTAAACCGTTTCACTCCACTGGCACAAATATGGAGCTTTGTAAATAGGTTAAACGGTGTCCCCACTAAAACAACGCAGAATATGCCTGTATTATTTGGAGAGGACAACGAAACTCTCGTTAGTGAAAAAGAGAAAGCTACTGCATTTGCACATTTATTCATCCTTGCCGGAGAACAAAGAAATGTTAACAGAAAAGATAAAGAAATAGATATCAAATTTGATAAACTCCCTCTGAGAGAAACTGGAGCAACGAAATCGGCCATTAATGAACAATTCCAAATGACAGAGCTCGAGAGTACCCTGCAGGCCAAGAAACCTTCAGCTCCGGGAGAAGACGGTATAGGTTATCAGGTCTATCAACACCTCCCAGAAATCGCCAAACGCAAGATGTTAGCATTGATCAACACAATTTGGGAGACAGGAGAAATTCCAACACCTTGCAAACACTCCATACTCATTCCCATACTAAAACGAGATAAGGATCCCTCCAAAACGGGCTCTTATCGACCTATCGCACTCACATCCTGCTTCATCAAAATTATGGAGAGCATGGTTAAAAAACGACTTCAAATGTTTATCGAAAAACATGAATTGTTATCCCCTATACAAAACGGTTTTCGTAAAGGACGAGGTACTATCGATAACATTGCCCACTTAGAAAATGAAGTACAAAAAAACCTGAAAGTCAATATTAAAACCCTAGCAGTTTTTATAGATATCAAGAAAGCATTTGATTCTCTATGGACCAAGGGGCTCCTAGTCAAATTGAGCCAGTTAGGTATCAGAGGTAACATACTCTTATTCCTGAAAAACATACTATCACAACGTACCTTTCAAGTACGAGTGGGGGAACAGCTCTCATGTGTGATGGAAACTAATAACGGTATACCGCAAGGTAGTACCCTTAGCCCAGAATTATTTAATCTTATGTTACATGATATCCCTGTCTCATCAACGATACATAATTTGCTATATGCAGACGATTGCGTGATATGGAAATCTGGAAGCAATATTAAAGAGTGCTGCAAAGAAATGCAGGAATATTTGAACTCACTAAATGAATGGTTTCTATCGTGGGGACTGTGTATATCTCATGAGAAAACCGCCCCTTTGCTTTTCTCCCACTCCATCCGAGATGAACCCCTCCAGATATCCCTAGGGGACAACATCCTTACCCCTCGGAAAGAACATAAATATCTTGGCGTTATTTTCGACACAAGATTAACCTGGAAGCCCCACATACAAGATATAGTGCAGAGGTGCAAAAAAAGAATAAACATACTGAAATGCCTATCTCATGCCAACTTCTGTAGTAATGTTCAAGAATTGCTTCACGTATATAGAGCAATTATACGCTCTATAATGGATTATGCTTGTGAAGCATATGATTCGGGAACAACAAATGTGAAGAACGTCCTAAACTCATGTCAGTATCAGGCCCTCTTAATCTGTGCAGGAGCAAAAAAAGGAACCTCCCTTAGAACCCTACAGGTGGAATTAGGAGAAATGCCCCTAGACCTCCGTCGTGAAATGCTTAGCATAAGACTGAAAAAGCGTATAGATAGCATCCCAAACCATCCCATGAAATTAGACCTCCAAGAATGCTGGCAATTTAATTTCTACACAGACCAAAACACTAGAAAACCTTTCGGACAAAGAATCTCAAAATTACCAGACGCTCTTCAGTATGGTATGGAAGAGATCTGCACTTACACCAATATACCCTACTGGCATTATGAGTTTCCTCTAGTATCTATGGAAGTTAGCAACTTTATCTCAAAATGTGACAATGTCTTGTACCAAAAGCAAATAAGTCTTGAAATAATCCACCAGAAATGGGACAATTTTCTACAAATTTTTACAGATGGCTCGAAATGCCCAGACACAGGAAAAGCAGCTGCAGCATTTCATGTACCGTACTACAAGTACACAGAAGCCAAAAGACTACAAAATTACACCTCTTCATACAGAGCAGAACTAGCAGCCATCATCCTTGCTTTGAACTGGTTAAATCAATTACCTGGTCTTTATACAGGAGCAACTATCTTTTGTGACTCGCTCAGTGCTTTACAGGCCATCAAAAGTAAAAAAGAAGAACACTTTATTCACGAAATACTAATGTTGAATACTCAACTCCATTACAAAGGAATACAAGTGGCCTTTGAATGGATACCAGGTCATTGTGAAATTAGTGCCAACGAGATGGTGGATAAAGCAGCCAAGCAGGCCTTACACCACATCGAAACTGATATTCATAACAAGATGAGTAAATGCGAATCCAACAGTATCCTTAGAGCCTATTACAATCAGAAATGGCAAAGAAGATGGGACGAAACTAGCTCTCCACTAAAAGACATTCAAAAATCAGTCTTGAAGACATTCAAATGTACCTTACATCACAGAAATAGTGAATCAATTTTACATTGCCTACGAATGGGCAATATTGGCCTAAATGAGAACCAGCTACTGCTGAACAAACATGAAACAGGTTCATGCAACAACTGCGGAGTTCTAGAAACAACGTCCCACTTCCTGACCAAATGTCCCAAATATTTAATTGAGAGGACGATGCTATTAGTGGAAACTAATCAGCTGGAAGAAAGTGATATAATAAGATTACTCAACTCATCAGAGTATTCTCATCAAAAAGCCTTAGTGTCCTTCGTAAGAAGGACACAGATTAACCTACACTAAGATGGCTTATGTCGAAAGGGTGCGTGCGCGGAGCGGGGTGGGAGCGGGGAGGGAACGGGGATGGCCGCACCCTTTCGAGAGAAGCCCCCCCGGTTGTCTCGAAAGGGTGGGTTGCGTGTGGGGAGTGAAATTAACGCACCCATTCGTGGAAACCGGGGGGGCTTGTCTCGAATGGGTGTGTTGAGTAGTCTGATGTACCAGCCGTTTTTTTTTGTTAATGTAAGTAAAAAAAAAATTTAAAAAAGAAGAAAAAAGTAGGAAAGGAGACAGGCGGTTGGCTATCACCTGATGGGGGCGGGGGGCGGTGTCCAACGATCCCCAAAATATATAGGAGGGAAAGAATTCCCCTTTTCTGTCTGCTAGAATATTATGGTGGGATGCATAAAACGGGAGAAATGTATGCCCCACTCCCCCCCCCCCCCCCAAAGAAAAAGAAAAAAAAAAAGGAATAGGCATTTTGTTATGAGTATTCTTACACTCAAGACCGGGACTCAAGAACGCAAAAGCGATCTTATGAAGCCGCACACACACACACATACGCACACACCCTCACTTGCAAATATCTTCCTTCAGTTTCTTACTGTCGCAAATTAAAGATGTGCATGAGGCTGACTTCATGATGGAATGCGCATTTCCAAAGGACAGATGAGGCAGAATAGAAAGTCATATTTCCAGTTTATTTGAATTCACCATGGAGGGAGGGACAACAACATTGTGCACTTCAAGCAATCACAAACAAATTAGACAAAAAGTTGTGTGTGTGTGTGTGTGCGGGTGCAGAAGATTGCTTCTGCGTTCTTGAGTGTAAGAATACTCATAAACAAAATGCCTATTCACTTTTCTTGGGGGGGGGGGGCATACATTTCTCCCGTTTTATGCATCACACCATAATATTCTAGCAGACAGAAAAAGGGGAACTCTTTCCCACGTGTATATTTTGGGGATCCTTTGACCAGCCGCGGATCCAGGATTTGATGACTGGGGCGGGGGGGCCCATGGCCATGGTTTTTTTTTTTTTTTTTTAATCTAGCGACTAAAAAAAAAAAAAAAAAAGGTTGTACATTACATTCCGGCAGTGAACTAGCGGGGGGGGGGGGGGTGCTTTATTTTTTTTTTTGCGTGTGTCGTAAAAACTGTGCTAGGGGAGTAGGCGTATCCTATTATCCTATTACAGGTCCAAAAATTTCGCGACAAGCAAAAAAAAAAAAAAAAAAAAAAAAAGGTTGTATATTACATTTCCCATTTCGGCGTTCCTTCTTCTTTTTTTTTTTTTTTTTTGGGGGGGGGGTTTGTTTTTTTGGGGGCCGAGGTACCCAAAATGGTCAAAAATGGGCTGAAAGCAAAAATTTTGGGTCGGGGGGCAAAGGCCCGCTCGCCCCCCCCCCCCCCCCCCGGATCCGCGCCTGCCTTGGACACCCCCATCAGGTGATAGCCAACTGCCTGTCTCCTTTCCTACTTTTTTCTTCTTCTTTTTTTTTTTCCTTACATTAACAAAAAACGGCTGGAACATCAGACTACTCAACACACCCTTTCGAGACAAGCCCCCCCGGTTTCCACGAATGGGTGCGTTAATTTCACTCCCCACACGCAACCCACCCTTTCGAGACAACTGGGGGGGCTTCTCTCGAAAGGGTGCGGCCATCCCCGTTCCCTCCCCGCTCCCATCCCGCTCCGCGCACGCACCCTTTCGACATAGCCCACTAAGATACACAGTTATATAGCAAAGCATGATGTGAGAGTTGCGGACGTAAATAATTGTCCTCATTCAGGTACGTTCAGCTTAGCAATACATTATAATCAGGTGTCTAAACTTGTACGATAAGACGTATGATAATTATTATGTTATATTGATTATACTTGGACATAATATTTCGATAAGCAGTATTATGATACAATTATGAAAATAAGGAGAGTATATAGAGGGAAATTCGCAGGAGAAAATTCTAAATGATCCAAAATTCGAACATGTTCCAACTTCAACTTCATTATTGTTTAACGAGCAACTCTGACTTTCATTTTTATTATTTGATGTAATTAGAAATTTATGTAACTATGAAGTCTTCTTTTATATTCCATAAGCGATGGATTACTTAGATAAACTTTATTTATAACGTGCCCTGTGAAAAAAGGGAGCGAGAGAGAGATCAGAGAGAGGGAGAGAGAGAAAAAAAAAGGAAAACAAAAGAAAAAGAAAGGGAATAGAGTAGAAAGAGTATGAGAATGAGGGAAAAGGAGAAAGAAAGGCAATAAAAAAAAAGAACAGTGATATATAAATAAATGAAAGAAAGAAAAACGCGTGGAATAATGAACGAATTAGTAGATGAACCATAAGATTAATTATTGTGTAGTCATAGAGTTAAATGCCAAATGAGTGTAATTATACTATTTTTAGGCACACCTTTACTAACAACATTGCACTTTTACGACCCGAAAACCCAGAATGTCTGTTAACGATTTGATTAATTATGTACTCCTTTTCCCGTCAATTTCTATGCTGTTTATATATCGGTCGGTCGGAGAATTCCAAAACGACAGGTCTCACACGGATCGTGTCTGGTATTGGAGGGGCCTAGGCTGGCATGCGCGCGCAATCAGCTGAGAAGCCTGTTCCATGTACCGAACCGGGCTGGCCAGAAAATACGATAAAAACAGACACATGATCTGCGATGATCACCCGTCATGAATCTCCCATAAAATTGCTCAAAATTAAAAATTTTAACTATCGGTATTTATATAATTCCAATGCAAACTAAATCTCAAACGACATTTTCTAAACTGGCGTAAATATTCAATATTGAATGACAAGCGCCGTTAAACCAAAACAACAACAACAACAACAACAACATGCCTCGGCTATCTCGATCTCGCTCGCGCGCGCGCGCTATACAAATCACACATGCAGCATAGCAGCCTATACTCTCACCGTAGCGTAGACTTCGAGTTGTTTCTAAGTATATTCATAGAATAAATCTGCACGAATTTGGAGGTTGGGAAGGGCTTGTTGCCATAAACTACCATTACAATATACCCCAATTTATCCTCATTATCAGGTCCTTCGGAGAGGACCTTAAGCCGTCGGTCCCCGGCCTGGTTGCTTGCTCACAGGCACTTGTGGTTTCTTAGCAGTTGGGTAAAAACCTCGATGTATATATATGTGTGTACTCATGTCTATATAGTGACTGCAATCACTAACGAGGCAAAGTCCACGCGCATGCGTATTGCACAATTATTGCACAACTTTCGTGGTATTGCACTTTTTTGCGTACCGAAAGCGATAATGGCCTCTGCTCAAGACGCTCTGCGGCATTAAATGAGAGAATCTGACGCGTTAGCGGTACGGTAAAAAAACACGCAACCCGCTCCCCCCCCCCCCCGGGCCCCCCCCCCCCCCCTCCCCGAATGCGCATGCGCTCCGGATCTGGCCTGATGAATGAACGACATCAATCATCTTTCCTGCGTGTTCTTTCAATCCATTCTGTCAATTGTTAACTTTTCATTACTTCGAAACATATTAACGACATCTTGAAATTCTAGGTAAGCTTCTGCATATCATTTTGAAAGTAAAAATGCCCTGTAAGTAGATCAAACTGTGTGTGAATTGTCGCGCCGCTGCTGCTGGTGGTGGTGAGCTGAAGAGTGTGTGAGTGTGACTGTGACTGTTGCCAGCGGATCTTCCCTGCTTATCACGCCTGAGCTAGCGGTGTAGCATGCACCTGACGCATGACAAGCTGTTACGTCGGCATTACCGGTAGACCGAAGTGTTCTGTCTAACGTTAGCTTTATACTAATATGTACTAGATCTAATCCACTTGCACGAATGCCAGGTTATCATCAGATAACCTTGCACTGAATTGGGCCTGTACAGTGGAAATTGCTGACAATAGGAAAGTAGTGTTCTCTGTCACATTTCTGGGACAGAGGAACAAGAGCAGTGATCAGAAAAAGATTTCTCAAAATTCATTTGATGAAGATAATTTAGATCCAATTGAAGGAATGGAATGAAAATAGGATATGTTATCATACTGGGTGTAAAAAGCAACATTTTCCAAGAATTTGTTTATTATTTTAGTGATTTCTATCTCCAACTATAGAGGGCAGCATTTCACATAAATTTGCACAGCTCACCATACCAATGGCTCCCTGAGTGGATCTAATCTTGCACCTCGCAAAGACAGGTGAGCCACCTCTAACAGTTATACCCGAAGACGGGAGTCTAAAGCCATGCCTCAGCAAGCTAGAGCCTAGAAAAAGAAAGAAAAGAAAGCACGACTTCAAGTCAATAAAAACTTCATATAAACATGGCCTTGGCGCAGATAATCTATCAAGATTGAAGAGTGCATCAAATCTCCATCAACAACGACATCCTCCTTTTTGGAGACAGAAGCACCCGTTACGTCCCTTGCAGCAGCCAATCTCTATCTCTGTTCGCCTCCGCGCTTTTCACAAGGAGATCAGTGAATTCGCGACTCCTCGTGCATTTCAACCGGCCGTATTCAAACGATCGACCAATACGAAACAACAACAAAAACATCGTTCGTACGTATATGCCCAAATGTACATGGTCGATCGTTTGAATACGGCCGGTTGAAATGCACGAGGAGTCGCGAATTCGCTGATCTCCCTGCGAAAAGCGCGGAGGCGAACAGAGATCGAGGTTGGCGGCTGCAAGATTTTCAACCGAGAGGACCTAACCTTAGGACCCTGGATTTACCTGAAAATGGAGAGTTAAAAGGAATAAATAAAAAAATCTGTAAGCTTTAAACTCTATAGTGTACAATGCTATTTTAATATTCATGAATAAAGGGGAAAAATTGATGATTTGAGGTAGTTTTCTCGTTGTGCTGCCCAGCACAATGAGATTGCACGCACAACGCTACTGGGCGCTTCTGTCTCTAAAAAGGAGGAGTGCCGACCCTACCATTATAACAGGCTAACGATGACTGTTAGAGACAGAACACTTTGGTCTACATTACTGGGTGCTAGCGTATCCAGTATCAGTATCATAAGACATAATGGGCCATATCGATAAAACTAGCAAATGCCTAGCAAATACTTTTTCTAACTTTCTGCTTGTAAGTTGTTGGGGGTGTAACATAAAACATACAATCAATCTTACGATTGATATGGCAAACCATGTACTAAAGAGATACAATTGATTGTAAGATTAATTGTATCTCTTTATGTTACACCCACAGCCAAATAAGTCATTGCTAGCAAAAGAAGCAGAAGTTTGTTTCTTCTGCAGCATGAGCTAACATTCCTATTCCAAATCAAAAGGAAAGATTTTGTTCTTGTAGACAAAGGCCTGCCAGATTAGGAAATGCCACATGAAGGGAGGAATATTCTTTCTTCAACAAGTATTTGGTTACTTTTTTGCAAGCTCCTCTACAGGTAGCTTATGCTTTTTCTTGCAGAAATATGATGTAGATTTTGAAATTTAATTCTTTATTTTGAAATTTAAAATTGCCCTCACTTTCTTTTTAAGACCATTAGTAAGCTGATACATGTATTCATCTTCAGTACCAACAGTTTGTTACAAAATTGAATATTACATCCACTTTGGTTATATTTAAAAGCTGTAGGTCAAATCGCTTTCTGCATCAAAATTGGAAAGTGAGCGAGGAGTGAAGCTTTCGACAAGGCTTACGCATCAGAGCACAAATCTCCTTTGTACTATTTTCTTGATCTGATGTTGGAGTGCATGACCTGTCGAAAACTTTCAAACAATATACCACCTGTCAAACAACATACCGCTTACCTGGCAATGCAGGACCCTATAGAAATATTTGATTGATAAAGTTTTACTAAGAGCCAATGGCGAGGCTCATTCAGAAGAATTTTTGAACCGTAGCCCTGTGTTTGAGCGAGACGAGGTGTCTCAAAAAGTTTACTGCAGTTTATAAGCACTTTGCTTTCGAAAAGTATTTTTTTTAATCATTGGGATCATTGGCTACGATAACTGAAATTGCGTAAGTTTCATTCTATGCCATTTTATTTCGATTTTTGTAACCGTTTAGAGTAGAGTTGTGTCAAGAATGGCCTTTATCAGTGTTTTTGTAACATGTTACAATGATTGAGGAAAACTAATGACACTAAATGATGCATTTAATTGAACAAATGAAACATTCCGCAAAACGTGTTAAAAAAGGCAACTTTAGAAGATGGACATAGGTAATCTTTGTAGTTGTTCTCTCAGACAGAAGGTGCTTTAAAAATGATGTTGAAAAATTATGCAGTTTTTAGAGATAAAGTAGGTCCCCTATGGTGAAAAAATGAAAATCAGCCTTTTCGCTTTTTGGGACACCAGGTACAGATCTCTGTCATAGAAAAAGGTCTGGTGCAAGAAGTCGCGTTCAGCTTTCACTTTGGCATAATAGTTATTACTAGGTAGCTTTAGCTTCTAAGCGAATGCTACTTTTATCGATACAGCCAATTGCCTCAGGCCAGGGCTGCCAACATTGGATAATAGTTGAGAGTGAGATTATACGAGAAGCGAAATGTGAGGGAGCGAAAAGACTAAGTCCCACCGAGCGAAGCGAGGGAGTTGGGGGGTGTGGGAGGTGGGCGTCCCCCCTCCCCCTCCCACGGTGTGGAGCTTTTTTATTTTTCAAGGTATGAAATTGTGCGATCTGGTGCATACTTTATAGAGTATTTTAACATATACCTAAAGGCATTATGAAGAGAGAAAATTATACATATTTACATGCAAAGAAAATGATAAACACGGAATACCCACTTGTTGAAATGCCAACCATGTCTTTATTTGGTTCCCTTCTCTGTTTGACCTAGGTTTTGGATGTAGATACTCTTCGGTGCAGATGGTGGGAAGATGCTACAAGCAAGCATCCAAACAGAGAATTTCTTGTATAAAACCTCTTCTGTTGCTATCTTCATTGTCATTATGGCTGAAAGTGTTCCATATAAACATGCATGTGTTGTGCGTATATACGGTACAGGCCGGTTATGTCAGGGTATCAATGCATATAATATAGCCCTAGCCCTGTGCATGGGCGGATGTGGACGTGGTTAGGTTGGGCCTGCAGTGCCATCCACTGGCTAGCTAGCTATAGGCGCGGAACAGATCTTACACATGCACGTGCTTGAAATGAGATCGACGGCTTTCGACAAAAGGCGAGAAAACTTTCACAGCTAGCTTTCGACAAAAGGCGGGAAAAGTTTCACAGCTAGCTTTCGCCAAAAGGCGGGAAAACTTTCCCAAGTTTTTCAGCACTTTCTAAATTCTTGTGTTAGTCCCCATTTTGTTGAAATCTATAATTTTTTATTATAATTTACTTATTTCAGATTCGTGCGTGGGAAATTTCATGATTAGCATGAGAGCGTGAGAAATGGGTAAAATGAGTGAGTGTTGGCAGCCCTGATGCCTACAGTGTATGTAACGTTTTCCATCAATGCAAGTAGATCAACTGCAGCGTGCAGGCTAACTTTTAACTTAGATTTAACAATTTAGGCTTATTACCAATGTAATCATTGTATTCCTCAATTTTTGCGTTCATTCATCGTAGCTTTTGGTGCATGCTTCTCATCTCGCCAGGACTTAAATTCTTAATGGCGGGGCAACCAGTGCCCGCAGTGGCCGTGAATCAGTGACAGTGGTGATGTCTGAACACTTTTGGCACCACCTTTAGCCTTGACTGCAAGAGGCTCCTGGAGAGTTAAAAAAAAAGAAGAAAAAACCTGCTAACGCTACATAATCTCCACGGAGCCTGGCATTTTTCCCTATCTCGCTAACGTAGTAGCCATTTTGCCACTTCAAAACAACCCCTGGAAAATCACTTTCCCATGCCTATGCCATGGGCCAATGACACTACCAGTACCACTACCAGCCATTGGCTGTGGCCATTACAAACCTGACTGACACTTGGGACCGAAAATCTGACATCCCTTTTATAGAAAAAATTTACGCTAAAATTTAAGTGGCAAAGCTTGTAAAAACTCACCAGAAGTTTACGTTCTCATGACGTCCTTTGTAATTTAGATCGAAAATGGTGACTATTCTGTGCATGCGCCACGGTTCGCATATAGGTGCAGGCAATCTTGCAGATGTTTTCATGAAGTTCACAACGAATGTGCCTTGAATTTTGCGTGAACAGCGCCACCCAGCAACAAAGGCTATTTGCGATAAAGTCTATAGATTTACTTGTCATTTACTCGCGATTTACAAAAGTTACCAACCAAAAAGGCCAAAAGAAGGCCACGCATTTGGTTATCTCAAAATCGACTGATTTTGATTTTTTTGGTTTTTTTTTGTTTCATCTGGTAGAGCTGCATGAGGTACACAGAACTTCTACATAGAATTTTGAAGTTTTGTCACGAACATTATTTATGCTAATTTACATGTACAGTGTATGCAAATTTATTCAGAAATCACAAAAATGCTTCTCCTTCAAGCTTCATTTGTGGAGCAATTTTTTATTTATTTTTTTTACACATGAGGTACGCAGAACTCCTACACAGAATTATGAAATTTTGTCTCAAACATTTTTTTATGGTAATTTATACAAATTTATTCAGAAGCGTGGTCGACATTCGGGATGAAGCTCATGACACATGACCTTTTCTATCTTTGCTTTCCTTCCAGGTACTTGCCTTGTAAAACACAAATAAGTGACCCCTTGTTTGAGGTTACTCCAAGTACATGTATGATGTATCTTTGCATGAGCCCTTGACAGTACTTCTCTTGCACATTGTACCCAGTGTAAATTATTTTCTTTTTTATTTCATTATATGTGAGGAATGATAAAGTTAGGTGGGAGATAAGTTCCCTACCCTCCGCATATTTGCAAGATAGTGGTGTGTTTGCATGGAGGCAAGAAAGGGGAAACTATACATGTACATGTATATCATACAGATGAGCTCAGCATTCATTGACTACACCATCGCACTATTCATCCTGTAGTTATTACCTGTTCATGTTTAATCAAGGTTATCATTCAGAGGTCTCATTGTGGTGATGGAAGATTACTTCCTTGCATACATTTGTATGGCACATGCCTCAGACAATGAGTCAACAGGGCAAAGTACTCATCTGACATGTTAGATGATACATTGTGACTGCTAATGAAAAGTAGTTCAGTTGGTGTCGTTGAACTACATTGTAGATCACAAAGATACTTTGTAATCTGTGACAGCCAAAAGAAAAGTAGAGTTCTTGAGAGTTCACATGAAGAATGAACTTTGAGTCCCCACCCCCCCCCCACCCCCCCCCCCCCCCCCCCCCCCCCCCCGTGATATATTGTAAGAATATCCTATTAATTCATTCTTATTTGAAAAGTATAAAACCAGAAACTAGTTTTGATGATCTTTATCAGTAATCCAACATGTTCCCAGTCTTTGTGCAGTGCCTTATAGTTAAACTGTATATGATTTGATTTTGTCATTTGAATGATTTGAAAACCTTTACATGTACTTTCTTATTTGGTACACTGTAGACAATTGCAATCATCTTAGTGATGTAACTCGGTATGCTTGGCTTGGCTCGGCAACAGCTGCAAAATATCCATGCCAAGCACAGGGCCCAGTTAGCTGCTCGTTTTTGTTCCATGGAGACTTTGGATTCTGTCTTGAATCTCTTATGTCTACATTGTAAGAGCATGTTTTAGCTGCTGGTATTTGGCATTTTTGTTCTGCTCAGATTAATGTTGTGCCCCCAAATAGTTTTCCTCAGTATAAGATACAACATACCTGTACGTTCAGTGTATTATTATTATTATTATTATTAATCTTCTGCATTTCTGTTTGCTCTCAAGTATTGTCCCAGGGATATGGCAAGCCGCAGTCATGCTCTTCTGACACGTGTTCGACTTGTCTCCCGGCAGCCGCATCGTAGCCTTGCGGATTCTGCTCCCCGTCCAGTTTCTCGCTGGGCTAGTCTGGATGCCAAAATAGAGCTTGCACTCCCAGATAAACTCAAACCGTTATGGAACCATCCTGCAGGTAATAATGACAGACAGGGCAGAGCCTTTTTTTATGGGCAATTCCATGATAACAGAATTACAATTTGTAATTCTGTCACTCGGATTTTTAGAGTTTGTGTGCCTATTTTGTACCCTGCCTTTCTTCTTAGCATTTAATACTCTGAAAATGAGCCCATTTTTTCACCTGCACTCTTATCATTCAAACAATTTTCTACTTTATACATTCATGATATTATAATTGTAGTATATGTTCCTTGGTAACGGAATTACCAGGAAATAGTGCTACTTTCAAATAACGAAAATGTCTTGTAATATCAAACATGCATTATACCAGTACTGACTAAGATGGTGGAATTTCTTTTGTTTTAGCTTCTTTGAATTCAAGGATTTAGCTATTCAGGACTATCAAAGTGATTGTTTTTGCTATAAATCTGAAGTTAGCCGATAGTGCTTCCCATGTGGAATTGCCCTTATCCCATTCTGTGCTACCAAGTTTTTCAATAATTATCATTAGCAAACTTTAAGTGTTAAAGCTTTACTTAAACTAGCCATTTGATGACATGTATGATTGAACATTGTAGACAATTACTTTTTGGAATCATTTCATTTCATTTTAACTCTAAATACCAGAATAAATACCATGAGCGGTGCACCTATGGAATTTAACTGAATTATGTTTATATATTTTGGAACTAGCGCTATGAGCACCTGAGTTTGGGGATACCGGTGCTATAGAAGACTTCATTTATTATTATTTTTGTTGTTGTTGTTGTTATTATTATGGTGTCTTTTTCATTACCAAATTAGCATAAAATATTGTGCATGGGATTAAAATAAGGGTGCCAAAATACTTGACTGTATGACAAATGCAGGATTCTGCACTAAACATGTATATTGGCCCTACAAATAGGCTTCGTAATTGACCTAACAAACACCGCCACCAGGCTCTCCAACTCTAGCCAGTGAGTCTGGCCAGGTTCACTTACACGAATGCAGGGTTATGTTTCAGACAGGCACCGAAGAACTCTTCCGAACACTTCGCTGCTGTAATGTTATTGCTTTTGTTACCACTACCTTAAAACAAGTCTTTGTGTTTAAATTTTTTCCCTCTGCATACAGGATTGAAAACTATTCACTTCTGGGCTCCTAGTTTCAAATGGGTAAGTGCGATTCCCTTTGTTTGAATGTGTACTTGTTCTGCTGGTAGGTAATCAGCCCGACATATGCTAGTTTCAGTAGAAAGACGAAATGTTCCTTATTTTGAGTTAACCCATTCGTGACAGGAGTTATTTAAAGCCTAATTTGATCAGCTTTTATTCTTCAAATTGGCAACACCAACATTTTTATTTTATTGCTACATTTTCCTTATAAAACGTCATGTATCTGAAATGAATATAAACTGACAGAAATTATGATAAGTCAAAAAGTTGCCAATTTGCAGGGGAAAACGGTGATTTTAAACCTTCTATCACATTGCTAATTTAAGGATTTTAATGCTTATTTTCCTTTAAAAAATTTTCAGCATCAAAAAACAAATATTGACGCAACCAAAATGGGCACAGTTTGGGTAGAATTTTTTGCTCTAAAATTTCTGCTCATGTATTTGATATGATTTTTAGGGCTTTGCATCAAAAGATATTAGGCCAAACCAAAAAATGTGGACCTCTGTCATGAATGGGTTAACCCATATTGTTAAATGTTAGTGGAGAACATTGTTACAGACGCAATACAACTAAGTACAGCCGTCAATCACATCTTGTTCTTGAGAATTTGATAGATTTGATACAATTATTTTATATACAATACATCATTATTACATATAGATCATTAGTTACATGGTACAAACGTTCAAAATGGTGTACATGTAAGGAATGTCATAAGCTGTGTTAAGTGCTTGATGAATACATCCTCAAGAAATATATCAGTTATAGATAAACAACATTCAAATATACATGTACATCATGATGCAAATATATCAAATAGAGGATGTAGAATAGCATGAAATGTAGGCAGGTAGATGGGAGGGAGTAAGAGAAGAGAAAGAAAGAGGGGGTAAAAATTAACAGGGAATCATAGAGAGAAGAAGAAGAGGGACTCTGCTAATGCATGTGTGTCGTCTGTATTTTGTCCACAGTGCCTTGTTTTTGCTGGTATTGCTGACTACACTCGTCCACCAGAGAAGCTCAGTGTTAGGCAGTCTGGTGCATTGGCTGCTACAGGTATGTGCACATTCTTCTTTATAATTATATAATATTGACTGGCATAGAATGAGATACCAACCTATATTGCCTGATCTGAATTCAATATTGCCCAAGCCGAAGGCGCGGACAATATTGGATTCAGAGAGGGTGATATAGGTTGTATATCATTCAATGCAGTCAATATTATTATTATTATCTATACCCCACAGTAAAGTAATGTAATTCATTTTTAAAAAAAACCCTCCGACTACTCATTGGACATGTATGCATTAATCACACAAGTACGGCTTATACCTTTTTTTTTAATGATGTCATCTATGTATTCGCGCATTGCATGTTGCGTATCTTTGTATTCGCGCACTGCATAGCTTGCATTGCTTCTCACACCGGTTCAAACCGGATTTCGTGAATATTGCCCGCTACTCAATTTACACGCAAAGTCAATGGGAAAACCCGGAAGAGAGAGTGTCTGGTAAATGGCAGACTCATTTGCAAAAAGTTAGAAGATATTGTTTGAAATAACCACACATGGAGTTATTCTCATTTTCATTTATTTATTTATTTATTTATTTGTTTATTTAATTAATGATTCATTCATTCATTCATTCATTTATTCATACATTTATTTATTTTATGGTTTATTTCATTAATGATTCATTCATTCATTCATTCCTTTATTCATAAATTTATATATTTACATATTTTTATTTATTTGTTCATTTATTTGTTCATTTATTTAGTCATTTATTTATTAATGCATTTTTTGTTTATTTGTTTATTTATATAATTTATTTATAAATTTGACTTTTTGAGATAATTTTTTTTTTATCTGGAAATATTGAGCTCAACTGATAGTGTGCCACAAACCCACATTTTCAAACTGAACTTCATGGCACTCAGGTTTTGTCCCAATTTTCATGTACATGTAGGTGTGATATGGGCCAGGTACTCCACTGTCATCATCCCTAAGAACTGGAACCTGTTCAGTGTGAACTTTTTTCTTGGACTTACTGGAATCATGCAACTAGTCAGGATTTATCTGTAAGTTTGAAAGTAGCATCTATAATAATGATAATGATAATAATATGGTCCATTTATATAGCGCAGCTACTATATGCATCACTGGCGTACTGGAGGGGGGGCTTGGGGGGGCGCCAGCCCCCCCAAATAAATTTCAACCATGGTTTATTTTCAATTTTATATAAGTGTTATCACACGAATTTCATTACTTCTCCCTAGACTCCCTTTCTACTGTTAAGTAACGCATTCACAATTTCCCAAATAGCATGCATAGCAAGGCAGAAAACACGCATAATATCATATCAATACTAATGTGTGTTTTATGATATAACACTTGGTTTTATCTGTTTATCTGACAATGGATTCAAACTTTGATAATGAATATTCTTAGATTTACCAAAACTAGACACGGGCTTTAGGTTTGCAGTCCCAAATAGTGTTCTTTTACAGAGTTGCAAACTATCAATACTGCAAAAAAACTCCTTTAACATGGAGTGCACTTGCGTAGCCGGGGGGGGGGGGGGGACGATGGGGGCGGTCACCCCTCCAAAACACCAACAAAAAAGAAAGAAAAAGTAGAAGGAAAAAAAGCAGAAGCGAGAAAAGAAAAAAGGTAAGAGAACGTAAGAAGAGCGGGAGCAGACAAGGAACAATTCAAAGAAACGTCGGAGCTTCCGCGCTTCGCGCGGGAGGGGGAAAACTCCCCCCTCCCTGCACCCTCCCCCCTAGGGAGCGCGCTTTGCGCGCTCAGTAAGGGATTCACACGCTATACGCGCGCTCACAACCGCCCCCACTAAAATGAAATCCTAGCTACGCCACTGTGGGAGTGAAACCCTGGTACCCCACCGCATCACACCCTCTCCATGCTCGTCCTTTTTATTTCATAGTGTCTTTGTCTGTATTATTATCATAAGTAATAAATTATTTTGTGTAATGCTGGCATTTGTTTGAAACTTAAGAAGATTATTTGGGCTGCATGTTTCCAAGTTCATGAAAAAAATATCCTTTTCCGGTCGATAGATTCATGACATGTTTATCCATAACAGTACATGTCATCAAACGTTGGAGCTTCCGCGCTTCGCGCGGGAGGGGGGAAACTCCCCCCTCCCTGCACCCTCCCCCCTAGGGAGCGCGCTCCGCGCGCTCATTAAGTGATTCACACGCTTCGCATGCTCACTACCGCCCCACTAAAATGAAATCCTTTTGTTGGAAATGAGAGAAAATAAAAATTGAACTGAACTGAAGTTGGAATTTAAGTCGAAAAAATGAAAAAAAAAAAAAAACACCTCCGTAACGTGAAGGGGGGGGGGGGGGTACCCCGGCTCGGTCAGGGTTGGTCGCTTCGCTCCTCGCATAGATTGAGCCCCCCCAAATATTTTGGCTCATTACGCCACTGATATGCATATATTCTACTGCGCTCTACAAAGTTGATATTATTACCCCGGCTAAAGGAGCTGCCATGCAAGGCGCTAACAGGAATTTCTTCCTACCGGGTACCCACTTATACACCTGGGTGGAGAGTGGCAAATGTGGATTAATTGATGTTACAGTCTTTTGTAAAGCTTGTAAAGGAGGCTTGAGTAGATCTTCATTGTAAAAAAAAACACTTGTATTTTTCAAAGTAAAGTGAGATATGTAGGAGGAATTATTATTCTAGGGGAGGTGGTTGTTTGACAAATTTCTTTACTTCATAAGTTGCACAAAGAAAAATCTCTTTAGAGGCAACATTTGTTGATATATATAGGTTGTTTTGCAAGCATTTCAGAATCAAATCTGATTTAGCACCTCTGTATTTTCTCCTGCTGCATAAGATAAACACAAAACACAGTGAAATGCATAATGAAACTTAACCCATTCCTGACAGGAATTATTTAAAGCCTAATTTGATCAGCTTTTATTCTTCAAATTGGCAACACCAACATTTTTATTGTCTCGCCCACCGGAGGTGAAGGCGAGACTAAGGGATCCAAATGTCGTCCGTCCGTCGTCCGTCCGTCGTCCGTCCGTCCGTCACAAACGTTATGAAAGATAACTTGGCAACCGTGACTCACTTTTCAACCAAACTTGGGTTGTAGATGCACTAAGAGGTCACATGGTAAGGTCAAAGGTCATTTCAGGTCAAACGTTAAAGTTTACGTGCAAGACTCTCTTATGACACAAAACTCTGCAACCGTGACTCACTTTTCAACCAAACTTGGGTTGTAGATGCCCTAAGCGGACCTGCATGTTATGCTCTAGTCAGAGGTCACATGGTAAGGTCAAAGGTCATTTTAGGTCAAACGTTAAAATTTACGTGCAAGACTCTCTTATGACACAAAACTCTGCAACTGTGTGACACTGTTCAATCAAACTTGGGTTGTAGATGCACTAAGGGGACCTGCATCTTATTGTCCAGTCAGAGGTCACATGGTAAGGTCAAAGGTCATTTCAGGTCAAATGTTAAAGTTGACGTGCAAGACTCTCTTATCACACATAACTTTGCAACCGTGACTCACTTTTCAACCAAACTTGGGTTGTAGATGCACTGAGGGGACCTGCATGTTATGGTCCAGTCAGAGGTCACATGGTAAGGTCAAAGGTCATTTCAGGTCAAACGTTGAAGTTTACGTGCAAGACTCTCTTATGACTCAAAACTCTGCAACCGTGTGACACTTATCTATCAAACTTGGGTTGTCGATGCACTAAGGGGACCTGCATGTTATGGTCCAGTCATAGGTCACATGGTAAGGTCAAAGGTCATTTCAGGTCAAACATTAAAGTTTACGTGCAAGACTCTCTTATGACACAAAACTCTGCAACCGTGTGACACTTATCTATCAAACTTGGGTTGTAGATGCACTAAGGGGACCTGCATGTTATGGTCCAGTCAGAGGTCACATGGTCAGGTCAAAGGTCATTACAGGTCAAACGTTGAACGGTTAAAGTTTACGTGCAAGACTCTCTTATGACACAAAACTTTGCAACCGTGTCACACTTTTCAGTCAAACTTGGGTTGCAGATCACTAAGGGGAAGTGCATGTTATCATTCTGTTGGACTTCACATGATAAGGTGAAAGGTCATTGGAGGTCATATGTTACAGATGTTTTCAAATTCTTGAATTTGCTTTTCCTCTGTCATTTCTTGTATTTCAAACGTTAAAGTTTACCTGCAAGACTCTCTTATGACGCATAACTTGGCACATGTTGCTGCAATAGCAACCAAATTTGGGTGATAGATGCACTAGGGGTACATTCATGCTATTGTGCTGTCAGGTCACATGGTAAGGTGAAAGGTCATTTTAGGTCAAACTTTACGACCTGCAAGACTTTCTTGTGACATCAAACTTGGTTAGGGCAAGGGATGTACTTGGGGAAACTTTCGTGTTATTTAGCCACGGGTGGGCGAGACACAATCTTCCTATTGGCTTGTTTTATTGCTACATTTTTCTTATATAATGTCATGTATCTGAAATGAATATAAATTGACAGAAATTATGATGAGAAGTCAAAAAGTTTCCAATTTGCAGGGGAAAATGGTGATTTTAAACTTTCTATCACATTGCCAATTTAAGGATTTTAATGCTTATTTTCCTTTAAAAAAAAAAATATTGACGCAACCAAAATGGGCACAGTTTGTGTAGATTTTTTTGCTCTTTCTGCTCATGTATTTGGTATAATTTTTAGGGCTCTGCATCAAAAGTTATTAGGTCAAACCACAAAATGTGGACCTCTGTCACGAATGGGTTAACCTCATGTAACTTATCTGCACTAGTACCATCCTCTTCTCCATACTAGAAAAAGAGAATATTTGTTGTATCTTTCCAACTGTCATGTAGGACAATTTTATGCTTGAGGATTAGTGTGAAGTAGAGAAAAATAACCTCCAGGGGGGTGTTTCATAAAGCTGTTCGTAAGTTACGAACGACTTTACGCACGACTGGAACATGTTCTTCGGTGCTATCCAGATTCTCAGTCATTTACATGTAGCACAAGAACATACCACCAGTCGTGCTTTAAGTCATGCGTAACTTACGAACAGCTTTATGAAACACCCCCAGGGCCTAGTTCCATAAAACTTTCTATCAGTAACAAGCTGTAATAACTTTTACATGTACATGTATAAGCCACTGAAATCCTTGCATCTGATTGGCTGAGAGCAGATTTGTCATAGAAATGTTGCAGTAATTACTGATAATAAGTTTAATGAAATTGGTCTCAGGTTGCTCTTTGTTTGAATGTGTGGTACAATTATTTTCATTTTTATTTTACTTTTGTGTTGTTTGTAGACACTCAAAGGAACAGGGGAAGCTTGCAGCGCATGCGCCACCCTGTAGCCACGGGGCTTCGGAATCGACACCGCCAGCAGCAACCCACACTTAAAGACTAGTCAAGAACTGTCAAAGACTGCTGAGAAGTCTTCCAAGCTTCATGTATGAGGACCATGATGATAGCCCAGCTAAAGCAGGGGTAATGTTGGTGCATCAGTCAGAGAAGCAAATTTTATTCATCCTACTATCAGAAAATTTAGCCCTTACATTTTTTCCACACCTCTGTTCACCTTCTGAATGCAATAATGACTCCTTAATTATTGATTATAGGAGACTCCTTCTACAATCAGTGTGTTAGAAAATTTTATTTGGATGTCAATCGTCTTTCTGACTTGATGTGCCATATATTAAATGAAATAGTCAAAACCTAGAATTTGTCCATGTGATCCACCTATATTCCTGACCTGTCCCTCATCATTGCTATTTCATTCATCATTTGGTCATGTGATTTGCTATATTAAGATTTTTATCATAGATATTCAAAATCATATTTCCGGTCAGAAGTCCTTAATTCACTGCAGATTTTGTTGCATATGGATAGTAGATAAGAGAAAAGGGAAAGTCCACCTCATTGTTTTCAACCCTCATTTATGTGATGAAATATTTTGAAATGAATGAATTTGGGTTTGAAAAAATGCTGACAAGCTTTATGAAGTTCATGAATTTTCACAAAGATTAGCAAGTGACAAGTATTAATCATACTCCTTAAATTGTCATGATGTCAAATCACATGCAGTTTCTTGCTGTATGCAGTGAATATTAATATTTTCAAACAGTGGAAAATTATTGCAGTTTTAGCTAAGACCATTTTCATACCTAGTTGCAAGAAGAACTGTGAAAAATATTTTGTGGGACCACTCACCAAATGTGCAAAAAGTTTATTGTTCTTGAAATATTCAACTTTTGCAGTATTGTATGTTTCTGTAAGCAAAAATATTATGTGTGTATATGTGTGTTTTCAGGGAAAGCAGGGTATTACAAGTATATCTTAAATATTACCTAGGCATGAAAACTTTGCCAAGGTAAGTTCTTCTTGCACTGTACTGGTTTATATTTAGTAAATTAGCACTCCATGCATGCCTCAGTAGAAATTGGTGCTTAGTTCTTTAATGTACAAAATGCAACAAGATGTAACTTGCATTTCATTGTAATCTGGCTTTAGCACAGATTACATGTACTTTTGTAGATTGTGTAGGTGTTAGCATTTGTTTTATTAAATTCCAAATGGAATTTGAAGCTATCCTTTTTTTACTTTCCAATTGTAGTAACCATGAGATGATATCTTAGACACACACACAGAACATTTCTCAAGTAATGTTTTTGGGTATGGACTTTCCCTTTAAACAGAAAATCATTAGTACATATAATTGAATATTCAGCAAAGATGGAAATGGAATTGAGGATGTAAAGAAGTGATATTGTTCATTTTATTCAAGCATGCTTCCATTTAATTCTGTTAGATAATTAAGGCTTTCCATAGAATGTTCATCAGCTCAGTCTTCGTACAATTATGTTTTGTATCTTGTGTGAATGTGAATTAAAGAAAAAGAGCTGCCTTGAGCATGTGAAGTAATGAAGAATAATGAAAAATCTAAATTTTGTAGAAAATGCAAGGAATAGAAATTTGTTTAAAAGATTCTTGAAAAAATTCACATATAAATGTATGTTGTTTGCTTTTAGCAGTTGCTCATGGAAGTTGGAAATATTTAACTTTAGGCTGAAGTTTTACTAAGAGATACACTGTTAGTTCTCAATGTTTGTTCATAAAGTAATAAAAGAGATCTCCTGTGCAGAATATGTTGGACTTGATGTGATATGGATGAACCATTTCTCATAATCAGTCGCTAGTGCCATCACATTTTAAGTCATTTCCGATTATCTTCTTTTTTTTCTGTAGTGTTGTAGAGGAGAATTTATATACTAGGTCATGTTAGCACAGAGTAGTAATATAGGTTTGGCAGAAATAAAAACTATATTCTTTAGCACACTTGGTAAGAGATCCAAGTTGAAATATTAGCCTGATCATGTATATAATTATAGAACACCGGCAGTTACAACAGAAAAGGGCATAGATATTTTCTGGTGTAATCGCCTTATGTAGGTAGGAGGACATCACTGTATTCTTTAGAGAAAGTAGGAAGGAGCAACACAAAAACTGTACAACAGATGTGCCTTTTAAGTCTTTCTTGTAGTTAGAGTGTAGTTACTTCCTCTTGTTTCTTACAGCCATGTTGGATTCAGAAGGTTTGTTATAGCGAAGGTTCGTTATTCCAAAACACGCAATTTGCGTATACCTAGATGTTCGTTAGTCCGAAAATGAAAAAAGGTTTAGTTAATCCGATCATTTGTGGCATTATTCTGAAGGTTCGTTAATCTGAAAATGAAATAGGGTTCGTTATTTCGAAGGTTCGATAGTCCGAAAATGAAAGAAGGTTTGTTAGTCCGAAAATAACTAACGAACTATCAAACTTTATTTCGTTTTTGGATTAACAAACCTTATTTCATTTTTGGATTAACAAACCTTATTTCATTTTCGGAATAACGAACCTTCGCAATTACAAACTGTAACCTTGGATTTAATGAAGATGTTTACCTCATTTTTGTGCAACTGTTTTCAACTTGGAATGGTAGAGGGATGTAATCAAAAGGCACTTCTCTGAAGGGACCTTTGGAGGGGTTTCCAAACTTTCCATTAGTCGGTGCGGTGCAATAAGAATTGTGACTTCCTTCAACCTACATGTAAGAAATGTGTGGAGAGAGAGATTAAAAACTCTTGGCTGAATTTCACCTTTCATGCATTTTTAGCAAGATTGTCCAAGTTTGATGTAGTTCCATTACCCATTGGTAGTTCAAACTTATCAGTGTTGTACTACAATTACCGGTACTGTCGTGCTGCAAATTCCAACTGGGTCAAAAGTTAAACATGTCAACCGGTATATACATGTATAAAAATACAAGAAATAAAAATCTAATCAGAGTCAATGTTAAATTTCTGACTTTTGACTCTAATTAAGATCATCATTAGGAACTAAATTTAAAGTGTAAATGGGTTGTTCATATATAGTCGGGAAGCCTGACATCAAGTGGACTTATAAGTAATCATTTTGGTTACAAACGTTAAAGGAATGAGAGCAGAATACATTTACCTGTACAACAAAGGAAAGTGATTTGTAGAATAACTGAATGAATGGAAATATAGAATATTAAATGTTGACTTGTGTGTTAATGCTGGCATTGCTAGCATATTTGTAGTGGTATCCGAACCATAATCCATGATTTAGGTGTACGGTGCTTGCATGAGGTATCTGCATCGAGTCTTAACATGATACTTTACTGTTGATGTGGTGTATAGGTGTATGACTTTAAAAACAAAATGACAAAAAAAAAAGGAAAAGTAAAACATTGAAAATGATATTTAAACCAGGCATTATGCACAAGATCAGGTTTACTATTCAATCTTGGTATTATATTATAGGACAGAATACTGTATTCATATTTGACATGAATCCACCCATTTGTCATCTTGAATGATGACGTTAAGCATTCTTGTTTTATTTTATGTATATATTTATCTTTAATCTTGAAAATTCTTAGGAAATCAGAAAGAGGAGGAGGTGCGTGTGCTTGTATATGATCTGGTGGGGATTTTTTTTGAAGAATTGAGTTCTGTCTGTGAGTTAGACTAGTAGTAAGTAAAGTAAGTATCTTGCTTTGTCATGAGTATTAATAGCATTGACCAGAAAAAGATCAACTTTAGGCAACAGATATAAGAGATACTTCTCTTCAATTGTCTTAGCTGTCCAGCAGGACTAGACTTTTATCACATGAAATACGAAAGGGCAAGGCAAGCTATTTTGTCCTTTTCATGTCCTGTATGTGACAAATTTTATGGCATTACGAACGTTTCATGGAGTTTCTGGCTCTTTTACATCTTACTTTGTTGATAAAATCATCACAAATACTAAGGATCTTAGATTACTGTAAACACTTATTTTCGCGCGGTTAATTTTTCACGCTGAGCAACCCCAAAACATATTCGCAAGTTCTTAAATTCGCGCTACACAATTTCTTACTCACAAAAGTACAAGATTTGATTTGATTTGATATTTCAATGCATAACAGTCATTTTTCTGCCCTAGCTCATGATAATCACTTTGAACGTGAATAACCAGCTCTGCTCCATTTATTGTTTTACACACATGCTTTCCATTCGAATGCATACGACAGACACAACTACACAAATATACTCTTAACTGCATTGGATTCAAACACGCATTCATCAGCTGTAGCGCAATTCAGCATCCGTTCAAAACAAGCATAAGAAATTGTGCTAATATTTTCATGAGTTCTAGAATTCGCGCTTGCTGAAAATAGCGCAAAATCCGCGAAAATTAATGTACCGCGAATATTTCTGCATTTACAGTAGATGTGAAACGTGGGGAAAAAAAGCTTGGAATTGCCTACAAATGCTGCTCTGTGTTCCTTGTATGCACTGTATTATTTATTGTGTACATCATCATTATAGAGGTATGGAAAATCTATTAAATCTTTGAAGTGAGGGCTATGTACATATCTTTGTGCCGTTCAACGCATGGATATTTTGGTCAGTCTTGCAATTTTAACTTTGATATAAAGTTGCTTTGAAATTGGTGCATTTTTCTCCATTGCAGCTGCCAACAGATTGAGACCACAAGACTATGTAAAAAAAACGAAGAGTTCCTGATCCCTCTTATATTGTTAACTAATCTGTCTAGTGTTTGTTTACAATTTTTTCGTATGGAATTATGCAAGAAGATTCCAATAGCATGTTAAAGTAGGAGAGATTGACCATCTGGGGGTGAAATACATGTAAACCACCGCTTGTTGAGTATTTACGCACACACTTATGTGTAAGATATAAGAACGTGAAAAGAATCCCCAATGCTATAACATTGCACGCAGTGTACCGCTACAGGGAGTGAACCATTTCATGTGGAAGACAGCAATTATAGAAAAAGATTTTCGTAGGTGAGAAAATAGTACTCAGTAATTACAATTGTGCACTAATTCTTTACTTCCGTACATGGTACTTCTTTCTTTATTTCACCTATCTAGAAAGGGTGCCAGAATAGACCACAATACTTCCAAAGGTAGAAATCACTATAGATTACTACTGAGCTTTTTTATCATATTGTTATTTAATTGTTATTGTTATTTTTTGCTATGTTGTGCATCTTTTTCATATTACAATCAATTCCACAGTAAACATAGATGTCCGGCATGGAAACCTGGGAGGTGAGAGCTTATGCCACTAATCGATAATGTTTTATTAGTCTGCTGTAAGATGCTGTGTCAAATAAGTTTTAGTCAGAGGTGAAAAGGCTTTGCATCTTGTCATAAATTTGAAGAAAAAAATATATATAGTCCTTATCTTCTAAAATATCTTTGTAAAGTAAAGCTTAATACAGTAATCAAGAGTATCTTGCAGAAAAAAAATCAACATCTTTAAATCTTTTATGAGTGATCTATAGAACCACAAAATTTTCATGCTTCTGATACTGGGATTTATGGAGTGATTTCATATCTATTTTATTGCAACTATTTTCTTATATATTCTGTGGTGTGTTCTTGCAAGTACAGGTATATACTGGTATACTATTATGATCCTGAAGGCAGATAAGCATGGTTACATGTGCCATTCGGGTTTGTAATAAAATATAAAGAAAGATATTTTATGGTGATAAAGTACAACAGTGTATTGCAGTTTTACTTTATTTTCCAGAGGCTATAATTTAGTATTTAAGAGAGAGAGAGAGGGGTGGGGGAGGAGGAGGAGGAGGAGTGAGAGAGGTAGATAAAGGGATACGAGAGAGAGAGAGAGAGAGAGAGAGAGAGAGAGAGAGAGATAGGGAAAAGGACATAGAAAGGGTTGAGATTAATGAGAGAGAGAATTGGATGAACGGTGAAAGGGATAGGTGTACAATGTATGTAACAAAGTATTTCTAAAGATATTCTAATCTGTGTACTATCATAAGAAAAATAAAGTTATTAAATTTTAATGCGCCCCCTGGAATACGCCTTCTAATTAGCACTTTTAAGTCAGAGAACTTTGTAAATCATCCTTATCCAAACCCAGTCTTGGGTAGAAATAAGCACAAACTGAATATATAGATGAGAGCACCCGGGCAGCTATCATAGTCCCTTACTTTCTGTATCCCCCCCCCCCCCTTAAAAAAAAATGTGATCATCTCCTTTTCTAAAAAACTATAATTACGTGATTGAAGGAGAACGGGAAAAAAATAAAAAATAATGATAAATCACCCAAAGATGTGATATCTAGTTTTCGTTTGTGTGTATGTGTGTGTGTGTGTGTGTGTATGTTGGGGGGGGGGGGGGGAGGGGGGATTTCAAGACTTCTGCCCTTACCCCATCCCAAACGTAGGCAGGTGATATCCACTGTGATATCTTCACGATACGACAATTTTCCGATTTTGTTTGCTTGTTCGAAGATACAGTCATTTTCTGATGAAATCCACGACGAGCAAATATTAAAATGTATTCCATCTCTTCTTCGCTCCGTCGTTTTTGCAGCGTTTTAGGCACAGAATTGTTAACAGTCAAGTCGAATTCTCGGCTGATATGTGCAAGTCTCCATTCCAGCAAACAGTTGTACAATGATGGGCAGGACGAAGGGTAAATGAAGAGGAAATTATGATTTAGTCCCACATGTTGAAAATTTTGTTTGTTGTTCAGTTGAATTGGGACATAACATATTTCATCTGTTATTGTTACATCCATGCCCATGATCATGATAAATCTTGTCTAGATGTTTTTTAAATGCTTTATTAAATATGTTAGAATGTACCTGAATCCTGCAGAAGAAGAAGAGAAAAAGACAAGAAAAGGGGAAAGAAAGAAAGGAACAGCGGAAAGCCGAAACTAAAGGAAAGGAAGAGAAGGAGAATTGAATGACATTGTGTAGAGTCTAACGTTAGAAGGAAAAGAAAATAAAAGGGGAAAGAAAGAGAAAGAAAGGAACTGAGGAAAGGAAAGGAAGAGAAGGAGGAAGAAAAGAAAAGGGGAAAGAAAGAGAATGAAAGGAACTGAGGAAAGGAAAGGAAGAGAAGGAGGAAGAAAAGAAAAGGGGAAAGAAAGAGAATGAAAGGAACTGAGGAAAGGAAAGGAGAATTGTGTAGGGGGGAAAAAAAGGGGGGAACTGAGGAAGGAAAGGAAGAGGAGAATTGTGTAGGGGGAAAAAAAGGAAAGGGGAAAGAAAGATGGAAAGGAGCTGAGGAAAGGAAAGAAAGAAGATTTTTGTGTGTGGGGGGGGGGGAGGCAACTAGGAGCTGTATTCTGTAATTTTTATAATTTTGCAACTAGGTTGTGAGGCAAACCAAACATGAGGCCATTGCCAAAATCCAAACAAGATGAGCTTAAAGCATGAGTAATTTTCTCAGTGGTACTATGGTTAAGATATTTATGAATAAAACCTAAATTGCTTAGCTGATAACAAAGTGATTTTGAGAGGTATTGAATTTTTGCAGACATCACCATATTTGAGTCAAGAAGCACAATTAATGATTGCATTAAAGTAGGGATCCCTTTTGCAGCCTCCAAATTCAACTTACCTTCATAGTTTGTCATATTGTTGAGGTAGATGATTAAGATCTTCCCTCAAAATAACAAAACTGTAAACTTCTTGTTTATGGGGGAAAAAAAATGAAAAATAAATTTCAATTGAATTAATGATACGCCTACATACAAATTATGTGAAAAGAGATTTTTTCCAATGCAGTGATGGACATGTCCGGGAATATCCCAGGGAACATACAGCGTTATGCACAGCACACACCAAATAACATAACAGTACATGTACATGCTCCCATATACTCCCACTGATCTGGACACATTTCCTAGCATGGACTCTCATCTATTCAATGTTTGAATCCAAAACAAGCTGTTCTAACGGTTCAAAGGGATTGGGGATACCTGTAGTTGTACATTTCTTACAAAAAGGTTGGAAAGGCTATGACTATGATATTTCATACACATGACAAGTATGGTACATGTACATGTTTACTGTTCGAATTTTCTAAGTTTCATGAAGTTTCCCAAAATTTTCCAAGGGATCCCCTACCTTCAATATATAAAATTCACCTCTTATACCTTTCCCACACCCCATGTCTTGCAGCTGGTCTTCTCTTGTTGGGCGTCACTTTCTCACCCTCAAGTACTTCACCAAGAATGAGATCGAACAACTATTATGGACTGCTGCAGACTTGAAGGTTCGGTACAAGATACATGGTGAAGCCTACAGACCCTTGGAAGGCAAGTCGGCTGCCCTGATCTTTGAGAAACGTAGCACCAGGACCAGGGTTTCGAATGAAACAGGTAAGATGGTTGTAGGTCACCTTGGAAAGAAGAGTTGTGATCTGTGTAAATCACCATGACCATAGAGTGAAGAATTGTGATCATCTTTTTTATTGTCTCGCCCACCGGAGGTGAAGGCGAGACTAAGGGATCCAAATGTCGTCCGTCCGTCGTCCGTCCGTCGTCCGTCCGTCCGTCACAAACGTTATGAAAGATAACTTGGCAACCGTGACTCACTTTTCAACCAAACTTGGGTTGTAGATGCACTAAGGGGACCTGCATGTTATGGTCCAGTCAGAGGTCACATGGTAAGGTCAAAGGTCATTTCAGGTCAAACGTTAAAGTTTACGTGCAAGACTCTCTTATGACACAAACTCTGCAACCGTGACTCACTTTTCAACCAAACTTGGGTTGTAGATGCCCTAAGCGGACCTGCATGTTATGCTCTAGTCAGAGGTCACATGGTAAGGTCAAAGGTCATTTTAGGTCAAACGTTAAAATTTACGTGCAAGACTCTCTTATGACACAAAACTCTGCAACTGTGTGACACTGTTCAATCAAACTTGGGTTGTAGATGCACTAAGGGGACCTGCATCTTATTGTCCAGTCAGAGGTCACATGGTAAGGTCAAAGGTCATTTCAGGTCAAATGTTAAAGTTGACGTGCAAGACTCTCTTATCACACATAACTTTGCAACCGTGACTCACTTTTCAACCAAACTTGGGTTGTAGATGCACTGAGGGGACCTGCATGTTATGGTCCAGTCAGAGGTCACATGGTAAGGTCAAAGGTCATTTCAGGTCAAACGTTGAAGTTTACGTGCAAGACTCTCTTATGACTCAAAACTCTGCAACCGTGTGACACTTATCTATCAAACTTGGGTTGTCGATGCACTAAGGGGACCTGCATGTTATGGTCCAGTCATAGGTCACATGGTAAGGTCAAAGGTCATTTCAGGTCAAACATTAAAGTTTACGTGCAAGACTCTCTTATGACACAAAACTCTGCAACCATGTGACACTTATCTATCAAACTTGGGTTGTAGATGCACTAAGGGGACCTGCATGTTATGGTCCAGTCAGAGGTCACATGGTCAGGTCAAAGGTCATTACAGGTCAAACGTTGAACGGTTAAAGTTAACGTGCAAGACTCTCTTATGACACAAAACTTTGCAACCGTGTCACACTTTTGAGTCAAACTTGGGTTGCAGATCACTAAGGGGAAGTGCATGTTATCATTCTGTTGGACTTCACATGATAAGGTGAAAGGGTTCTTGGGGGACCTTCATGTTATAGTGGTATCAGAGGTCACATGGTAAGGTCAAAGGTCATTTTATATCAAACGTGAAAGTTTACTTGCAAGACTCTCTTATGATAAGTAACTTTGCAACGTCTGCTCCCTTTTTAACTAAACTTGGGTCATGGATGCACTTGGGAGACCTTCATGTTATAGTGGCATCGGATGTCACGTGGTAAGGTCAAAGGTTATTTTATTTCAAACATTACAGTTTACATGCACGACTCTCTTATGACACATAACTTGACAACTGATGGTCAAATGGCAACCAAACTTGGGTCATAGATGCACTAGGGGTAACATCATGTTGTGGTGCTGTCGGAGTTCACATGGTGAGGTCAAAGGTCATTTGAGGTCAAACATTAAAGTTTACCTGCAAGACTTTGCGATATCAAACTTGGTTAGGGATGTACTTGGGGAAACCTTCGTGTTATTTAGTCACGGGTGGGCGAGACACAATCTTGCTATTGGCTTGTTTTGTTTTTAGTCATATTGATAGCCGAGTAATATCTCAACTCAACATGTTTTGTTATAGGACAGTGCTTAGATACTACTCTGTTATAATTATCACACAATGTTTTTTGAACTTAAATCACTGATCATGATTTGATATAACAGGCATTTGCCATGGACCCTAGCCCTAGTTATCTCAGTGTTTGACAGTTTAAAGTCATTTTGATGTGTATGTGTCCAAAAAAAATTTCACATAAAGAGAAAATGTTGACAGGAAATCTGTAATCCTCAGTTAGAGTCCTCCTCTATTTCAGTATGAGAAACTGTAAAAGCATTCATCATATCCAAAGATGTGTGATTTTCTACATTAAGGAATGCCTGTCATGATCTCACCCCTCACCCTAACCAGGCTAAGTTCATCCACTGCTGGATGTAGCCCTCTTCATGATTTCTCCAAATCTTCCTGTCCTGGGCCAGTCTTGTCCCTGTGCTGCCCACATATGCTGTAATATGATCCTGCCATTGACGTTTCTGTCTCCCTCTAGATCTTTTTCCATATCTTGGTATCCATCCTGTAGCCCTCTTTGACCATCCATCATCTTTTCTTCTCATTTTCTCCATTTTGTTTCTTTCACCTTTTCCATGATATCTTTGACTTGTGTATGTTGTCTAATTTCTGTATTCATCACCACCCATATGTGACCCTCTACCTCAAAGGGACCAATAAGTCGGAAATTTGACATTTTGACTTCTTAACATAGTTTGAAAGCTTGGACTCTAAGCTTTTGAATGATATATACATGTAGCTTGCCTTGTAAAGACCTTGCAAACCCTTTGAAATCACAATGAAATTGTCAGATAGGCTAATCACCAGACTAATAGAGAAAGCAGGATGTGAAGATGAGTACAGGTAACCATTCAGATCAGTAATGCCATACTGGTGTCCTATTGTCTGTCACACTAAAAGATTGAATGAAAAATTCTCTAGTATTGACAATGAAGGGATTATCAGATTAGGCTCAAACTTTGAATAGTTTCGAAGAAGATGCTCTTCTCTTCTTGTTCAGATTTTCAAAGCCATAGATTGAAGAAATTCTGAGTTATGTACACATGTTAATGTGAAGGTTTTATTCAGTATGCACACACACTTTCATTTCAAAATTCCCCCCAAATGGTAATTTTGAATCAAAAGAAAAAAAAAACCCACATTTCTACATACTTACAGATTGCTTCAAAATTTTGTGAGATAGTAGATCAATAAATGAAGTACCAGAAAATATAAAAAACCTAAAATTAACTTTTCCACCCCAAGCATTCTATTTGAGCTGTTTACTCTAAAACTCCATTTGCGACTTACTGGTCATTTTGTGGTGGAGGGTCACATATAATGTTGCTTCTGATAACTGTTAGTTAAATTTTGCTGCATACATGATACATTTATGTTCTTAAAAATAAAGCTTTACCAGTACGTATTTTATAAGAAATTTGGCATTTAATTCATACAGGATTTGCCTTGATGGGTGGACATCCAGCATTCCTATCACCAGCTGACATTCATCTTGGAGTGAATGAGTCTGTGAAAGATACAGCAAAGTAAGTTTTTATTGCTTTCCTTTCTCACACATATAAGAATAAGACATCATTGACAAATATAATAATAGTTTTTTTGGGGGGGGGTAAGAAAATATTTATGTGTCCATGTATTGTGTTCCTTTTTTATGATTCATGATTTACATTTCCATGACGACTGACTTCAAGGGTTTACTGGTTCTTTAACCCATTCGTGACAGGAATTATTTAAAGCCTAATTTGATCAGCTTTTATTCTTCAAATTGGCAACACCAACATTTTTATTTTGTTGCTACATTTTATTTATAAAACTTCATGTATCAGAAATGAATATAAATTGACAGAAATTATGATGATAAGTCAAAAAGTTGCCAATTTGCAGGGGAAAATGGTGATTTTAAACTTTCTATCACATTGCCGCATTAAGGATTTTAATGCTTATTTTCCTTTAAAAAATTTTCAGCATCAAACAATGAATATTGATGCAACCAAAATGGGCACAGTTTGTGTAGAATTTTTTGCTCTTTCTGCTCATGTATTTGGTATGAGTTTTAGGGCTTTGCATCAAAAGATATTAGGCCAAACCACAAAATGTGGACCTCTGTCACGAATGGGTTAAGAAAATAGGGTTTCTATTATTATTCATGAATTTTTACAAGCATATAGTACAGTGATAGTAAATGTGTAGTTATATGTAGAGTTGTGTTGTGCTCTTGATGCACTTTACCATACTTGTAGTAAGGGGCAGTCATGATCAAGAGTGTTGGATCGATTCACAAACACAATGGGAGTGAATTTTACGAACTCCAAAATCTTTAGTGTATCTAAGCAAACTTCTCTGTGATCAGTAGCACTGTATCATTGTACTTGCTTCCACTACTAATTACCCTTCAATAAATCCTTAGAAATTGATAATTGTAAATTGTACATTTGTAAAGTACTTTGATAATAAAACCATAATGAAAAAAAAGCTCTTTTGAAATATAGAGATTATAATGGAAATGCAGAGGATTGTAATTACCATGTATGAGTAATATTTCTAATTCTAATGGACACCAAAGAGCTAAATGACACCTGAGCAAAAAAAAAAAAAAAAAGAATACAAGCAAATTTTCATTGACATATAACTATTTGGATTCGTTACTCATGAAAATTTGAGAATGGCCTTTAACCTCCATGTTAAGAAATATGCTGACCTGCTATAATCATCATATTACATGAATTGTGTTTTTTAATCTAGAGTTTTGTCTGGCTTTGTCGACATTGCTCTTGCCCGCGTCTATGACCATGAGACTCTCCTGACCTTGTCAACAGAGGGCTATGTTCCGATTGTGAATGGTCTTTCGGAGATATACCATCCTTTGCAGGCTCTTGCCGATTTCCAAACCCTTCAGGTATGTATGCTCTTATTTCTACTGAAGGTAAAAGCCATCAAGCCTCCGTAGTGATGGACAAAACTGTGTCAGTTCTGTCATTTTTATTTGATATTACAAATTCATGGCATTTAATTTTCTTTTTCATTGCATGACAGGAGCATTATGGATCTGTGAAGGGATTGACGGTAGCTTGGGTTGGAGATGGAAACAACATTATCCATTCCCTCATGATGGCTGCTGCTCCACTGGGGGTCAATGTCAGAATAGCTACCCCAAAGGTAAAACCAAAACTCTCTTGTCTGGGTTCATTTAGGGATGTTGCTAGACAGTTTTGATTGGGGGGCTGTTATATAAAATGACTTGCTTACAGAGTAGCTGAATTTCTTTTTCCTAAAAATGATTTGAAAACAAAGATCATAAAAGTTTCAAATTATGTGATTTCTGACACGACATGGATAAACAGATTCTTTGATTTTCATATGTATATTTTAACGGAAGGTCACATTTTTCCCCTGCAAGCAAAACAGATTGTATCTTCTCTCCGAAATAGCAGAATATTGTGTAATTGGGCTAATGTCCCCCTCCTCTGGATTAGAGGGTAAATTCAAAGTGAAGAAGTTCCTACTGATGGATGATTTGAACTTATTGTGCGAAGATTGAAGAGTTATTTCAAGTAATGCGTTCAGTTCAGTTCAGCTCAGTTCATTTCTGTTTATTCCACTTTTAAACAAACATTGTATTTCTAAATATGAATATTTCATTGTAGGGCTATGAAGTGTTTCCTCAAGTGGAGAAGGATGCAGCTAAATTAGCACAGCAAGTAAGTTCGTACTGACCAAAATTATTCACACAGTTACAGGGTGGTCAGATTTACTACACTCACTTCTTAGTGTTTTATGGAATGATTACTGTTGTGATATGAATAGATTTGGTGCAAGTTATTTTTGGCAAGATTTCTTTAATATTTTTGTGATAAATGGCAAGTTGTTAATATTTATAAGCTTCTTTTGATTCTTATTTTTACTCTGCATATGACTTATCAAGCAAATAAAAAGGAGAATGGATTTTTTTCTAGGATGCCATTGACAAACTGTTGTCATAGCCATGATAACTGAAAACTAAATAAGTATGTATATTGACACATCTGCTTTCAACATTTTAATTTGGATGAAATAATGTGAAAACAAACAGGAAATGAAAGTATGAAACATAAGTTAGTTATTTTTACTAGACTGCTAAAGAATGGAGAGACATGTATTTGCTTCTAAGTGAGCAATCCTGTTCGACTTAAAACTTTCAGTCCTATTTGAGGGACTTTCTAATAAAGATTAATGTCTTGCCACAGAGCACTAGCCTAAAGTCCCCATTTTTCCGTTTTTCTAAAATGCAAATTCCATGTTCTTCGGTGTTCTAAACTTCAAATTGTGTGTTTGGTGACATACATGCACAAAACATATAACAAAGCAGTTGTAAATAGTACAAATCTATAGAGAAAAAAAAATGCGTAAGTTACCCTAACTCTATTAATATTATACGCATGGCATTATACATGCAGATGCAACTGAAACTTCACAAAAGATGCTAAACACTATGAACAGGTTTGATCCAGATTTTCCACTGATGCACATTTTTGTTTTATTGGATTTTGCTTTGTTTTTTATCTTTTTCACTGTATTTTTTGTAATTCAATGTTTTTGCCTTTAAAAAATTGTGTTTTCGGTGAAATTCTGTGAAATACATGTTTGTCCCAAATTCCATGACTTTTTTCTCTTTTCCATATCGTGGAAAACTGGGGACCAGTCCATTACTTTTGAACCTTGGACATTCCAGTTATGAGAACTCTGTTCTACCACTAATCTGTCACACCTCTCCGTGTTTGTCTATTACTTGTTTGAATCAATAGTACGGCACATCCTTCTACTACACCAATGACCCTATGGAAGCATGTCAAGGGGCAAATGTCATCGTCACAGATACTTGGGTCAGCATGGGTCAAGAGGAAGAGAAGGCCGAGAGGTTGAGGGCATTTGAAGGTTACCAGGTCAATATGAAGGTATGTATGACACTTGTGGGGGGGGGGCAGCACCTAGTATATAGTTTGCAGTGGGTATGTACCACGGAGAAGACCTCTATTATGACACTCAAATTTTCGTTCCAAAGCTTACCATTTTTTTTCTTGTTAAGAAAAAGAAGAGAGGAAACCCTACCAAAGCACTGCTTTTTTTTCACTCTGTAGTTCAGATAATCCTTATGTTTCGATAACAATCACTTCTGTAGCATTATATTTATATCCTAATCCAATTCCAAAGGCCCCCCTTTTCCCAAAATGTTAGTAGTTCTGAAGACCGTTCTTTCCTTGATACATTAGTTCTGAAGCCCCATTTTTTTTGTCTTTCCAGTGGCATGTACTTACCACTTTTGGGGTCGGGCCCCTCTCCCTCTCGGGGACTCATGTGATGGGGGAGGTCATTTTCTTAGAAGGTGTCATCTGTTTTTTGTAAAAGAAAAAATAAAGGTCCTACTAAAATCAAGATTCAATATTCAGAGATGCCAACTGTTCCTGTTTTTTGCAGTATATTATATTAGTTTTATAAAAAATACTGCAGCTTTCATGGAAAATACTTTTTTTTCCACAAAATTGTATTACAACACATCTCCATTGCAAAAAGGGTGAAAATAATGTTTTTCAGCCCCAAATACCCTTTTATGAGGCAACAAAACAATGTCGCTGAGGCAGGACACATTTTTTTGCTGCCTGGCTGCAAAAAATTGCGCCTCAATCAAATTACTAAAAAGTTTGCTCAAATAATGTCATGAGATTGTCTGCACAAGTGTTGACAAAGTTCTCTTTTATTTCAGAGTTGACGCGTTCATTAGCATAAGGGGTGCCACAATGCCGCGTCATATTTGAACACCTAAAATTTTGTGGCGCCACAATGTCGCCTGATATCTGAACACCCCCATTAGAATTGCAATCCATGTATAATATAGCTCTACTTGATCTGGATGTGATTTTTGCTCATGTTAATGCAGTTGTCAGTTTTCTCTTATCTTGAAAAGATTTGAGTTTGCTCTCTATATGATGTTCCTCTCATGTTGATCTAGATGTGTGGTGTAGCGGACAAGGATTGGACATTCCTTCATTGTTTGCCCAGGAAATCAGAGGAGGTGAACGATGAGGTCTTCTACTCCCCTAGATCCCTGGCTTTCCCCGCAGCTGAGAATCGCAAGTGGACAGCCATGGTAAGGACTATAGTGATAATATTCTGTCGCTGTGTAGGGCATTTCAAATTATGAAAGAACATCCCGTGTACTTTGAAAGAGTTATGGAAATCATTACCCCATTTCAAGCTCTGGAGACTGTTGTCACCCCATGATGCATTTTAAAGGAGAATGCAACCCAGGCATCAGTGTGCTCTTAGTGAATGGAGATGAGAAAGAAGAGTAAACAGTGAAAGTTTGAGCAAAATCAGACAATCTGTTCAAAAGTTATGAATGTTGAAAGTTTCAGTAAATCCCTATTACAGGGATCCTTGAGTTGGCAACTTTGCCAGCATCTGTGATGTCATCGTGGACAACTCTCCATTCATTTTGTGCATAAATCTTCAGAAAATTTGATTTTTATGAAATTTCAAGTCGGGAATCAACATAATTCTTCCCAAAATGCTTGCAGAATTGATGTAGCCATGTCATACTCAAACAATAAATCAAACAAATTTCCAATTTTCTTGAAAATGAAGAAAATGTGAAATTCTGTGTACAAAATGAATGGAGAGTTATCCACAATGACATCACAGATGCTGGTGGAGTTGCCAACTCAAGGATCCCCATAATAAGGGTTTACCTAAACTTTCAAAGTTCATAATTCTTGAACAGATTGTCCGATTTTGCTCAAACTTTCACTGTTTACTCTTCTTGTTCTTCTTCATTCACTGGAAGAACACTGATGTCAAGGTTGCATTCTCCTTTAAGGAAGTGTCCTCCCAAGTGTTCATTTAATTCACCCGGATGCAGAACAGAAAATGTAGATTAAAGTCTTGTCAAAGTACAAGTATAGGTCATGGTGCAGATTTGAACTGTATATGATGAGGTCTATTGTCTGTTGACTTATTTGCTGCACTAAGACGCCTCTACTTACATCATTACCAGGCGCGTAGCCAGGGGGGGCGATGGGGAGGTCTCCCCCCCAAAAACGCCACCAAAAAAAGATAAAAGAAAGAAAAAAAGCGTGAGCGAGAAAAGAAAAATGTAAGAGAACGTAAGAAGAGCGGGAGTAAACAAGGAACAGTGAAAAAGAAACGTCGGAGCTTCCGCGCTTCGCGAAGGAGTGGTGAAACTCCCCCCTCCCTGCACCCTCCCCCATAGGGAGCGCGCTTTGCGCCCTCAGTAAGTGATTCGCACGCTTTGCGTGCTCACTACTGCCCCCCCTAAAATGAAATCCTAGCTACGCCACTGATCATTACTCTAGGTTATTAACTACTATACAGTTCAGTCAGTTTACACATGTTTGGTTGGGGATATTTCTGAAGTTTAGATTTCATTATTTCGTGTACAGCTTCTTCTTTTTTGTAATACAAACATTTAGGAGTAAATGGGCACTATAGAGTTTGAAGCATTTATTGTAACTGCTTGTAAACTGTATCCATTGTGTCTGTCATACTTCTTAAAATTGATTCCATCCATACTAAGTGCAGTCTAAGCGAAGCCTAAGATAGACGATCCTTTTTTAATTATTTTCTTCATTTTCTTTTTTTTCAGTCTGTGATGCTCTCTCTTCTGAAGGATCATGTACCGACAACACCCAAGCCAAAATACTAGGATCATTCAAATCAGTATTAACGTTATGTCATTAATACATCAATCTCTTGTACTAGCAGCACTTGTATTGATAGATGCTTAATTAAAGCTATAGAGCCTCAGCTTATTTTTATTATGGACAGGGATATTTCAAAGGTTTTGATGGAGGAGCTTTTATTGTTCAAAGTGGCAACACTTTTATATTTTTGCTGTTTCTGTATTAGCAGGAGCTACTCTGGAAAACTGGACAGTTTGAGAAAATAGTAATTTTAAAGTCTTCATCATTTCTAAACAAACAAACAAACATAGATACTCTCTGTTGTTGCATACAAAATAGAGACGGTGAGTAGTGAAATCCTACACCCTTCCACTGTTCATTTTATATTTATATATATATTTTAGGGCTCTTGTTCAAAAAATATCGAGTCAGCAAATGGTTGCAATTTTAATGAGTAGTATGATGCTCTATATATTTGCCTGGTGATTGAATTAATCCGTTCAGCACTCAGCCAGAGAGAGCTCGTAAAAAACAAACAAACAAACAAACAAACAAACATAGAAGCTATATGTTATTGCATGCAAAATAGAGACAAGGAGTAGAGAAATCCTACGCCCTTTCACTCATACATTTTGTATATTTTTTCTTAGGGCTCTTGTATAGGAAATATTGAGCCACCAAATGGTTGCAATTCTGTTGAATAGGATTATACTGTATTATCTGCCTGGTGATTGAATGAACCTGTTGCGCACTAAGCCAGAGATAGCTCGTGCTAGGGTCCATGGAAAATGTGTGTTATACTGAAATCGAATCGTGCCTAATGGGTTAAGACATGTTTTGATTTCATCACCAGGGAGCTAGTAAATGTAGACTTTAAATGACTTTCACAAGATGCTGCACGGTTATCTGCAATAGAAGCATAATGCTGCAAAAAGCAGTGTACTACGGTAAACCTGAGATCTTAATCCCTTCAGGGAGATTGATGTTTTTTGCATTCTTTCTCCCAGGGGGCACATAGTAATCAATATTCACTTTAATCTTGAACACTGGCAGTGAAACTGCTTTTCAATTTAAACTGTAAAGAATATTCTTAAAATGATAATCATGAAGTGTTATTCTTCTGTATTATATGGCAATCTGTATACTTTGGCATGAAATGTGCATGTCTGCATGCCAACTTACCTGCTTGGCTTAAAAAAAAAAAAAAACCCTACCTACACATCAAAAATTTTGAATAGTTTTCTTAACCTGTTGCCTACTGGAACCGGGTGGTCCCTGTACTAAGCCTATGGAAATAGATAATTCAGTAGTAAGTGGGTTTAAGGAAGTAAAGTCTTATACCCCTTTCATACTGAGCTTCTCCGGACGTCACCCGGGTGCACTCCAGACGGCCGTCTGGTACGAATATGGGAGTGAAACTTGTTATGTAAGCACGAGGTGTGGTCACTGCACTGTTTCATACTGGCCTCTCGTCTGGAGTGAACTTGGCATGTGTTACCATGGCAATGTTGTTGGGGGTTGGGCTCTATGACGAGCGCGCCTGGGCTGGCTGTCATCTGCACGCTGGCAGGAGATTCGAGCTACATTTCGAGTGTCGGTTTTTAAAAATATTTTCACTCAGCCTGGTTTTCTTTGCTAGTGAGTATTGCCATTTGCCATGCTATATTAACAATGTAATCACAGTTTTTTATACCCTTAAATCCAATCAAAATGTAACAAGTCAAAATCGCAGTTTTAATTATTTATCATTGCAGATTTATTTCATTTTTAATTCAGTCATCACTGATCTCTGTCGTCAACATACGATCGTCATGCATGCATACTGCATGCACGCACATTGTGGAATACATTGTGTATAAATGTACAGAAGTAATGAAACATAGCGCGCACACTTAGGACCATATTCTGAGATTTCCGATTCCGGTCCGCATGCTGTGTTCGTGCGGAGAGCTTTCATACTACCAGCTGTCTGGGGTGAACACCGAACGTCCTCCAGCGTTCATCCACTGTTTATGCTAGACGGTTTAGCACAAATCTCATCCACTGTTCATCCACTGTTCATCCACTGTACACCCGCATGATTTTTCGAGCGCATTTCATACCAACAGTGGTCTAGGATGAACAGTGGATGACCTCTGGACGTCGTCCACTGTTCAGTGCTCAGTATGAAAGGGCTATTATAAAGACCAATCTCAGAACTTTTCTGCATGTATAATTAATGTTTGAATATGTTAAACCAATACCCTCTGAACATAATTCTCATCCCCAAATTCAAATAGTGCTTGTCTTGCAAAAGACATCATATTTCACAAAGTAGTGCAAGTATTCCCATGTTGCCTCATAATAATTGAAGTACATGTATAGTGATGGCTTCATGGCATTATGAAACAGATAGTTAAGCAGGGGCTGAATCATCTGAAATGTTATCAATCTTGGTTATTTTGTATAAGAATCATGTTTCTTATGTGTAATACTGCATTTTGATACTGCATGCTATTCTTCAGACAAAAATATGAGTGTGCTGAATGTTTGAGCTGAAATATGTACTGTGAAAAAGGTTCATTGTTATTTTTACTTTAAAAGTAGCAAGTGAGCAGAAGCTGAAATTTGGGATTAAGATCCCAGACAATTTGTGTTTACATTACAACTGTATTCAGTTATACTAAAATAATGTTTCAGTCTATATGTGCTTGCTTTGATTTGGTATGCTTGAAAAAGTATATCATATATTTAAGTTCTTAACTTATTTTGTTGGTGGAGGGGGGAATTTGTAGCCTGCCTGACCAGAAGTTGCTACTGCAGGTATCTATTTTTTTCTTTTGTGAAATTAGTTGCTTTGAACATTTATATCCAAGACAATAATACATGTATGCTTCCATGATAAAGCTTTGAAATATTCATGAAAGCGGCAAAGTCTTTTCGTTTTTAAAGGTGGAAGTTGATGATTCACAGCATATGTATGGTGCCATACCGTCATATATCTGTTTCGAAAACATTCAAAGGCGCAGACTCCTCCAATAAAGTTAGTATTTAAATGTCTGATGAAAGATGCGAGTCTTGAGCGAAGCCTTGAAGTGGTCTAGGCTGTCAATTTCATGCAGAAATGATGGGAGTGAGTTCCACAGGCGAGGGGCAATAGAGGAAGAAATTAGATTTTTCACTGTTTTGTCACAAAGTTACACATTAGATACTTCAGAGATTTTTGCATGAATTTCGAATTATTCTGATATGTCACAAACTTTTTCCTTCAATTGCATTACATGCAAAGGTAAAATAATGCATTGCGGAATCATACCTTTTTTTATTGTATTTTTATCTATATTTCTTGCCCTGGATGTATTGGTTTCTAGTGTTGAAGACAGCCACTAAGATAGGACACTTAAGAATCAGGTGAAAACAAATATAATAGATTATGTGCTCAAGTATTCATTCTGATTTTGTTTTAATTTTGTTTTTATTGTAAAAATTCAATCATAGGAATTACAAGCTGAAATGACAATAGTTGCAAATCTTTAGTTTTATTGTTAAAAATGATAGGAAAATCTGACCGTGATGCTGTAATCAATCGTCTAAATACACAGAATGCAATACAGTTTGGAGTAATATTCAGATTATAGTTCAACGAAGGATAAGATATCATTGTACAATATTGTGTAAAAGAACTTTTTGAAAACTGCAATATAAAATAGGGCCTGCAGTAAAAACATGGTATTTTATTTGGTAGTATTTTATTCTGTGTTATGCTTATTTTTTATCTTATTTTGTTTATATTTTGTGGGTTATGTTCATTTTGTTTTCAGCATGGTTCTATAGTGTAGGCATGACATGATTGAAAATTTTACCTTTTTAACTAGAGTTTTCATGTACTCAAATTCTTGAAATGCAGTCACCTTGCAAATTTAAGAGTAATATTCAGAAACATACTCCATAATGGAGGAAGTAATGATACTGGTTGAAAAGCTCTTCATTTGTGTCGAAGTCGAAGATTTATCAACATTCATGTTCTACTTTAAATGTCAGTTGTATTCATTGAATTCCTTAACACTGATTTGTTGTTTGCAGGATTATCTTTTTCTCTTCTTTTTCATTGTTTTTTTTTTAATTTTCGTTTCCTTCTCTTTTCTCTGTTTTAATTTTCATTCCTTCATTTTCAGTATTGATTCTACTGATATGTGCAAAAAATTAAACTTTAAAACTTTGCAAATTTTATATCTCTCGTATATTTCTGAAATTTTTTTATCTCTCAAGATGTAAAGACTGGAATGCACTGTATGAGAAAGAGTTACTGGATGATGACAAAAAAAACAATGTAATTAATGCAAAGAAGAGACTCAGAGGGAAGGGGTAGGAGAAAAAGAAAGAGAATAATTGATCTTATAGAAAAAGAGGGAAAGAGAGCAGTGTCTGGAAGAGGTAAAATGAACAAAGCACAGCAAAGAGAGACAGAGAGAAACGCCCCTTAACTTCTCCCCAGGAAGGGGAAAGTAACAGCCGAGAAAGTTTTTTTTTTTCTAAATGCGTAGTAGAATTCTCTCGTGGATATGTGGTGGCTCTGAAAAGAACCGTCTTTCTCAAAAAGAGAACCAGATAGAAAAATCCATCTACTTGTGGTTATCCTTGGACGCTACCATCGGTTGGATGTCGGACTGGACATCACCTTGGGTCGCATCTGAGGGCTTGGCGATGCTAGGAGCACTGCTTTCCGGAACTGGCGAGCTGGACGGTTTCTCCCCTGAGGTTCTTCGAGCTAGCATAATGCGACGAGCCATAGTTGGTTGGTTGGACGATTGGAGAGAGCGTGATCAGCATTTAAGTAATTGAGAGTGTATGGTTGAATGAAGACTGCCTTCTTGTTAGGCTATTTATATGTACTTTGGATCCTGATATATCCGGGTTGATAATGTCGTTGAACATGTCTGAAATTTCAGATTGGTTTATTTGCGAAGTTCTTTTGTGTAATTCAACTAAATTGATCCGTTGTTTCGAGTGTCCGGTTGCGGAACCACGCCCGAGTTGCGTACGGGGTTGCGTAACAGTGTTCCAGGATCTATCAACCATTTCTTTCAAACTCTAATGACACATTAAACAATGAATGGACCAGGAACAAAATGGTTACCATCTTGACGTCATAATATTGATCTTCAATCATCATATTCAAATTGATAGAGTTATCAAGTTAGATGAAACCAAGGACATGGGGAAGTGGGAAATACTTGAATGGCAACATGATTAAAGATATACACTGTAAAAAAATATTTGGTAAAATTTTAACCAGCACGAGGGTAATTATATGTCCAACCAAACTGGGCAATATTTTTACCCAATGCGGGAAGCATATGGTCCAGTTAGGGTAAAAATAAGCAGTAATTACTTTAGAATGGGCAAGATTTCCATCAAATTGGATAAAAAGAAATGCCTAAAGAAATGCCCACAGTTGGTTGGACACATAATTACCCTCATGACACATTTTTACCCAATATTTTTTAGAGTGTATATATACCCAAAGTATTTTGTATGCATAGGCATACAGTACGTACATTTCTAAATTGTGGTAGGAATTTTTCAAGTTGATACGTATTATGTGTATTGGTTTTAGTAATCCACGACAGTGAAATTGGGCCTTATTTACCCTTCGCTTGGAAGCTGTGAAAACTGCCTGTGAAAAATCTCGTGTGCTCTTGCTAGATATTACTCTTTATTGGTCATGTTGGTTCTTACGTGAAATTGGTTTAAACGGGTGATAAGAAGTATTAAAAAAGCCCCTCTTGAACATTGCTTGAACTATTAGCTTTTCCTCAATTTAGGGCTTTCATGTCCAAGCAATCAACTGCATGGGCATTTACTTCAGTATATAAGCTTTTAGATAATACAGGTAGCTTCATCATATCCCGGGGCCCGGGCAAATGGTAGTCCAAGGCTTTCTCTCTAGCTACCTAGTCTTTAGTATGACATGATTATCATTTTGCCATTAGGACATGATAACACATATTTCTACTCGCTTAATTACCGCTGCCATTGGCGTAAATCCCGGGGGGTGGGGGATATATCCCCCACACTTTTTCAAGATGGGGGATGGCGTGGACAAATATTCCCCCCCCCCACACGCACACACTTTTTGAGGAAGAAGTGATGTGTTAATTAATCAGTTAGTAAAATTTTTGATAATCTGTCATAAACGACCATCATATTTTAGAATTTCTATTTGAAAATGCGATTAAAAACCAGAAAAGTGGTTATTTTGGCTCGCTCGCTTCGCTCGCTCGCAAATAAGAATTGGAATGTGTGTAAGGGGTCTGTGCGGATGGGTAAGGGTGTGTATTTATACTTACGTGCGAGTTCGACAGAAAAAAAAATCGGCAAAAAAGTGGATCATCCCCCCCCCCCCTCAAAGTGGATTTACGCCGGTGACCGCTGCAGAGTAATTATCGCATCTCCAGAATCACTTACCATGTTTAATTCATGATCTAACCAGTAACCTCACTGTGATGTCCTTGATACTATCCGATCGAATATCATGGTGGCTGAGAGCATGCGTTAAAAGATACGAGGGAATTACAGTACAGTTGCACATCGAGTGTTGTAACAACAAAAGAAAGATTGTTTATACGTAAAGTTTATTTAAAATAAAAAACAATCCAAAATGGTAGAGTGATAATAGCATATCATTGTCATTCAAAAAATGAATAATGATCTACTTCAACAGATCATAACAAACAGGAATCGAAAGAAAGCAACAGAAAGAGATATGGAGGAATGGGACGATAAGTCCAAACAAAAAAGTAAGAAGCTATATCGTGAGTTGAATTATTTTACAGTACATTTCCCTTCCAAAATATGTTTAAAAATTTTCGACATAAATACACTGATGAAACTCCAAGGAGAACGCACGTATTTAATATTAACAAAATCGTTCTTGTACGTTCTTAAAATCACATGATGTCTTTTTATATGAATTTAAAGCTTTTTTTGTGTGTGTGTGTTTAAATACATCACTCTATTAAACCACCCCAAAATGATTAGTGTCCATTTGTGTACATCAGTATGAACAAAATCTATTTTGTAGATGTCCTTTTATATGATTTTGAAGCTTATTTTAAATCCACCACTTCAGTACATGCATTATATCAGGGTAGGCCTACCAATCACATAAAAATGATTTTTGACCATCCGAACGTATATGATATCAATCTTAAAATACTTGGTATTTAGCGTGATAAAGCAGTACTGTTTTAGGAGCAGTAAAGCCCATATTACGAATATACTGTCTAGCAATATGGAACCCTTGATATGCAGAAAAGCATTGCTAATACTTTCATTTGTACCTTTCTGTGTTAAACATTTTCAACAAACATCTATCTTGGTTATCAACGGAGAACAATTGTGCGAAGTTTCGAAGCGTCACAAATGCTACTGACGTACATAATAAGCAAGGATTTACGAAAGTAAACATTTTAGTTTGAAATTGACGGACTCAAAACAAAGAGAAATATGATATTCATGATATTCTTTCATTTCATTTATGTCCACCTTTACTGTTTCATCACACAAATACACACAGTAACAAAATGTCAGCTCTGTTCATGTGCAATTTGCACCTACTGTTGTCTTTGCAAAAACGATGTTTGATTTCCATGGTCTCACGACCTCCGTGGTTGCTGATGTTATTGGGTGTTGCAAGAAAGTTGCAATCAATTGCAAATGATTGCTAATTTTGAAACAACCATTCTGATTGGCTAAGGGTTTGCCCTTTGAAGAAGACATGCATGCAACAATGATATTGATTGCCAGTGAGAATCAGTTGCAACTTGCAATCGATTGCAACTTTCTTGCAACACCTTAATGATATAAAAGTGTAAACCGTTAATTGCCCACATAGATGTTGATTAAGACAATATCGTAACAGATACAATAACCTTCATAACCTACATATTTACATCACAAACATATATATTCCTGTAAATCGGTGTTAGGACATTCTTTTGTTCTAGGTCATCAAAACTTCTCCATAAGCGTGCTACATGTCCCCCTACCACTAGTTTTTTTTTAACGGGGACGGAATAAATCCCATTGTTATAGACATAGACATAGTATTGTTAATATATATAATGTATTTATAGGAATATATACATATATATATATATATATATATATATATATATATATATATATATATATATATATATATATATATATATATATATATATATATATATATATATATATATATATATATATATATATATATATATATATATATATGCACAGTGTGTCCCAGAAAGAAGGAAACCGAGATTTATCGATTTTTATTCATATCCTGATCACAGTTATGATTTATAAGTGACATATATTTGTAACGCTCAGACCCTCTTCTTTCATTACATACTACTCATTATGATACATATTTCACATATGGGTGAACAAAGACAACATGAAGCAGGGCCACCAAAAAGTCGTTTGCACAACAATATCTGAATCTCAAAGAGATAATCTTTTTTTTTTTTTTCATTTTCTTCCCTTTCATAATTATGACACCACAATTATGATTGCGATTAAGATATGTTCAAACATCGATCAATTTAAAGCAACAGCTAGTGAACTGACCCTTATTATGATGTATTTACAACAGCGCCAACTTACGGCTACTCAAAACCAGAGACTCTTAGAAACATTATCCTTTATGGCTTCTCGTGAATTTCCTTAGTATGAATACAAATACATTTTAACAGATGTTACTAAAAAAAATAAAGCTCTCCTTGATCAGAATAGAGCACGTTGGGTGCAAAAAGGGGACAAAATTAGTAGTTTAGAACTGAGAGGGCGCTATTTCAAAATCCCATACAAGGGTGCCAGTTCGCTCTGGCTTTAAGTTTCGTTTTTTCTGGGACGCATTGTAGATGATGCGTGAGCTTAAAACTTCCAAATAAATACACGTACGTTATAAAGAAACATCCTCTTTAAGACAAAACGGTGAAGTGAAGTGACGTCAATGAAAGCAGGCATCATGAAGAGCTTGCCAAAATTAGGATTTTTTTTTTCTACAAGTCTTATAGAGACAGCACGCAGTAACGACTAATGGTGCGTAAACTATATGTACAAAGTGATAAACTGTAGAGAGGTAAATTGCACTAATGGGGTGCACATCGATCGTACTCTATGTAAATCAAGTTGATTGGCATGAAAGCAGGGAAATGAAAGGAACAGGAAATAATGCGGCAAAAAGCTACTTTTAGAAGGCACCTGTTTTAGAATATGCAGCATTTCGATATATACCTCACAATAGTTACCTGAAGATATGGCTGCATTTTCTTCCATATACTAGGAAATCTATCAGAAAGGGCAAACTCCCCCCCCCCCCCGCATCTTCTTCAAATACCGCGGTGATAATAAACTCACAACTTGAACTCCTCTACATGCATATACAAAAACGAAGGTGCAAAAACATTCACCTCTTGTCCCATATAGGACATGACAGATAAAATGCAACTGAAGAGGTGCAAAAACAAAAACAAAAAAGACAAATACGAAAAAAAGAAACAAACTAAAACGACAAGCGGAGAAAATGAAAAACATATTCCCGAAGGACTGTTCTCCCCAAGTCAACAGTGCTTAGAAATACATGTAAACTATCTGAGCGTTTAAGATGAAGACAAAAAATATTTTAAGTGCCGTCACTCTGCTCCTTCTCAAATCTTTATTCTAGATCTTGTAATTTTCAGTCCCAAGTATATAGGATAAAGGATTATTACTTTGTAGCGTTTTTAAAGTGTTTTTAATTTTTTCAAATATTTTGATAATTTGATTAGAACTGATTTGTCTACCATTAGAAAATAAAATGTTGATGTTCAACCTAAAAACATGCATTTGTAAAGAATCGACTTTAAAAAGAAATGCACTGTAGTACGAACTTTCGATTGTCTTGCTAAATTTCGCAGAAATATGTTTCTCCATTCTTTTCGTTATTTTTTTTTTCAACCCAACTTTACTGGAAGAAATGAAGAAAGTGTATAGTGAACCCAGAGGCGGCGCTCCCGGGGGGGCACAGTGCCCCCCCCCCCCCCCCACTTTTCGAAGCACCCAAAAAGTGCCTCTTTTTACCCAAGAAAGTTGCCCCCTTTCAAACCTTTCAGTGCCCCCCGTTCATCTTAGAACGGCCTATTTTCTTTGTTAATAAGTGCCCCTTTGCCTTTTTATAAGTACCCCTTTTCGTTTCCCTTCTTAAAACCGCACTTTTTATGCTTGGTTAGTGCCTATTTCCCTTTTAAACAGCGCTCTGTTCCCTTCTGCAAGTGCATCTTTTACACTTAAAATGAATCATCCTTTTAAAATGTGATTATTGCCCCCTTTGACTACCTTCTTTCCTTTTTCATAGTGCTATTCCTCTTCTGCAGAGTGCCCCTTTTCACCTCTGACAAGTGCCCGATTTGAAATCTGATACATGCCCTATTTTACTTCTGATAAGTGCCCCTTTTCCTTTTTAGTATGTCCAATTTCTCATTCTGTTAATGTAAGATAATTGGAATCAGCGCCCTTTTTGTTTTCTGATAGTGTCCCTTTTCCATTCGTACAAGTGCCCCTTTTAAAAATTATATTCCAATTTGATTTTTGATAAGTGTCCTTTCCCTTTCTCGTAAATGCCATCTCTCCTCGCGATTTAGTACCCCTTCGAATCCGATAAGTGTCTCTTTTCATTTCTGATGAGTGTTCCGTTTGATTATGATTAGTGCCCATTTTCAGTCCCTTTTTCGTTTAAAATAGTACAATACTCCTTCTGATAAGTGTCCCCTTCAAATCTGATAAAGGCACCTTTCCCCTCTTGTGGTGCCCATAAATAAAAAGTAATAAGGGTTTTTTTTTTTTTTACTCTTTCTTTCCAAAGCTTGCACTGACTTATTATATCTCACGCAAGGAACTTCAAGTAGTGTAACCACAAATTAAAGTCTTTATCTGTTCTCCTATTCCTGATGGTATTGTGCTTAAAGCCCCCGTTCATTTGGAAAATTTTCTCTAATAAAATATGATTGGCAGCTATGAGACCTCACAAATGCACTGAAAACATTATAGCTTGGTAACCATAAGGAAACTATACAGAGTAAATGGAAGAAAACAATGATAATTATGGAACACCCATAAAATGAATTTGCGGTAGCTTTTATCAGTATAGGGCCTAGGCCATTCTAAATATACTGCAAGTACCACCTTCAGCAAAAATACTTAGCTTTTTTGCTCGCTCGCTTCGCTCGCTCGCAAATGAGTAAGACAGAGGAGTATGAATTGCAAAGTAGTTATTATCATATAAAGATGAAATTATTATGTCAAAATGCCCGTTGAAAGTGTGTTAGATTGAATGTAGGGGGTATATTTTCCTTCTTGTGTTCACCTTTTGTAAGTGCCCCTTTTTCCCCCCAAGTGTCCTTTTTTGCTGGTGCCCCTCCCCTCCCCCCCCCCCCCCCCCCCCCCACTTTGAAAGACGCTCCGCCGCCCATGAGTGAACCATTTATCGATGTCCAATTCATAATCTTCAATGCTCAACAACACTTTTCCATTGAAAATTATGTACATGTATATACATTTATCTGTTCATAATCTTGTTTCGCTCCTTCATTAACTCTTGTACAGTTGCGTAGATAAGTTTCAGGGCACCCTGTCCTTAAAATCCTTTGATACTCCGCTGGACACATTTACTGACTTGAAGAATCACCAAAGTGGTCTACTCGCTTATTTCCAAAGCAACGGAAGAGTCTGCTAACCTGAAGACGGTAAGCATTCCTTCCATAATAGAAGATAAGAGCATTCCACCAAACCCGGTTCATGTATAAGAGATGGATAAAGATGAAGAGTTGGTAAACATCAAGTTGATTAATATTTTGTATGGCTTTGTAGACGGCCTCTGGCAAGAAGCCGAGGAAAAAGGCAACCGACAAGAGAATTGCTAACTTCACAGCCTTCCACTCAGCGACCTGTTTGGGGGGATCTACCTTATTACGAAGCTTAGCGTCTTGGTGGTGAGGATCACCATGCGATGTGGAAACCGTTTTCTTTGCTGAAGGTTGGACAACTGCCTGCAGAGTGGTGGAGGTGGTGGTAGGACAATCTACCTTGACATGTTCTTGGAATGCCTCACCAGGCTGTTCGGGTTTCACTTGCGGATTGACCGAGGACGTTCCGGAGAAGGTCATCGTCTCTCCGGATGAGGATCCGTGTTCCGTGCTGTACGTCATCGAAACAGTCTTGACTGACGACTGCGGGGCCATACTCTGGCGGCTTTTAATCGACTTCGAGTGACGACGGGTGATGCAGGCAATATGTGAATGTAAGCATACAATCGTGACAAGGAAAACAAACAACCAGCAGGACCATACGATGTTATCCGTCGACAACTTCTTGCCACTCCTTGTTAACCAGTCGCATGCTCCTGCCAACGGGTCAAAGGTGACAGTAGGCTTAGGTGATGAAAATAAAACAGAAACTGGACCTTCGAAAACAGACTGACTCAAGACGCTTACCGTGAAGTAACCTATTCGATTTGGCGTGACGATTTGGTCATACCTAAGAGGGCGGGTCACATAGATGTGCCTGTCAATGGCAAGCAGGAACAGACACGTGCTGGTTATCCTTGGGTAGGTGTTCCACACCAGCGTGAAAATCAAACAGAATGTTTCTCCATAGACCCATCGACGGAGAAAAAATCCTGGGAGAGTTAGGAAAGCGGTCAATGAGCCACATATATCGGTTATAAACACCATGCTGTAGAATATCTTGCTGGCGAGGCTGGTTCCAGGTAGACGAGGCACGACGACGAGGTTAAAGATGTTCGTTAGGAGACCGGCAACCGAAGCGAGTGAGATGACAATGGCTTCGAAGACGAACGCCCCATCTGGCGCAGAATGAGAGTGGGCTAGAGACTCATTGAACTCTGGCAGTTTCACCGACATTGTTCCGATGTTTTGTTTATTCTCTGTAAAAAAAAAAATGTCTTGCTTCTTTAAAAACTTATAAACAGATCTACTTTGATAACGCTGATCAGTGCTTTTCTTCTCAGTTGTGTGCTTTCGCCGAAAGACTAATCAAACCGACGTAGCCTTACCGACATTGATATTAGCCTCTTAGTTGTATATCATACGTTCTGCGATTAAAAAAAAGGAAAAGGAGTGATGTACTCTTTAAGGCTTAGTCATCCTAGTGATCAACACATCGCTTTCCTCTTTGAGTATTTGCATCAAGAGGAATCATTGAACTAAGGCACTATTGCCGACATTCTTAACTCTTCTACTTTATCTGTAGCAAGAGAAAAGACTTCCATTTTCTGAAGAAGGATATCAGTGCATTTCTTCCTATTTCTGGCATAAAAGCAATCATAAAAAGGAAAATACCGATGGTCTTACTGACAATGTTATTTCTTTGACAATTTCATCTGCATCCGTCTATTGTTTTTAATATCGTTCTCGTTTGCAGCTGTTTACTGACTCCAGCAGACACATAAAGCTGAAATGTTATTTTCCGAAAGAAAGTATAGCAGGTCTTCGTCTGACGAAAGCAGTTCCTGATTTTAGAGTTGAAGAGATTTCCGGCATCTCACTGTTCCATTTTCAACAATCATCACAATGCTGAGGGTTGATTCATGACAAACAGATCTTTGTATTAATTTCAGTAAATCCTAGTGTTATATTATGATTAGTGCCTGTAGTCTATTCAATGGTGCAGAACAACAGAATGATGTGAATGCGAGAGTTAGTATAGCCGATCCTGAGAACAAGATGATTTCCCGCAGGGACCCACTCTTCATCCCGTTCAAATTAATTTGAATCCAATGCAAGCTCCCTTAAATTAAGCAGTAGCACATGCTCTTCACCCATTGTACGCTACTCACGTCCGCCGCATTTAAAAAGGTGGACTGACAATTGGTGCTGATTGACATCCCAGTGCGACCTTGTTCATAAGAACTACTCGTAAAGAGGGATTTCTGGACGGCGTTTTGATTAAAGGACTGATTTGTTTTAAAAAAAAATAAAACGTGCCCGGTCGTGTGCTTTTTGGCGTCAGTTATGAGATATCGGTGCCGAACTGACAATGGGTCAGCAAACGCGAATTAGTGTGAATGTAATCAGTCCTACCTACATCAAAATGACAGGGGCAATTAATTTATGTTTTGTTGAAAAAATGAAATGAAATGATGAGATGATACTAATTTCATTTTTCTGTTTCACCCCAACCCCCCCCCCCCTCTCTCTCTCTCTCTTTCTTCATATTATGTTCATACGGCAGTAAAATGACTTTTATCATATATTTTCATGTTAATGAAAAATTCATGTTAGTAAAAAAATCTATATTTAATATTTCAATTTTTCGGTAAATAATTGATCAACGATAACCAAAACCTGTAAAAAGGGAAATTTATAGACATTTCTATTTCTGCTTGCTCGCAATAAATCACCTCTCAAAAAGTGATGGTCGCCCTTTTTATCTTTTTTATTTCGAAGTATCATATAAATGAACTTATTCTCCTAATTGTTGTTTTTGTTTTCCTATTGTGATTTGTATACATATATTAGAATTTCATTAACTGTAAAAAATATGAAAGTTAATTGGCACGTACAACCATGGATGTGTGTAAAAACAAATGGACAGTTATGTCTGCTCGCAAAATACAAACCTTTATTGTTTACTGTACTTATAAATTTCGACGAAGATTTGGATTTGAGCGAAAGCCTCGATTTAACAAACGGACTGTTGTGGCTGCTCGCGAATAATTGTACAAACCTTTATTTGTTTAATGTGCTTATAAATTTCGACGAAGATGTGGATTTGACCGAAGCCTCAATTTAACACTCAATACGCTTATTTTCCAAAAAATGCATGGCAGATCATCATGCGCGGAACATTCACTTATTTACCATAAACTACAAGTGAGATTCCGGAACATACCATAAACATGATAAAATACAGGAGAGATCAAGAAAAGAACATTCACTTTATATTTACCGTAAAATATTATTACATCAAAGATCATGCGCGAAACATTATCCAGTATATGATCTCGTTTTTTCGACGAGTAGCACCATTATATAACATAATCAAAATTGTATTTCCAATTTTCCCTTTGCTATTAAGGATTGACTAGATATTTTACACGTCCGTGTGGCTTTTATGTTAGCTATATACAGGTATATATAAACCTAAATTTTTGCTCATCCCGCTCTCTCAAACACTTTTGGTTTCCCAAAGCCAAAATAATGAAATAAATCTTCTATTCTAGAAGAATTAGAGCATAATTTCATTTATTTTCATGCCATTTGTTCAGTTCTGAATCAAACGTACAAGTACCTTCGGCATGTGTATAAGCAGAAACTAATTTCCAACAGGACTGCGGCTCCTTGATATGCAGAAGCTTACACTGTGAGCCCTCAGTTATAGTTATCTTTATGCTTTAAAGCCATTGAGTATGTTTTTTAAAAATCTGAGCTGCACGGCCCTACATGCTATATTGTATGTAATATTGCAGAAAATATGAAGCCCTTAAAATGCACTTCAAAAGCATCATCTTGTGCTTCACAAAGAGTGAAAATACACAAATGCCAGACCTTTTTAATCCCATAGACTGCAGTAATAGACAAAAGCATACCCTGGTTGGTTTTGCAAATGGCTGAATTCAGTGATAGATATCTTCATAATAATATCTTATATTTCAACACCTTTATATTCCTGGCTGTTTATCTGTCTGAACATCTTTATACAACACAGACATAAAAAATCAACAATTTATTCAATCAAGCCCCCACAAAATTTAGCGGATCCCTTTAAGTTAATTGAGACCATTCCTAAAAGCAAATGCACTCTGTCGCTTTAAAAAAAATCATCCAGCTTGATGATAGCTTTATGCTCATGTGGAAGTGATGAGGTGACACAAATTGAATTTTCAGAGATGACAGCTAATGGGTCTGAACAAGTTTAGTTGCTGTTAAAGTACTCATGATTATATTCTTTTGACCAGAGAATGCTTGGTAGAAAATGTCGCAGTGTATTTGATGTACTCTCTCATTCCATTTGTCTAATTTTCGATCATAATCTAGGACGCTGTTATTATTTAAACCTGTTATTAACAAACAAGGTGATATAATAATAATAATTATTATTATTATCATCATCATTATCATTATATTATTATTGATATTATTGTTGTTGTTGGTATCATCTTTGTTCTTATAATAATTATCATCAACATGTTTATTGTTATCATTGTTATCATCATGACTATCAAAATTGTTCTCTGCAGCAGCTCTCGCGGTATAAAATTATTGTGTCATGAAATCATGAAATCATGAAATCAATATATTAACAGATATTTCTTTCCTCTCCCTTTTTATCCAGTTTTTTCACTTTCCCCCTTAAATTTATGTATCTCTCACTCATTACATTTTTCTTTCTCTAATTCATGGCCGTGCCGTAATACTTCCATTAGCATGATTAACCTCAACAATGTCAACAAATTATTAAAAGCTGCTATCATGTAGTGAATGCGAGAGAATGGGAATCAACTGTATGAATTCAGGGGGGGGGGGGGTTTACGCAGGGGGCTGAAACTCCGCTTCTGCATCCGTCCAGCCATGGAGGGGGGGGGGGGTCCGGAGGGTCAAATTGATCCCGCGTTTTATGTACAAAATTTTATAAACCTATGGCGCAGACCATTTTTCCGAGTATCAGCGAAAATCAGGCTTGTTTTGCCTTGCGCGCAGCGCGTATCACATTTTCATGAATATTTATGAATATGTATTAGATTTTTGTGACTTATTAACATAATAACGCATGCGCACTGAATTATTCATTCATTCATTCATTGACCGTACCGTCGCCCAGACTCGTGAGAATTTCCCTAATTTAATTTCCTCTCTCATTTCAATCATTTTACCCCAATAGCTTACACCCACTTCTATTTATCTGATGCCGATGCTGTCAGTAAGACATGCATTTCTGATTTTGACTTTATTTTGTGTTGATCACTTGCAGACTAAATTCAACAAAAGCTGTGTTTACAATATTATTTGAGGAATCCACACTCTACAAGCATTGCTTTTTTTTAATAGTGGATCACCTCCATTTCCATAACATAAGAGCTTATAGGCTACTGTATTATTCTTTTGTAGATTAACTTTGTTTCATATTTCAAATTATGTAAACGTATCCTGTAAACAGTAACATGCATGTCTCCTGGCCCCCTCCACCAAACAGATAAATTCCTCTCGCATATGGCTGCTACAATCATGGGCATCAATGTGGGGAGGGGGGGGGGAGGGGCATGGCGCAGTATGCGTCCCTAATATTTTAAGAGTGGGTTGACACAATAGGGTATGTCCCCCACATTCTGGAACAAAGCACACCTAGTGAAACCAAATTTCCCCACCCCCTATACTTAAAGCTGTGAGCTCCCTCTCTTCTCAGCAAAGTTTAACGTTAATTTTTGCTCGTTGACATTTTGGGGAGGGGATCATCATAGACATAATAAATGTATCCCCCTAAAGAATTTGATCCAAGGATTTTTTTTTTCATTTCTGCAAACCCATTAAGGTGTATGCCCCCAAAGAAAAAAATGCTTAGGAGCATTTTTTTTACTCGCTAGTCAGTGAATTTTAGGACAGTACCCCCCCCCCCCCGTCCTGTATGCACTGCAATCATACCTCAGTTACAAAGTAACTTCATGATTTTGTGCCTGCATTATCGTCAACAATGCTTTTTTTCCTTTCTTTTGCTAGTCCCTGAATTTTTGGACAGCCCCTTCCCCCCCCCCCCCCCCACATGGCTACAATCACACCTCTGTCACAAAACAACTTCATATGATCTTATGCCTGCATCATGCATCATCTTCAACCTCATCATCATTGTCTTTTCTTCTTTCTTTTGCTAGTCAGTGAATTTTTGAACAGAGCCCCCCCCCCCCCCCTTCACACCTCAATTACAAAGCAACTTCATATGATCTTTGGCCGGAATCATCATCCTCAACCTCGTCGTCATCATCATCATCAACACTATCTTTCTTTCGCTATTCAGTGATTTTTCAGACAGTGCCCCCCCCCCCCCTCCATATGGCTGCAATCAACCTCAATTACAAACCAACTTCATATGATCTTGTGCCAGCATCATCATCCTCATCATCAAAAACACTGACAAAAGCAACATCAACATCAGATTTCACTCAAGGTTAAGAGAAATTGAAAGACAATAAGAATATAGAGAGAAGAACATTATTTTATTAGCAAAAAAGTGTAACTCTAATTTCAATGCAGCAAGAGATCAGTAAACATTTCTGGAGGCAGAAAGCTCTTGTTGGAATACTTATAATAGGCCTACTATTTAAACATTCTTGCAGTGTGAATCCATATAGCCTATCAATGTAATTACATAATAATAACAATGATAATGATAATAATAATAAAAATGTAAAAAAGAATAATGATAAGTTTGACAAATTTCTGAAACAATTCGGCCAAAAACTTAGATATTGGTTCATATGGTTCCCCACCTACCTGCATAGGTAGTTTTGTAAATTCAGGTAACAGCGTGAAGCAACCCATCCCTAATAATTGACTAGACTTGCTCCAGAACTACCCTCCAAACAATCACCCCCCCCCCCCCCCTCAGTGTCTACCCCTGGACAATCAACCCAAGCCAATTACAATGCCCATCCCATCCCCTAACTTGGAAATGTTACTTACTGTAATTGACCTCAGAATTATTTCTTGGGGGGGCGGACAGTACACTGGAGGTAATTACCCGAGGAATAATAGTCCTAGAACTGTTGATTTTGAAGGCACAACTTCTATATACAATTTTTGTGTTCCCTGATTTTTTTATTTCTTTTTAATAGTTGTTAAAATGGTTTTGGTCCATGTTTCAATTGAATTCACAGATTAATACATTTTATTAGCCTGTCATGAAATAAGGCTCAAATTTTAATCTAGGTATACATCTTTAGGCAAAATGCAAATGAAGTTTCAAAATAAGGGCTTGGGGAAGGGTGCAATTCCTTAGTCTTCAAGCAGCTGGATACTCTACAAGCCTTGTACTTGAACTTCTTAGACAACCTGCAAGTAGAAAACAAAAGAAAAGAGAAAAATTTGTAAGCATGCTGCAGAGTCGAGAGAGAGAGAGAGAGAGAGAGAGAGAGAGAGAAAGAAAGAAAGGCTCCTCTCTAAGTACATGATAAATGACGTGATGAACCTGCCTGAAACTTTATTCTAAGTAGTTCAGTACATTATACTAGGAGGTCTGCACATAAGACTGCAAGCTTCAGTCTGTGATAATAAAAATATTGGTTGTTGTTATTAGGCTAAGACTCGTTAGTCTTTACTTTGTATGGCTACTCTGTAGTAAAATACGTTGGGTTTTTTTTTTTAAACATCCACGGCACATGGATATTTCTGTCTAGAATTTAGCTTAAATAACGTACTACATAAATGAAAAACTTTAAAAATCTACACTTTTCAAAGCTACAAATCATAATGGGCTTACTTCATACCTTGGCAGTAGTAGATTTTTCTAGATCAAGTGGAGTTGACTTGATAACCAAATCTGCCTGTATTGTACCATCTGAAGACTACATCAGGTTCAGGTCCCCTTTAAAAATTAAAAAGAGAAAGAGGTTTATATCATGATTATTTTAAAAGCATTGTGGTGATAACAGGTCTATGAATGATGTCTAGCCCATACATAGCCAGGCTTCGTCTAACTGTGCCAGGCCTAGATCTACCGTCTACTAGACCTAGTCCGATGATGGGTGATTTTCATGACAAAGAAAACATCAAGTTCAACTAGTCAAAGGAAGGTCCAATATAGGAGTATCATGAATTCAAACCAGGGTATAGCTTAACATGAACAATCATGGCTAAAGTTTTACTTAGAGTCTAGATCTAGAGTTAGTCCGGATCAATGTTCCCAGCAAGGCCCGGCCCCAGGGGCACAGGGACACTCACTCCAGCCGGCCAGTAACGGCTTAATCAGAATTAACATTACGCTTGGGAATATCGTAGCCGTCCGTCTTGCAGTGCACTCAGCCTCGACTCCAGTTTCTAACAGGTCAACATCTACCGCTGATTATCGCTGATTTAGCTAGCTTCAGTACTTTATCCACCGGAGAAAATTCTACAAACAGTTCTCTACGGAATAAGTGTAATCTCTTTGAAAAATATCGCCATTACATTATTTTTCTCTCATGATTTAGAGTTCAATTGTATACAAGAATAGTTTCCTAAGTTTGGGCATTGGAGGTGATGTCCCATGCACTTTGTACAGGTAGCCTACGCACTGCTTGACGGACGATTAACAACTACGATGAAGACTGGTTAACAAAATGTCGCTTTACTTACTTTTCAGGTCATCTTATAATCTCATTCCATTCTGCATGCTCCTTTTAAGAATTTCTGCTTCCTTGGGGTTTACTCTGAATTCTTTTCACAACATGCAGATTTCCTGAAACAAATTTCTTGAGCGGTTTGTGCTGAAATGGTCAAAAAGTTGCACTCCTCTGCCAGCCGCCATTTATCCGAATTGCTGCCTCAAATCGTAGGGAATTGTGGGAAGGCAAAAATGTTTTATGTATGAGCTTATGCATTAAACATGAAGGCAATTACCCAATCATCGAACGGTATTTGAGAGTTTTATCTCATGAATAATAATTGACCCTCCGAAGTCGTCTTCTATTTTGCCGCGGCCGCCATTTTGGCCCAATGCAAAAGCCTATGGTATGTCAAAGGTCAATTTTAGTTGCCTCTCTAGCCTTCCTTCGGAAGGCATACTGTGTATGCATCGTATCTCTGTGGGTTTACGATTAGGGAACCTGAAGTATTACTTCCAAAGTGATCATGGTGACGGAAAGTTAGCAAATTTAAAAGAAAAAATGGATTTACAAGTTTCTAAAAATAGAAGAAAACCCCCAACTGAGTTTGTCATGTTTGTGGATGAGTTTTTTATTATTTTGCTTGATTGTTTGTTTGAGTTTTAGGGCATGCTTCTGCAATCAGAACACAGCAAGGACTCACTCAGAGCAAGAGGCAAATGCTTTTCTCTTTTGGCGCATTCGGCATAATCCTTTTAATAGGATTTTAAGAAGTCTAAGACTTGAAATTAATTGGAGATTTTTGCTTACTTAATAGTTTAAGCATTGTATATTGTGCTCAGAAACCTGCATTATCAGAATGCTAACAACTATCCGAGAAGAATTGCTTGAGTTGTCGAAATTTCTGACGGCTTATCCCCTTTGATCAGACTACTATAAGGATGTAAGGACAATCGGGCATGTGGCTCAACTGATAGAACCTCATGAACGGGAGGTCGTGGGTTCGATCCCCGGCCGAGTCATACCAAAGACTTACAAAAATGGCATCTTCTGCCTTCTAGCCAGGCGCTCGGCATATGAATGGAGAAGGGTAATAATAACAAATTATGTTATGCAGGGCCCGCTGGAAGATTAGCTGATAGCTAAAGTGGTTACCCTGGGTAAATAAGGCTATTATTATTATTATTATTATTATTATTATTATTTTTTATAAGGATGAGATTGTCAACTCGTAATAGAAAATGGACAATAATGAGACATTTTGGCATTCAAACTGTGATCTTCCTTTTGTTTCAAAGCTATACTATTGGAAAACCACAACTGAGGCACATTATGAGTTTGGTCATCACCCCCACTTCAGCAATAAGGTATAAAATCTAGAATAAAGGCTAGGGCACAGAAATATTTTGCTATTACGGTACCTCTTCTTCCAATAAGCTTTTACATGTATGGATATAGAGAAAAAAAATAAACCCAACTACTTGTGAGCGCTCCTACGAAATTTTCAGACAATTAAGGCTTGCCATGAATGATTATAGCATTTGAAGCTTTAAATTCAAACGTAGTTTGTTCTTTCCCCCGTCAACATAGTTTTTTTTTTTGGCAGCAATCTGAAAGAAAAAGAAGAGAAGTGATATCGATTTTGGCTCGTAGGGTTATAGATAAGTGCAATGTGGTTAACTGTACAACATAGTTGCATGCACTTAAAGCATGTCTAACTTAATTTTAAACACAGGCTTTTATGCGAATATAATAAGTTAAATGCTTATTTTGTAAACAAATTTTGGCATTACTCCCAGTGTTAAAGATCGGATGTTCGATCTGTAATGAAAAATCACAAGTCAGAAAAAAATTGGAACCAGCGAGATTCGAACCTGCCATCTACTGCATGCAGGGCAGATTTTTATCTTAAATATTTGTTGTATCGCAATTTATATGATTTTAGCAGCAGTGGCGTTACATAAGAATCGATAAACATATATTTTTTTTAATGTTAAGCTTTGGATTTGAAGCACAATTTAACCACAGAATAAGTCATGATAACTTGAAAAGGGATAATTTTAGAATGATTATTTTGTTGACAAAATATGAACCTCAAAAATTATCGACAAGACTTTTCTTGTGCCCTTAAACTCTGCACTGGCAAATAAATAAATGCCATATATCAAGGCAAATTTTGTAGCAGCTAAACTTTTAAAAATGCTTCGTAATCATTATATTTTGTTTGCCAACGATACAGACCAATTGCACCGGCTATATTTTGTCAGAGATATGGAGCTACTATAATGGTATAGATAGGATGTTAGGATTTAGGGCTAGAATAGGACGATCTATAGGCTAGAACATTAACAAAGAGAAAACATCATAATGTTGAATACATTCTAAAATATTTTATAAACCAGCTTTGAAGCTTTGACGTCTTTATGATGTGATTTTTACCAGTCTGTGAGCTTCCTTTTGGTCGTAAAGACGTCATAAAGACGGGTTTTTCCGACCAATATGATGTAAAATTGACGTAAAAATATGACGTCTTATTTTACGTCGTGTGCTGGTGCAAAGTATCGTCCTAAAGACGTATATATATAATACGTAAATAAGACGCATGACACGACTTTAAAAAGACGTAAATATGATGTTATTCTTACCAGTCTCTGCTATCAGGGATCACGCTATTTATCTTTTTTTGTAATTTGTTGTTACACCACTTCAGAAAAACTGTGACAGCGCCGAAATTACCCAAAAGTAATATAAATAACTACATAAATCAGAATAATGATCGATATACTTATGATAGTAATCGTCATTTCATTCACATTAACAATGATGATGATGATGATGATGATGATAACTATTATTATCATAGGCATAATAATAATAATGATAATAATAATAATAATACCTCACTTATGATTATTATTATTATTATTATTATTATTATTATTATTATTATTATTATTATTATTACTATTATTAATGTTGTTATAATGATGATAATTATTATTATCATTATTGCTGTTCCTATCATTTCTAAACATGTTAAAGTTTAATTCAGTTTAAACTTTAATTTAATTCAGTTTAATTGTAAGCAAACATCCTTCCCTAAAACCTGGGGGATGATTGTACATGTCATCCCCCCCCCCCCCACCTTGTGAGGTGGGGGATGCATACCCCTCATCCTCCCCTCCCCCCCCGCTGTCTACACCCCTGGGTGCGTACGTGGTGTTACCATCGTTACTACCATACAGGTGACTAAATAGCTATTGTCGGCATAAAATCTGGCTTGAGAGTACCAAAAACCTAATGGCTGCTTTCCATTTAAATGATTTAAGGCAGCTTTTCAGATGGGTGACAAGCCCATTGACTCTCGGCCTTCCGGATAATTTTTAGGAGTAGAAAATTTAATTAGAGCTTCATGATATTGACAATGGTCGCTGTCACTTTTGCAATTAGCTGGAGTTTGCATTTACATCCACGCACTGTTTAATTCATTTACCCATAATTTCGGCCTACGAACTTTTTATTCATAGTTTTTACGTTCACCTTTTTTGCTCTGTTGTAGAGCATGAATGGATATGGCGCACGTACCGAAATGGTTTGGTTTATAAGTTTTTATCATATTTCATTTATGTGTTCCCAGAAGCATTTTTCCGGATTCCACTTTTCTCTCTTTCTTCCACTCTTCCCCATCTCTCTCCCTCTCTCTCTCTCTCTTTCTCTCTCTCTCTCTCTCTCTCTCTCTCTCTCTTCCCCTCGACCTCCCTTTTCGGGGGGGCGCGCTGTCTCTATCTTAATTCTCTATCCTCATTCCTTCCCTCGCCCTCGCTTTCTATTCGTCATTCTTTTTCCCTCGCTTTTCGCCTATCCATCTTTATCTCTCTTCTTACTTTTTTTCTCTCTCTCCCTTGATCTTGACCCCCTGTTCCCAATCATCTATTCTTTTTTTGCTCCCCAACCTACCTTCTATCTCTCTCTCTCTTTCATTTCATCTTCTGTGATCGTGATGATAACATTGTATGGCCATTGGAGCAAACTAAGTCAATTAAAAGTTGCTTTCACCATAATCAATCAAAACTCTACTTGGCCTAGAAATGAATATACGACGATATTTTGATGCCCAATTTTAGTTGCATGATATGGCAATAATTGTCATTTATTATTAGAAACACAAGGACATATATCACTCACCTCTCTCTCTCTCTCTCTCTCTCTCTCTCTCTCTTCTGCTGCAATTTGCCAGTTCAATCATTTTTCCATACATGATTTACAATTTGATCATGCGATACCAGGGCCAGTAACTGTGTTAAGCCCTTATTTCTGTCTAATTAATAATATTATAATAATAATAATAACGTCTTATTTACCCAGATAGCCACTTCAGCTTTAATCAGCTGCCCTTCTCCATTCTTATATGCCGAGCGCCTCGCTAGAAGGCAGGGGCCTGATTCTCGAAACCGTCATAAGTCAACTTGTTGACTAAGATCGCCGTTCATTGGCTAGTTGTCTGCTACGTGTTTCACGAAGCCGTGTTTGCCAAGATCAACGCTTACATCCCGACTAAGAACTATGACGCCTCTGACCCTGTCATATCTTTTTTCGTTGATATGCAGCGCCATCACGTGTCATTAATTTGGTAGATTATGGCTGGCCAAAATGGAAGCTTCATAGATTTAGAAATAATTCAAATCTATCTTTCTACGGGTTCCTGAAATCAGTAATTCATCCTTGCTTTTCAGGTTTCATATGAAATTATCTGCAAAAAAGGTTTCCTAGGGGGTTTCTCCCGTGATTGTGACATGTCACAAAAGAAAGCAATACTGTCACGTCAGGCAAGGCATAATCGAATGGATAATCTGTAGATTTCAGACCCATGTTTATTTAAAGATAAACTGTATCGTAGATTTTTAAACAATATACTTTTTAAGACACATATTTTAGCTTGTAATTTGCCAAAATTGTGCATATCAACGTTTTGGTCAAGCCATGACGCTGGATAAATATTTAATTGCCTCCTTTTTTTTTTTTTTTTTGGACATAAGTGTTTATTTTGCAAATCTAGTGTCACGGGGGTACCCATCTTACGTTCAAAACGACAATGAACTTAATTACTAAAAACATAATTTTATGAGTTTTTCTTTGGTGTAATCTGCCTGAAAAATATCTTGGATCTATAAACCCCTTGCTACTATTTCTAATCTTTACACTCTCCATTTCACTCAAATATTTGCAGTTTTGATAAAATTCTTTTACAAAATATATGTGTTATTGTGATCAAGACTTTGTGTTGTCATTTTTCCTCATCGATAGTATCGATATCACGAGATGTTTAGCTAGCATGCTCTTCGTGAAACGGTTTAGCAAGAGAGTCATCTCCGTAGATGGCTGACAAAGATATGACTAACTTGGCGTTGGTTTCCAGAAACAGGCCCCTGAAGGCCCCATTTTTGTAAGTCTTTTGTATGACTCGGCAGGGGGTCGAACCCACGACCTCCCGTTCATGAGGCAGACGCTCTATCAATTGAGCCAACATACCCGGTTGCTGACAAGGTAACTTACGATTTATAGTGTTAATTGTAATGGTTACAGTTCGTTATTCCAAAGGTTCGTTATTCCGAAGGCTCGTTTATTCCGAAGGTTCGTTAGTCTGAAAATGAAAAGAGGTTCGTTATTCCGAAGGTTCGTTGTTCTTTAGTTATTTTCGGACGAACGAACCTTATTTCCTTTTCGGCCTGTCCAACCTTTGGAATAACGAACCTTGAAATAGCGAAGCTTTTTTCATTTTCGGACTAACTAATCAGGAAGGATGAAGGGGGTCAAGTATTTATCATTTCAATCCTCCTGTACTGCATCATTTGTCGTTCTCTTTTGATTTGCCAAATAATATTAATCATAATAAAAGTAATGACAATAATCATGATTAAAAAGCATAAAGTAACGGCAAAAGAAAAAAACTCTCACCCAACTCACAGTAACAATTACCCAGCGATTTGGTCAACTGTCCTAAACACCCATTTGACACAAGTTGGTTAAATGCCGGGAAACAGATTTTGGTTAAAATAACCCGGCTTTTGACTATTTCTTGACCAACCATTGCCCCACTAATTTTAACCAACTTTCTAAGAGTGAAGTTTTAACGTGTACCACTTCCATGACTTCGGGCAAAACTAAAACCCATTTTGTGTTGCCAAACTAAGTTTACCCAAATAAATTTACCAAATTTGCAACTCCTCATGCCCCCAAACCGAAAACACCCTAGTGTTACATAATATTGTGCAAAGCAGCTGGGCGAATTTCTGCGTCTTGTATTAGTGAAATACGTCCGTGCACATTTTGGGCAACGAGTTACACAAATTAATGGTTAAGTTTGCCCAAGATTTAGTAACTTCTGTATAGAATTTACCAACTGTAAGAGTAAATTTTGCCCAAAATCAAAGTGACCACAACCGTTGGTAAGAATATGACTAAAAGTTCAGCAAAATTTGTTTTACACAAATAACTGGTCAATTGGTCTTGGGCAGATTTGGGCAAGATCTGCAGAGCTTTGGGCAAAATTCTAACCAACAATGTGTTGCCCAACATATTTACCCAAATTTATTGAGAGTGTAGAGCACTCCCGTTATGACATCAACAGTGACTTCATCATCATTCCCATGATCATGCTCTAGCTGGGATCATACTCCAATTTCTTTATTCCACCCAGCACAACTTGCTCTCCAGTCATGCCAGTGGACATGGTGGAACTGGAACAATATACGAAACGAAAGTGTATACCAGTCTCGCGCACGCCGTCTGTAAAGCCCACCGCACACTATACGATCCGACTGCGACCCGATTTTCGAACAAATGGCATTCAACATTAATTATGAACATGAACTTTTAAATAAGTAAAATTATCCTATTTGAAGTTCAGAATAATGATAGGAATACTAAGACTGAAATTATCGTTAAGTGCAAGCCTTGTGGTCAGAGTAAAGGCCCAATCGGCTTCAAATCGTAGGCAATCGCACGATTGCTATTACGTCACTACGATTCGGCATTAAGTTCGCTTTTATTTCTATAGGGATTTCGATTTTTGCATTCGTACGACTACTCGAAACTTTGATCATTAAGATTTCACATGTTAGAATGTTCATATCAAATGCTATAACAATTTTTTCCAAAACTGGATCGCAGACGGATCGTATAGTGTGCGGCGGGCTTAAACTGTGGCTTGTGCACGTGGAGACTGTGCCGAGTCGTAGCTTCGAGGGATCTGGACGAACCTCACGACATCTCATGAGGATGATGGAGAAATTTACTACGAGCTTTTCTCCTGAAATTTGTGGAGAAATTTAGCTTTTCTCCTGAAATTTGTGGAGAGTGTGCACATTATACTCGTAAATAGAGTCAGTCGACTCTCGGTGAATGATTAATTGTGTTTTGGGATGAATACCCTAACAGAAAGGCGTCGCTATTTTTGGAGAGAATCTGCGATGATGTGTTTTTATATTTAAAAACATCATGAGTTTTTCTGCTGAGTCAATGTAACCGACATCTTATGAATACAGGATTCAAAATACTGTAGAGGCTTTGCCTGTAGTTCTTTTTCATCACCATGTAGATGAGAGGATTTATCCAGCATTGTGACGAAGTGAGAAAAGTCAAGATGATCAAAGCTAACGTACCCTCACATTTTCCGGTCTGTACTATGTAAATTTGCCACACTGCCGTAGGTAACCAAGCCACAAAGAAGGCCGAGGAGACTGCAATGCAAACGAGCACTCCTTTCAGTTCCGATGCCTGTCGCTTCCGTTTCATCTTCGGTTCATCCTTCCCTCCTTTTCGCTGCTGCATCTTTCCAGAGGCTGTTGTTGCGTCGGTTGCATTGCAATCTTTCGTGAGGGCGTTTTCCGTGAAACGGCCCTGTGTTTCAGCAATGCGACGAGCCTGTTTCCTGGAAATGTTGGCAACCATCCCTTGCATAACTGTAATTCCAAGTGCGAACAATATCAGAAAGTAGGAAAACACGTATACGCCATAGGTCAACAATCCCCTTGTTTTATAGTTGATAAAACACGACCCAATCATTGGATAAAACTTTACATCGGAGAACGGTCCTGTGCTTCCAACACCCATCACAACAACCATCATTATGTAGTAGCCAACAGTGACAAAGACAGAAGCTGCAACAGCCCGGGACTTGGTGATCATCGTTGTGTACTTGTATGGATGCACGACGGCGATGAAGCAATCGTAAGTAACCATCAGGATAAGAAAGATGGAGATGCCAAGATTTGTGACTATCACGTAGTGGCAGAAGATGCAAGACCAATGTCCGAACGGCCATGACTTCAAAACCACTGCTGGGATCGTAGGTATCCAACCAATACCAGTACAAATGTCAGACAAGGATAGGAAGGAGAATATCACTTTCCTAGGTTCACTGATGTTCGTCAACTTGCGAAGCACTATGAAATTTAACGTATTCCCAATCAAACAAAGGCTGCAGGAAACGAACAAAGAAGCTGCAAAAATGTATCGCAATGTAGAGTTTTCTCCTACTTTTTCCGCATAACTGCTATTAAAAGAGCAGTTCGTTGAATGTATATTCATCTTAATTTCAACCAAATCAGAATGAACCTTTAAAAGTCCGTCCCTTTTGTTTCCGATTGCTTCTACAATTCAAATATTTGGTGGAGAGTATTGAAAAACTCTTTTATATCACGTATATAAAATGTACATATAGCTCAATGCGAATGTTATTTTGATATCTGACGTGCTCTATCACGCCTCTACTCGTTAATGATGATCGATGAATCTCTTTTCGTCCTCCATTTAACCTCCATCATGAGTGATCCGTCGTGGAGTCAATCAAATTTTTATCAAGGTTTTCCTGTTAATGAGACCGTTGATTGTACTTCCTAATTACGAAATAGCCATAGAACCCTAAGCTCACACCTCAGTCACACTAGCACCGGCATAAATCCACTCTGAGGAATGGGGGGGGGGGGGGGGGAATGATCGACTTTTTTGCCGATTTTATTTTTCTGTCGAACTCACACTTGTGTATAAACATACGCCCTCACCCCCCTGCACAGACCCCCCCCCCCCCCCTTACACACATTTCACTTTTTTATCTTGCGAGCGAGCGAAGCGACCGAGCCAAAAACTACCACTTTTCTGGTTTTCAATCACATTTTCAAATAGAAATTCTAGAAAATGATGAGCGAGCGAAGCGAGCGAGCCAAAAATAATCATCTTTCTGGTTTTCAATCACATTTTCAAATGAAATTTCTAAAATATGATGGTTGTTAATGACGGATTATTAAAAATTCTATTTACTGATTAATTCAAATATCATTTCTTCCTTAGAAATGGAGGGGGGATATTTGTACACGCCATCCCCCCTCTCAAAAAAGTGGGGGATATATCCCCCCTCCCGGGATTTACGCCGATTCACACTAGCCTCCCGACTCAACATGCTCAACTGAACACAGACTCAACATCGGCTGATTGTTGATCATCGGGTGTATTAAATATAATGTGTGTGTGCAGGGTTGGATCCAGCATTTCTCAAAAAAAGGGGGGGGGTTGGGGTGGTCGACTTTTTCGGGTGTGCGTTTATTCCGAAAAATTTGCTGGAAAGTTAAAAAGGGGGGGGGGGGGTCCTCGGCATTTTCAGGTGTCTATTTTACCCCCAGAATTCGCCGATAAGCAACAAAAAAAAAGGTCCTATTAGAGGAAGCGGTGCTGGATTTGAAAAGGGCGCCGTGGCCGATTCGGCCTTCCCACTCGATCCGCCACTAGGGTGTACGCGCGTGTGAGTGTGTGTGTGTGTGTGTGTGTGTGTGTGTGTGTGTGCGTGGGTGTGTGTACTTGTATAGCTTTGCAAGCGAGGACAGTGAACAAAGAAAATTCCTGAGAACAATAGTCCTCGGTTGGTAAACAATAGTCCTCAGTTGTCAAACAAAGGATTTGGGTTTATTCCGTCAGCCTTGAGAGGACAGGGGACAATAGAAGTCCAATTGTTGTGCTCGGTAGTATAGTGATGTACAGCTGTGTGCGTGTGTGTGTGCGTGTGTGTGTGTGTGTTTTAGTTTTTGTTGGTTTAGTGTCGGTATAAGTTCACAGGGATCTTACATCGTTTCGCATAGGCAATTGATCATTCGATGGACAATGATTTGTTCGATCTCTTGAGGCTCTGGTGCCGTCGGTCTTGTTTGCATGTTTGGTGTGAATGGGTAATAACCTCATTTCGCACACAGGCAGTGTCAACAAATGGAAAGCAGTCAAAAATGAATCGGCGCCTAGTCATTTACTATGAAGTTGACATTTTTGTGTAAATGGATCGAGATGATTTCACGATAATTGAAGCCACGATTGTGGGCATCCGTTGCCAAGAGACAGCGGTAATAGTTAATTATGCTTCAAATTGCAACTAATTAAGTGAACAATTTTGAATAATTATGATATTTTTCTCACTATAATGATGCTATATGGCTGTCAGGAGGTCAAGGGCGGCGGAGCGTCTTCCAAACTGAGGGGGCACCAGCAAAAAAGTGCACGGGGGCAATACAAAGTATATACAGAAAAAAGAAAAATAGCATTTTGAGGCATTACTACACCCCTACCATGCCAACGTTTTATTCAACATGATAAGATAAGAGGCATTTTGGATAAATTGTTTCTGTATTGTTTCTATCTTTGCAAGGATAAAAACTACTTTGCAGTTCCATAATACTGATCACTCATTTGTGAACGAGGAGAACGATTTTTTTAATTTTTTTATTTTTTTAGAAGAATGCCTAGGTATTAGAATAATTATTTACGGTGACTTGCTGACAAAGAGCTCTTCCATGGCAGTTTTCATCAATAACACTGTCGTTTCCCTAATAATAAGAAAAAATGTATTTGTGAGGTGTCATCACGACTGATCATATTTTTATTAGAGTAAACAGTAAAATTGAATAGGATTTTAGGGTCAATCTCATCACTCATCAAGGAAAAAAAGAAGAAGAAGAAGAAGAAAAAGAAGAAAAAAAGATGAAGACAAAAAAGAGAAGAAAAAAAAAGAAGAAGACATAAGACTTTATGTGTACAACACACCCGGTGTGCCCTGTGCGATACATTAGAAGTAAGAGCGAGTGATTTTTCACGATAATAATAATGATGCAACGATTGTCACGATTGTAGTCAACGTTGCCAAGAGACTGTGGGAATTGGAGGAAATCAAGCAAATATTAATCAAGCTTGCAACTGAAACCAGTTAAGTGAACAATTTCGAATAATTATGATATTTTTTCCCCTTATAATTGATGCTGGGAGATCAGGGGCGGCGGAGCGTTTTTCAAAGTGAGGGGACACCAGCAAAGAAGGGCACGAGGGCACTTACAAAGGATGTATACAGAAGAAAGAAAAATACTCTTTTGAGGCATTAGTATGTATACATTCTGTTCAGCACAATGGAATAAGGAGCATTTTTGGACATATTGTTTCTGTCTTTTCAGGATAATAATTAATTTGCCGTTACATAAACAGTGATCACTCATTTGCAAGCGAGCGAAGCGAGCTTACATTATTATTATTATTTTTCTAATATTTTTTTTTTTAATGCCAAGGTATTTGCATATACGGTGAATTGATGACAAAAGCAACACCGCAAATGCATTTTAGGGCTCTTCCATCATGTCCATATCACTGTTGTTTTCATCCATGTGACCATGTCGTTTTCCTTACAATAAAATGGTCAAGCTTTAAAAAAAAAGACCGATCATATTTTATTAGAGAAAATGGTTAAATTGACTGGGATTTTTAAGCCCAATCTCATCATTCATCACCAAGAAGAAGAAGAAGAAGAAGAAGAAGAAGAAGACGAAGAAGAAGAAGAAGAAGAAGAAGAAGAAGAAGAAGAAGAAGAAGAAGAAGAAGAAGAAGAGGAAGAAGAGATAAGACTTTATGTTTATAACACACTTGATGTGCCCTGCAGGGGCGGTGTCAAGGTATTTTGATAGGTGGCAAGATGACCCATAAGTCAGTTTATTTACGTTTTAAATAAAAAAGAAAAATAGGGGTATTATAATAGTCACATGACGCAGCATTCACTTTTCCCTTCCTCTTCTTTCTTCTCCCTCCTCTTTTCCCTTCCTTTTCTCCTCTTTTTTTTTTTTATTATCACTTGAAAAATCATCGGGGCGGACGCCCCCTGCCCCCCCCCCTTCTGTAGTGCCGCCCCCCGTGCCCTGTGTGAGATATTATAAGTAAATGCGAGTGATCGTACGGAGCGAGCTTGGGAAAGAAAAAGTAGAAAAATACCTTTATTGGGCACCGTTCCTTCTAAGTTCGTGGAGAGGCGTTGAGCCTCCCAACCCCGCCCCCTGTTCCATTGTCGCACGCTGTAAAGGTATCAATAACAAGGGAATCTGTTATTATTACGAAGCCTCTTTGATTCTGCGGAGCTAGGTAATGACTCCTTGGAGGACTTTAGGGAGCTAATTTCCTGATGTGAAAAGGGATTTTTAAAAGAGGGGGAGGGGAATGGCAAAAAAGAGAGGAAAAAAGAGCTAATCAGGCCTTAAAAGGCCTTTTGAATTGCCTGGTGGTCACTAATAAGGCTAGAAACCCCCCCGGGGGGGCCACTCTATGTACAACACTGTAACCATGCGCGTGCACAAAAACGCGGAATAAGGGGTGTTTTTTTTCAGGCAGAGCACGGATCCGCGCGGATCCGCGATAATAAGGGTATCAAAATCGCCGATTTGAGAGAAAAAGGGGGTCTTTTCAGCGCTAAATCCGCGCTAAGGGTCATTTTTTGCATAATCTGAAGTGAAATAAAAATGTACCTAATTCACAGTGATTTTCCCCCTTTCCATCAATTTCCCCCAATTTTCACTGATTTTTCAATTTATTTACAGTCGCGTCCTTGTTAAGGGTGCTTTTTAAGTCCAATGCTCTCAATCATTGTTAAAGGTATACGGAGAGAGAAAAATCCTAGTTTAAGGGTATGCGCTGAGAGAAAAATCCTAGTTAAGGGTATGCGTTGAGAGAAAAATCCTAGTTAAGGGTATGCGTGGAGAGAAAAATCCTAGTTAAGAGTATACGTGGAGAGAAAAATCCTAGTTAAGGGTATACGTGGAGAGAAAAATCCTTGTTAAGGGTATGCGTGAAAATCCTAGTCAAGGGTATACGTGGAGAGAAAAATCCTAGTTAAGGGTATGCTGGAGAGAAAAATCCTAGTTAAGGGTATGCTGGAGAGAAAAAATCCTAGTTAAGGGTAGCTTTTTTGAGCTCCGCGAATCCTAGTTAAGGGTACTTTTTGAAAGGGTGTGCACGAGCATGGTTACAGTGTTGTACATAGAGTGGCCCCCCCGGCTAGAAACCATGCTCCATTAGTCTGCCTTGTACGATAATTATTGCTCTGTGCAGACATTGAGCACGTGATTGTAACATGATTTTCTCACTTTAATTTATGACAATGAACGATGTTGCTGCGAAAGAGATAGAAAGAGAGAGAAAGAGAGAGATCAGACAGACGTTGGGTTCTCCCCCTCCCCCCCCCCCTCTCTCTCTCTCTCTCTCTTTCTCTCTTTCTATCTATCTCTATCTCTATCTCTCTTTCCATCTCTCTTTCTTGATTAGCAGGCCTTATGCCTACTTAAGTCTAAAGGTTATTGACATTTTTGGGTAAAAACAGAAGTGCCTTTCTTTGCATAGAATTTTCTTATCGATATTGTTTTGAAAAGGCTGATCTATGGCAAACTTACATTATTCTTTTCGTGCATTGATTAATTTATATCTTAGGGGCGTCCACATGCAGTTTTCTCTTTATATACTTTCTTTAAATAAGTTGACATATCAATGCTGTCCATTGTGATTTGGGGGGGGGGCGGGGTCTTGATTGAGGAGCCAATGAATAGCAATTTAATTCCGATTTGCTTAAGTTTGAAGTTTGAAGTTTCTTTTATTTCCACATAATGTAAGTAACACAATTAAATAAACATACATATTCTTATTCTTGGAATAACAATATTTAAAACAAATTGGCATATGAAAAATGATACATTTTACTGTTTGTAAGTATTAAGTTAAATTAAGAAAAATAAATCAGTGGAGGAGTCTATTTAAAGTTGTGTGCATCTTTGATTTCTTGAGTATGTCCCCAACATTAAGCAAGAAAATTGGGGGGGGGGATTACCCCATTGTAATATAAGGGGTGGTCATGACAAACATGGACGTACGTCTAGGAATTTTTTTTCCTGGGAGATGGAGGCTTATGTTCAATATTCGAGGAAGCCGTTGAAACTGAAATTGAACGATCTGGTACACCCTTGGGGTGGAATTTTTAGAAAATTTTCAATGAAATGGTAATAAAAATGATTATTACTTATCAAATTATTTGAAAATCTGAAATCCGAGTATAAGAAAAATAAAAGGTGGAAATTTCGGGGGGGGGGAGGAAACTGTCGAAAAAAGTTTTACTGATGAAAACTGTTAACGGCATTTATTAAAATGCCCCCTCTTAAGAAGCGTTGCCATGATTCTTCTCTGCGAGGGAGCGTAGAGACTGTGCAAAAAAAAAAAAAAATAGAATGCTGATAATGAGGCGACGTATTCTTGATTTAAGGAACAAACTAGATTATTGCAACTTTGTAAGCAAGAATTTAGTTTATTGCGTTTCACTAGAAAGCTATAACGGCATACCGGTATATAAGTTATGGTGTTATGGGTGAACGGGGAGGAGAGGGGGCAGGATGATTTTGTCCTCTCCCCGTTGATAGGGGGAATCTGCCCTGGGATCTGCCCCGGTTCTTTTGTAGCCATTGGTTAAGGGGAATGTGACAATGTGAGTAAAATTGGGGTTTTAATTAACATGATTAACCTGCTCATTCAGGCGACTAGAAATCTGACCACAACTTATTCCGCAAACATTATTGTCATAAAGGGCAATCTCTACTTCTGCCCCCCCCCCCTCGATCCCCACCCCCGCCGCCTCCCCCACGTTTCCGGTGCCCATACTGAGTCTCTTGACCACAGGTGTTTTCTTTTTTCAATCGAGTTTTATTCTTTACTGAAAATCTTAATCACCCTTTCGTTTTCTGGTTGCACGAGGAAGTCTTACCGGCATGGGCGTCAGCAGACGGGGACGGGGAGGGGGTACATCACATGATTTGTCCCCCCCCCCCCCCCCCCCCCCCCCACTTTTTGGGGATCAGAAGTAAAAGAAACGTTTGAAGTATACAGAAGACCCTGTAAATATGCCCCAAATTGCATTATTTCAAGCAAGAAATGCAAAAAGCTCCCTACCGTTGGAGGGGAACACCCTAATCCGGCGCGCGCCACATAATAAGCGAAAACAATACTTTGCCTAGATGATGAGCTAGCGAGACTGTACTAGCTCGTACCCGGACCCGTACCCGTACCGTGGGTAGGCAAGCTGGCAAACACTGTTCAAGAGTTGGAAACGAAGTTTAACGTTATAACTTTATTTTCCGGCATTATCAGATCGGTTATTTAGAGGTGAGTGATTCAGGATAGAGGGTCATTCTATGTATAGATTAAATCTAGAATCTATGCCATAATCTGCGCCATGATTATGCAAAAATATAGACCCTAAATAATTGTTGAGACTGAGAGCAGCAGCACTTCGTCGTTATCGGGCTGCTGACGAGCTCTTTGCCTGGTGGGTCGGCGTCGCGTTGACGGAGATCATGATCAGACCTCGGCCTCGGCTCCTGATTTTGGGTCGGCTGGGTCCTTCTGATATCATATGTGCAGTTTTTACTTCAAATTTCTTCTTTATAACATAATAATAGCAGACATGAAAACGGCTAGGGGCAAGACTTCCTTTTGCGAAAGCCACCCACCCATCATGCAAGGTGTGCTTTATTCCGTTAGCAAATTTGGGTGGCTGTCGCAAAAGGAAGTCTTTTACTGTTCTAGCTTTCCCGGCTAGGAATTTACTTGAGCAATACATAGACTCTATATGGAATAATTAACTGTATGATGCTGATAATAAATTGTGTATTGGTGAAGTAATTCCTAACTGTTACTGTTAGTTTTAGCCATTCAGGGCCCTGTTGCATTAGGCCTAGGTTTTATTGGTTGATTTTTTTATTGTGGTGATAGTCGACAGCGGTTGGCATGATATGCCCAAGGTTATTTTAAGCTCTTTCCAAAGACACAAGTGCCATCCCAACATATTTCAATTTTTAAAACTTTAATCATCTACAAGAAGTCTAACAAGTAATAATAAATGTATTAATATTGGAATGAACAGTGAGCATCTGGAAGAATCTTCAGGAGTGAAGGAGGCAGAGTGAACAAAAGAAGAAGAAGAGGAAGAAGGAGGAGGAGGAGGAGGAGAAGAAGGAGGAGGAGGGTGTATTGAACAAACACAATGGGCATGATGGGGTGGGGGGTGCAGTTGGTTACTCTAGACCCTATTTCAGACTAGGACTCCCAGAATTTAGTAACAGAAAAAAAAGGAATTGAAGCACAGCAATCAAGGAGAGATTTAGTATAGACTATAGTGCATGTTTTATTTTTGCTTGATCTCCAGACTCCAGCTCCAGGTGTTTTTAATATGGAAGCTCAGACAACTGAACCTGACCTAGTTGTAGGTAAGAAAATGTCATTTACAAATGCAACTTTTTACACAAGTAACTTAGATATGTCATTTATAAGGCACTTTATCATAAGTCAGAGCTAATTTGGAACACAGCCTTTAGACGATCAAAGACGCAGGATGAGTCTTTCGATAAGCGGCCTAAAACTAGGGACAATGGCTAATTTGGAGATGTAAAAATGACATGATTGTATGTTATTCCAGCAACGGCATTGTCCTTGTGAAAGTTTTAATGAGATATTTTGAAAAATAAAACTTTAGAATATACACTGTGAGAATAAGGGAGGACATATCATCACAGGAATGAAATAGCTATTTGTGTACAGTCCTTCTGTAATTCTGTAATTTCATTTTGGCCCGAATTCACAAAGGTGGTTTTGAAACCATGGTTTATGCATATTTCATGCATTAAGAGCGCTTGATTTAGCACTCACATTGAGAGAGGTCCAATAATGAATGTGTGCTTTTGACAAAGGGCGCTAAATTCATGCCTGTTGCTATGGTTTGAAACCACTGTTTTGTTTAAATGAGCCCACAGTTTATGTAAATTAATTTGAATAAACTGTGGTTTCAAGTTATGGCAACAGGCATGAATTCATTTATATAAACTGTGGTTTCAAACTATGGCAACAGGCATGAATTTAGCGCTCTTTGACAAAAAGCGCGCATTCATTATTGGACCTTTCCCAATGTATGCGCTAAATCAAGTGCTCTTAATGCATGAAATCTGTATAAACCATGGTTTCAAAACCACCTTTGTGAATTCAGGCCATTATGTTTATTTGTGAGTCTTCATAAGAACTCACATAAAAACCCAGTTATAAAGAAGTTGCAGTTGCATTGTACCTGTACACTATGGCAAATTGCAATACACAAATGGAGGGTCTAATTCAGTAGTTTACATGGCAAACCCAGCCCTTAATCTATATGCTTTCTATAGAAGTTTGAAATGGCAACTTTATATCATTGGATTTGCCATGAATTGCAGATTCATTGTATTCAAAAATTTTTGGAAATGTTTTGTTCTCGGAAAAAGTGACTACATTGTGTAGTGGTAAAAGAATAACCATTGCATGACTCCCGTACAATTTATTAATAGGCAATGGGAGAGTGTAACATTCAGTCTTTTGAAAGATGCCGTTAATATTGTATAGATGGAGTACCTTCCGCTGTTTCAAGTGTATGATGGGAAAGAATCATACTGTATTTTTTATTTCATTTAAAGTGATTACACAATGGTAAATTTTTTTTTATATATGATCAAGAATAGAATTCTAAGAAGAATAACATTAAAAATTTGATGATTTTCAATCGAAATCAATACATTTTGGCTAATTTTCTCATAAAAAGTCAAAGAGTTGACCAAAGTATGAGGATGACGCTAGACTGTACAATATACAAATAGCGAATAGACATGAGTGCGATGGTACGAGATTTCGCATGAGGTGAAAGAGCGACCTTCTATTCAACGAGGCGAAGCAGAGTTTAATAGAAGTTACGTCGCGATCTTTCACCGAATGCGAAATCTCGTACCATTGCACGAATTAGAATATTCGCTATTTGTATTGTACAACGCCTCAGAAGTCTGAGAAATTGATGAAAATCAAGAAAAAACAGTGACATTTTGGTTAAGAAATCAAGGTTTATAAAGCAGGAAAAGAAGTTCCGACTGCAAAAAAAAAAAAAGCGGCTGGTGCCGGCATAGTCTGTGCGCGTGCGCGTGCGCGTATCTATAGCAGTGCGCGAACGCGACTTGCTGCATAGCCCTATAGCTATGGCATAGCCTGAGTTGAGCATGCAAATATCAATACGCGTATAGGGTCTACAACGCAAGCTACTTGTGACATCACAAAAGAAATAAAAGAAGTAATTTGTGGGAATCTACTGTGACGTCACGCTAACCGTGCAATGGTACATTTTGGATGGTACATTTTGGATGGTACGAGTGCAATGGTACGAATATCGCGCGTTCAGCTCCCATAGACTTGCGTACAACAAGCTGAGTAGGCGTTGTACAATATGTATTATACCTTGCGTGCATTTTGCTAGAATTGGGCACTTGAAACTGGGTCACAGCTGAGGGGTCAAAAATATCCTGAAATCTTACCACATTTTGGGGTTCCTTGGCAACACAAATTTTTAATAAACTTTTGGCAGATGATTTTCTGTTAATAAAATCGTGCTCTTTTAAATGAACAAACGTTGCTTTAGCATTGGGTACCCCCTTTAATAATTTTAAATTTTTTTCATTTATACAGGAGTAAAGAGAGATTTTGGCTCCTTTCATTCTTCTAATGTGCAGGAACTCATTGAAGCACCAGAGGTAGGTGTTGTGTATACAGCATGCCCTGCAACACACCGAGCCATTATATTGCTTCACAAAACTGTAATGAATACAAGTTGGCCAACAGTCCATTCGGACATGAGTCTTAAAATTGATACTTATTTCAATGTGATATTAGTCAATTGACAGTTTCATTAAACAATGCCCTGGGGTCATCAGCTGCAGCCAGAGGCTGCATCTGTTGTGTATAAATCTCTGCCTCTGGATGGACCCATGGCATGAGTGATATTCAGTGGAGTCCAAATAATTTCATATTTTCATCAGGACCACCAACCAACATAAATGCCTTGTGTGCCACTGTCACAATACTTGGACAAAAAGCTGGTGAATTCACATACCGGTACCATATTTTTACAATTAAAAAAATCTGTGGCACTAGAACATCAAAAATAGGAGGCTTGAACTTGAAGTATGAAAACGAAGTTGTCTCGGATAGTCCCTCTCTTTAGTGACCACCTAAACCCTGGGTTTTTAATTTGTTTTGCAGGCCCAAAATACTTCTTTAATTACACGGTGAGTCATTGAGTAATTATCAGTAATAGCATGCACATTAACGCAATGGGCAGCATCTCTTCCTGAATATTAACCATTGGGATTCTAAATTGTGAGACTGAGTGAAGTGTGTGAGCACAAATTTTGACTATTCATCATCAAATGTAAGCCCCTATTACCATGACAAGATAGAAAAATAAAATATAATTAAACACCTTACTTCCTGAAAATGAACATGATGACGTGTCAGAAGTGATGAGTGTAAATTGTAATCTAACAATTAAAGGGATTAGGGGTTAACTCCCTCCTCCCCTTTGTCATTAAGTCTACAAATGGGGGAGCTGGATCACTTTCACATATTTCTCACCATTCCATATGTTATCATGGATGGTTACTGGTATCATCCTTATCCTGTGCCTGGTTTTGAGATCAGGGAGTCTGAACCATAAATTCATACAATTTAGAATTTAACCCATTCGTGACAGAGGTCCACATTTTGTGGTTTGGCCTAATAACATTTGATGCAAAGCTCTAAAAATCATACTAAATACATGAGCAGAAAGAGCAAAAAATTCTACACAAACTGTGCTCATTTTGGTTGTGTCAATATTTGTTGTTTGATGCTGAAAATTTTTAAAAGGAAATAAGCATTAAAATCCTTAAATTGGCAATGTGATAGGAAGTTTAAAATCACTCTTTTCTCCTGCAAATTGGCAACTTTTTGACCTCATCATACTTTTTGTCAATTTATTTCCATTTCAGATACATGATGTTTTATTTAAAAAATGTAGCAATAAAATAAAAAATGTTGGTGTTGCCAGTTTGAAGAAAAAAAGCTGATCAAATTAGGCTTCAAATAATTCCTCTCACGAATGGGTTAAACATTAGCGTTCATGGATATTTTTTGTACTGAGAGCTAAAGCTGGCAGTTTGCTGCCTTCTCTTTGTGGAGAGAGGAAATTTACTTTTGCTTTATAATGTTGTTTGCAGTAGCCTAGCAGCAGGGGGCAGCATGTAGGTGTTTTGACCATGACCATATTGCTTTAGGGGAATGGGCTGTATTGGATGTGTGTTGTATGATCTTTAAGTTTTTACTGCAATAAAATGATACGAGTGACCTACTGTTCTTATTTGTTTTCTTGATTTTTATATGTGTTCAGGAGTCCTACTCGCCACCCAATTTTCCAGTCGTCATACCAGAGTTTACTGATTGCAAAGACTTGAAGTTTGGTGAGGAAACAAGAAGGAAGCACTTTTTGCTAGAGGTAAAATGAGTGTTCTGTTGTAACAAAGTTTGCTGAATCAATAATTTTCTAAAGGAGTTAAGAATGCATTTAATGGGAACTTAGAGGTGTTGTGGATCAGTGGATAAGTCTCCGGACTTTGAACCACAGGTTCCGGGGTTCAAATCCCTCCGCTGCACTCACGTCCTTTGGCAAGACGTCTATCTACATTTGTCAATCTCCACCCAGGTGTAGTAAATGGGTACCCGGTAGGAAGAAATTCCTTGAATGCTTGAGTGCCTGATCAGGGTAGCCATGCTAAAGCCGGGGTAATGATATGCAGCGCTTAGAAACATTTGTATTAAGTGCTATAAAAATGTTGCATATTATTAACTAATCCATATTCAGACCATCTCAGACACATGATGTATGTAAATTATTTTGATACATGAAAAAGATGGGGTACAGTTCTGTTTCTTTTATTATTATTATTGTATAGGACTGCACATTCCTCAACCATGGCGCATTTGGAGCTACTCTAAAAGATGCCGTGGATGTAGCCCAACGCTGGCAGCGTTACATAGAAAGACAACCTCTTAGATTCTTTGACAGGGAGGTCCTTCCACACATGGCTTATATTACCAGGAGACTGGCCAAATTTGTAGGTATGTGCTGGTTGAAAATAGTGTGGTGGTATTCTTATTCAATTTCATAATAGTAGTCGTGACAACACACATGTACACCACTTTCTGCTATACTGCATAAACTAAGTGTTGAAAAAAAAAGATTAATAGTAGTTGTTATCTTGAAAGTTACAACTCATTTTGGATTGAAGTTTTTAACATAGTAAAGTAAGATGTCATACATATTTGTGAAATTTATTTTGAGTAATATTCTTAGGATAATGCTCTGAATATTTGTCTAGAATAGGTTTTTCACTTTTTTAAAACCCTTTGTTACATATTTTTTCTATACCAGTAAATAATTGAAAGTATAGTAAGTACTATTAGGTATCTGTCATTTTCTACAGCCGTTTGCTATAATAGTTCAATGAATTATGACTATCAGAATAGCTGTTGTGGAATTTTAGGTGCATTGCCCAATATCAGTTGTTGTGCTCTTTAATAATAAATCTCTGGTATTCACAGATTTTGCATCCTCGATTTTTCAAAAAATGAAAACTTAGCTGATTGAATATTCAGAGCTGTATTATAAGCATATTATGTGACTGAATTTCACAAATTTTGTTCTAAATAAATTTTACATATAGTTCATCTTTACTATTTAAAAATCTTGGTCTGATACAGTTCATGTCTTCTTTTAACAATCAAAAGTATCAAATATTTAATTTCACATTTAGTGCAATCGAGTAGATGTTAGCTGATGTTTCACTGTAATAAAAAAGTAAAATACTTTTAAACTTGCGTGGACATGTAACTGGTATCATCCTTATTGAATTTATTCGTTCATATTTTACCCCTTTTTCAAAGGAAGTGAAGCAAGTGGAATAGTCCTTGTCCCCAATGTCACCACTGCCATCAATGCTGCTGTCAGAAGCATTCCATTCAAGAAGGGGGAAAAGATATTCTGCTTGAGCATCACATACGGTAAATGATTTGAGAGTACTACAGCATTCTTGTAAATTCAAAGTATGGATTTGTACATGTATGTTAATTGGCATCACGGATGACATTGGCTACACAAAATACCATGCATGTTTAGGTATTTGTTATCGGAGGAGCACTCATTTTGCATTTTTTTAAATAGATGCACTGGATAAAAGTAAAACATTACATTTTCCCCTTATCAAAAGTGATTGTCGGTGGTTTTTTATCAAGCCAGCAAGGTGGAGCGAGACTAAGGTATCCGTAACGGCGTCCATCCGTCAAGCAAAGGTCAGATGAGGTCAAATGTTAAAATTTTCCTGCAAGAATGATTGCACACGAATGTGGCGAGACACGTTATGGCTGTAGCCTTGTTTAACTTCAACTTTTTTTATCTTTACTCTTTTAACATTAAACTTTTCAAAGGAAGTGTCTCAGTTGACTGTTTCAATCACTGTGGATTGAAATCGGAGACTGCCGCACTGATTTCTCATACAATACCTATACACTGTTTGTATCATAAAAGTCCCAGTTGTCTCTGGTAAAGAGTTAGTGAATATTACAGTCTCATCTACTGCCTTCCATTTCTCTTTCTCTTTTCTTTCTATCTTCATGTGCTCTTTCTTCCCACCCCCTGCCCCTGATCATCCCTTTTCTACCACCCCTTTGTGTTCTTGATACTCACATGTAGGTGCTGTAAAGAAGCTCCTCAAGCACACAGCTGAATCTCTCCAGCTTGAATACCAGGAAGAACATCTTAGTCTACCTCTCACATCAAACCAAGAGGTAATTTAGGTGTGCAACTCATTAAAACTGGGAATCATCGTACAGTCGGGCGGTCGGTCCGTTGCAAATCTTGTGGAACCAACTACTTCCTCATTTTTCAAGCAATGCTCATGAAATAAGGCACACACGTCAGTCTTGGGATGAAGATGTGCAAGACGTATATTTTTAATGTGGCAGGTTGCCATGGTAATGGCATATCATGTCAACAAATCAGTGGGGATTCTTGCAGATTGAACTACTTCCTCATTTTTTGAGCAATGCTCATTTAATTTGGCACACATATTGGTCTTGGGATGAAGATATGCAAAACATGTTTTCATTATGTCAGAAATTGCGTTGCCATGGTAATGGCATGGCAATGCAGGAATGGAATGTATGGAATGCTTGGGAAATTTAGCACACACATTGGGGCAGGGGTATTAATCACCTTCGGTGATATTTTTTTAAGGGCAGGAATAAAGGCAAGACTAAAATTTATAATCCCTTTTTCTTTAAATTTGTGGAAGGGGAAGGATGGAAGGAAATAGATACATGTACAAGAGTGGAGGATACAATGCAAGTAAAAGATGTAAAACCAAGAAAGGCTGGAAAATGGTATATATCATGATAATTATCACCTTTTGTTTTCTCTTTTCAGATTATTGACTTGGTCTCTTCGAAACTTAGGTGAGTGGTACAGTCTAGGTCAATATGACCACATGGTCAGCACGTAATGATTCAAACAAACCTGCTTCATGATTTAAAATAGAAATGAAAGGGATAAACAGTGCATCAAATTACACTAATATTATTTTGAATGCTTCAAATGTATTTGAAAATACAGTCAAACCTGCTATAGTGACAACCTGTATAAAAAAAAAACACCTGTCTATAATACGGAATACAATTTTTGTTTCCCTTGAATAGTTTTTCCCATTGAAAAAAAATATATTAAAGGAACCTGTCCATAAAGACCACCTACTCATAAAGACCAAATTGCTTGTCTCCCCTGGACGGTCTTTATGTACAGGTTACTGTAAATGCAGAAAAATTTGTGGTACATGAATTTTCGCGGATTTTGCGCTATTTTTGGCAAGTGCGAATTCTAGAACTCGTGAAAATATTAGCACAATTTATTATGCTTGTTTTGAACATATACTGAATTGCAGCTTCAGCTAGCTGGACATGTTTGAATCCAATTGATTGTAGAGTATGTGTGTAGAGATGTCCTGCTGTATACATTTGAATGGACTGCGTGTGTGTGTGAAATGTTACGGTAAATGAAGCCGCACTGGTGATGATACTGCATGTATTGTACGATATATGCCATGAAACATTGCTACAGGAAAACAGTTACTAGTAATTCATATTCAAATGTAACCATTTCAGAGCTATAGCTAGGGCAGAAAAACTATTGTCATGCATTGAAATATCAGATCAAATCTTGCACTTTTTGCAAGGGTGTAATTGAGTTATTGATGAGCAGCTCGAATTTAAGAACCCGCGAATATGTTCTTGGTTCGCATAGCACAAAAAATTCATCATGCGAAAATAACGGAATTTACAGTACACTGTATATGAGGTTGATTTACATGACTAATTTTATTGTTCTTGTCATTTTCCTCATTTACAGTGCAAACACTAGGCTAGCAGTATTTGATCACATTCCAAGCAATGCAGCTTTCATCATGCCTGTCAAAGAGATCATCAGAATCTGCCATGACAGGTTGGTTTTACAAGGCTCCATGGTGGTCTTGACATAATGATAATGATAATATGTTACATTTATATGAGCCTAGGGGGGATTATTTGAACACTTCAGTGTGCTTAACAGTGTTACCATTATTACCCCTCATCACTAGATTTCTAGCCTACACACAAGTGTGCACCATCTCCACTCCTTTGGGAGCATTCCTTCCTTTTTGCACTGTTCACAATTCATCCATCTATGCATGCAGGGCAGTGGCAAAGGCAGTCACATCAGCTTTCGGCAATGCTCTCATGTACCTATTTTCTCCTGGATGTTGGGTGGTGTCAAGATGAAGATGACATACTCTCTCTCAGTATTCAAAACTGTCACTGAAATTTATCTGATCTCCCAGTAGTTTTGAATGTTTTCATTACCTGGACTTCCCTTCTTACATGTTCTTGGTGTTGTCTTTCCTTTTTATAAGACCTTCCGCTGTCATATGTTTTATGTTTCATGCTTTATTAAAGATTCTGTACTGATTGATGGGGCCCATGCTGTCAGCACATTACCACTTGATATGAAGGACTTGAACCCTAACTACAATACAGCCAATGCCCGCTAGTGGTCATTTGGTCCTCTATTGACCAGTGGGGCCCATGCATCACTGTTCAAAATACAGCATTCTCCTCTACGATACCGTTTTTTTCTTAGGGGTGTACCAGTGCTGATTGATGGGGCCCATGCCCTTGGTACATTACCACTCAGCATGAGAGACTTGAACCCTGACTACTACACTTCCAACGCTCACAAGTGGCTATGCAACCCCAAGGGGTGTGCATTTCTCTACGTAGGGGAAGAGTTGCGGAGCCAGACGAGACCTCTTGTTATATCTCATGGATTCGGGAGTGGGTTCAACTCGGAGTTCATTTGGTCAGGTAAGGGTCTACCCAGGCCCCTAAAACTCCGCCATTTTGTCCAGATTCATTAGAAGGCCGCCCTAAGCACCCATCAGTATTCATGATAAAAAATGAATAATTCATTTTGTAAGATGCTTCCTACTAGTAGCATTTGGTGGTGCGCGTTATGAAACATTACGCGCATTAGCTTACCCATGCGCAGTTAATGCACAATAAATGCGCATTAAATCAAAATGTTACAATAAAACTGATACGTGCAATAAATATGAATCATGGCGATAATGGTGCTTATCGGCCCCTTCAAAATGATCCGAAAGAGGCGGAGCCTAATGCCATTCGCGTAATGATATCAGCGCGTGCTGCTTTTCGTCTAGTAAATTCATTATATGTCTATGAGTCTACGTATCTCCTGCTATATCCTGCTGAGAGCAGTAAAGGTGTTTACTAATCTGTTCTTTTCAGAGTTCAAGCGGAAGCCCTTTTTGCTATGAGCAAAACAGTATGAATTTAGAAGCAGGATCATTTCCAGTCATTTAGTCATATGAGGCTTCTTCTATTATATCTTATGCTGCTAACAAGGAGGCCATCAAAGTGAACCAATCTCCTGAAAAAAATAGTTTGTTTAGGCCTTTTATCTTTATGTCGTTGTGCGAAAGAACGCGTCCGGAACGCAAAATACAAAAATGCAAAAATTATTGTGTTTTGACATAGTGGAATAGAATTCTAGCAAAGATCATGCCACAAGAAGATTTTATATCAATTTGCAAGGTCTACGTGCTACCTGTGAAATTATCAATCATTGGTTGAAAAATTTGATTTTCAGTGATTTTCCATTTTGCGTTCCAGGCGCATTCTTTCGCACAACGACATAAAGATAAGACGCCTTATAGCTGGTACACGTGAAATAACCTGAGTTAGGTTAAAGTGATTACACAAGGGTTGAAAAAAGTTTGATGTATGATCAAGAATAGAATTCTAAGAACAATAACTTTGATCTTCAATCGAAATCAGTGCATTTTGGCAAATTATTTGTGGCTTGGTCATGGTTGACCTTAGAATTTGATTAAATACGATAAACCAGCAATGACGTAAATGTGGGTACCGGATAACGTGCACTGTAGTTGATGCGCGCGCTAGACTTTACAATATGTAATATACTTAGCGCGCATTTGTGCTAGAATTGCGTGACAAGGTACCCACAATGACATCATTGGGTCAACAGCAGTTGAAACTGGGACATCGCGGAGGTGCCAAAAATAGGCAGAAATCTTACCATATTTTTTGGTTATTGCTTGGCAACACGACTATTTTGGAACTTTAGGCAGATGATTTTCTGCTAGTAAAAATATGCTCTTTTAAATGAAGAAACATTGTTTCAGCATTGGGTATACCCTTTAACACTTGGCAGTGCAGAGTTTTTCCTAGGAGCTAAATTAATCAGTTTTCCTTTCCCAAATTTCCAACAATTATTTGCATTTGTAACTCCTGCCATACTTCTTGAAAATAAAAATATGTATTACATGAAAAAATCTAAATGAAAAGTCCAAAATTGAACAGAAAAATTCGCTATTTGTACACAAAAATAATGATACCGGTGTATGATTTACACTACTTTACCAATTTAAAGAGTTCAATGATTAATCACAAGTGAAACACTCTTATTTGAGAATGCCACAACATACTGCATTGTAAAATGATCCCCGAATTGTCATTGAAAGTTCTCTTCTACTCATGTATCATGTGCAATTCCTAGCATTATGGATGAACAGGGTCCCATTTCATTAAAATTGCTATAAGTAACAACTGCCACATTTCTGTGACCACCGGCGTAAATCCGTTTTGAGGAGTGGGGGGGGGGATGATCACCTTTTTTGCTGATTTTTTGTTTCCATGAACTCACACTTAAGTATACACACACACCCTCATTCACCCGCGCAGACCCCCACACACGTATAATATTATTATTTTGCGAGCGAGCGAAAATTAAGCACTTTGGGGTTTTTAAGAGCATTTCAAATAAAGATTCCACGATATGACCATCATTTATGACATTTTATAAAAAATTCACCAACTGATTAATTGCAATGTCATTTTTTCCGTAAAATGGAGGGGGGATGTTTGTACACATCATCCCCCCCCCCTCGAAAAAGTGGGGATATATCCCCCCATCCCCCCGGGATTTACGCCAGTGACGATGACAAATTTGCTCTCAGCCAATCAGATGCAAGGATTTCAGTAGCTTATAACAGTTATTGCAACTTGTTATTATTCATGAAACAGGGCCCAGATTTTATGAAAGTGTCACTAAAAGAAGACACTGTACTGCTATGGGTTAGCATGTGATGTGAAAAAATGGCTTGTATTTTCTTTCATTAATTTGCAGGGTTGAGAGATTACAGCCCATTCCTGGCTCTGCACACAGTGCTAGATTTCTGGAACGCTGTAGGTGTGAACAGGATACGACAAGGCATGCATGGATTGCTATCACAAGCAGGTGTGTTCAGATTACATGGCAAGTTTCAACGGTTCTAGGACAACTCCCCCGGGAGGACAACTCCCCCGATACGAATCCCACCTGACAACTCCCCCGTGAGCATAGCTCCCCTGGAGAACAGATCCCTCGAGGGCAACTCTCCCCGGAGGACACTTTTCCCGGATGACAACTCCCCAAGGACAGCTCCCCCAGTCCCAGGGGGAGTTGTCCTCCCGGGGGGAGTTGTCCTGATACGAGTTTCAACATAATTCGATAGATCAATCGAAGATTTCAAAGGGTATGGATTGATATAAGATGAAGCAAGAACCTGCATGATATTCAGCTCAATTTTTCACATTGTCAGCATGCATTTTAAGAAGTTTGAATAGTGAAGTCTTAGGTAAGGCCCACCATATGCAGTTGATGGCCAAATCTGTTTAAAGTTTAAAGAGGGGTCAGTGTGTGAGAAACATAGCATTACAAATTCACTGGCACATGTAATGTACATGTATCCATGTTTGCTTGCCTATCAATGTAAGTTCCCTCAGAGCTGCCTCTCCCCCCAAGAAAAAAGAAAAATCCTGTCCATTATATAGAAATTCCATTACATAACCTGGAAAGGGACCAATAAAACTGTTCCCATATATTGCAGCCCAAAACCTTGACGTAAAGTTGATTTTTCATTTTTTGTTTTTCACTTCTAGTTGACCTGCTCATCAAATCATGGAAGACGGGGTTACTAGCTCCAGTGAATATGTGTGGTAAGAACTTTATATTGTAACTGCAACTTGAAACCATTTTCTTAAGTTGTCTTTATGTTTGAATTATATCCTGATTGTGGTACACTTCTCATGGCTTTGTTGTGAAATGCTAGGAAGAAAAGTGTCCATCAAATGATTTAATATCTAAATTAACGGAAAGTGATTATTAGAAAAAAGCAGCAAAGCAAAACATGCCCCCAAGCATACTCGTCTGTTGGAGGAGTTGTACATGTACATGAAGAGAAATGTGAAGCATTACATTCTTAACCCTTATTCTGTCAGCCGCATATTCCCTCGGTGCCACATTTGTTGCAGGGGTGCTTAAGTATACATAAGTGAACATGCAACTATGTATGTATTTGGCAACGCTACGGAGGCTCGTGTACTTGGCAGTTCAAGGGTTAATGTCATAAGATTTTGCTCCAGCAATTTCTGGGAAGTTTACACGAATATGTACGATTGAGCCATAGGAGTGTATCTTGCTAAACAAGAAATTTTTTTGAATGTTGAATACATGCAGCACCTGTAATGAAGTTAAACTTAAAATTTTGTTTTACATTATGTTTGACTAGGATCTATGGCCCTGGTAGAGTTACCTCCTGAACTGAGTCATGACCAGGCTGTGGAGTACTCCCTGGCCGAATCCATACAGAATAAATTATATCATCAGTATGATATTGAGGTAAGGCTGAATGAATGCTCTGCAAGGGGTAATTAAAACTTTGTTCTGGTGATAAATGCTCCAGGTTGTCTTTTATCAGATATACGGGGTTATAGCAAGGGGTGCAATTGGACTTAGTTTTAAACTCGAGGTCCACATTCATAAATGATGTTTAAATTTAAACCATGGTTTAAATCTTCCAAAAGGGTAAAACGTTTCAACCCATCAGCGACTTGAACCGGTTTGCCCCTGTTTTAAGTCTGTGGGAATAAAAGACTTTGGTATTGAACCGGTTAAATGTTGGCGTCAAATGCATGTGTGTACCCCTGTATTTTTCAGGGGTGGTATTCTGAGACTGTTTTAACTCTGTTTTAAGTCTGTTTTAGCAAATCGGTATTCTGAACACCGTTTTATCTCTGTTTTAACTTTTTTTTTAAGTTTTGTTTTATCTTTCTGACCGCGCATCTTACTTTGCATGCCTGGCGCAAGTCGGGCCCAAGTCGGGCCCAAGTAGTGCGCAAGCGCGTAAAAATACCACATGTAATAACACGGTATTCTGAAGACCGTTTTATCTCCTGTTTTAACTCTTTCCGCTTGACATTTCATGCTCATGAGATAAACAGTGTGGGAGGTGTTTTAACTTTGCATGCAGTATGTCATGGCAGCAATTTTTCTCGCTCATAAATGGTTTGGGTTGGAATGAGGGGGATAACGAGATTCAATAAACCTTGCTTTTATTCCCGAAACAACATTTCGAAAGAATTTTTACCTCAGGTGGAGAAATTTGGCAATTGTCTGCAATAATATCAGAGATGATTTGCACAACTAATTCTGTCACATCATCACATCTGATATTAAAGCAAGAAACTAAGCGCAAACTAATGCGCTCATTACAGCGCGAATATATAAGTTCACGCATTTCACACACCCCTTCCCCAGGGAGCGATCTTATTGGCTGAGTCAGCTTAGACTCATCTCTTAACAACTTTCCCCATTGGATAATATCTTTGTGGTGGCTGTAGCTTTGATGACTTACAACACCGTTAAAACAGTTCTCAGAATACCGTTTAAAGACTGTTTTAGCGGTGTTGTAAATCACTGACTTAAAACAGAAGTTATAACAGAACTTAAAACACAGTCAAAACGGTGTTCAGAATACCACCCTAGGACATCTCCTTGTCCCAAAAATATGACATTGTCTCTTCTTCATACAGGTTCCCATCAAAGCTCTTCAGGGCAGGCTGTATGTCAGAATCTCTTCCCACATCTACAACGAGCTTCCAGAGTATGAAAGACTGGCTTCCGCTGTCCTAGAGATAGCAAGCTCCGAGGGAAGTGATCAGGCAAGCAATGCAAAAGTTAGGAAGCTTGATTCAAGGTGATGACGCTAGGGAGGTCTTTCAGGCCTCCTCTGATTTGATTAAACCGCCCAAATGTAGGAGTAATTGGATCTTCTAGGGGACAGTCTGAGTAATAAAAGAAATCATGAAATTTGATTTGATTTGTTTTGATTAGATGTTGGCAATGATTTGACCTTTCCCAGCTGTCTAAAGCACAGACCAAAAGATTGCATTTAACCCCTTCTGGATAGGAATAATTACAAAACTACTTTGATCACTTTTTCTCAATCAAATTGGCAACACCAGTATTTTGTTTGAATTGCTAATTTCATATTAAACACATGCCTCTACTTCTGTGCTCTTAGTCAACATATCGTAAAAGTGTAATGAGGAATGATGTTCATTAATCTCGAGTATTGCAGTCAATCATGATTTTCAACATTTTGAATCAAGTCTGATCAAATTTGGCCGATCATTGGCAAAATCTAGTTTTCCAAGTTGCATAACCAAACAGCAATAATCATATCCAACTAGACAATGGATGTGTAATGGAGAGGTGGTGTGTTGCAGTGTGATTAATAATGAATGATATAGAACATTTCGTTGTCGGCCTTACAAGCTGGCGAAAAGCCAAAATTGAGTCAAAAAATAAATTTTCACAATTTTGCATATTTGGTTAATATATGTCAGAATCTATCGAGTGACAAATTCCATCGCTCAATTTTGTTTATTTTTAAAGAAATCCTGTTTTTTATGTTATGGGGTGAACAGCAAATAGCACTTTCCGGTCTTACGAACCAGCAAATAGACCCCCTACATTTGCTTCACACGCATTATCCCTTGTCAGATTTCCATTCTTACTTTGATTAAACCGCCCAAATTTAGGAGTAATTGGATCTTCTAGGGGTCAGTCTGAACAATAGGGTATCAGAATCACCGCTACCTTAATCCCTGTTTAGGGTGCTTTTCAGATTTTGAAATTTGTTGACCCACATACGCATCCAGAATACGCGAAGCGATATTTGGATGGTGCACGGTGAATAGCACTGTGTGGTCTTACGAACCGGCAGATAGGTGTCGAATAGTGTATATTTCTGACTGGGTGTGCGATTTTTTTCGTTCTTTAATACGAACCAGCGAATAGGTTTGTAAGCTTATAATATGAGTTTTCTTTATATATGGTGCTTAATGCAAACATGATATCAAAATACAGTATATAAACTCTTTTACCCCATAGACCTGTACACAAAAAATGTATGCACACAAAGTGGCGCCACAGAGTAGCCTCATATCTGAAAGCACCTTCATGGAAAGTGAGATGCTTTCCAATTCTTTGACATGGCCACTGCAAAATGTTTTTCAGCTGGTGAGAGTCTAGATTTGGGAAGTCTGTATGTGTCAGTTGTTGAGCGAGGATTACGGGATTCTTTGTATATCCCCATAGTAAAACTAAAATCACTCTCGGTGACCGTGCATTTGCCATTGCTGCTCCAAAACTGTGGGATAAGCTTGTCAATTGAAATTAGAAGCTATACATCCGTAAATGTCTTTAAATCCAAGTTGAAATCATATTTGTTCATTTAAGGTAATATGTTTTTTGGAATTAAGTAAAAAGGAGCTCTGAACCAGCGCAGCTGAATATATCTGTATATTAACTGTGCTATATAAATTTATGCTTATTATTATTATTATTATTATTATTTTTATTTCATTTCCAGGAGAACATAGTATCAATGATCAACAATACCATATACAAAATACAATAACAGAAGAGTAAGCAAGCACAAAAAAGGAAAACAACACCAGCTAAAGGTCAAAATATCCTGAAATCTTACCACATTTGGGGGTTCCCTTGGCAACAGGACTTTAAAAAAAACTTTAGACAGATGATTTTCTGGTAATAAAATCATGCTTTTTTTATATGAACTAACATTGTTTCAGCATTGGGTACCCCCTTTAAGGGTGAAGTATAAATTCTAGACCCAAGGCCAAAGATTAATCTAGTGTGAGTATCACTTCATGGGAGATAACTGTTTTCTCATTTTCTTTGTGCATTGTACAACATGAGGTACTTTTACACTGAAATACCAGTGTCACAAAGTCACATTGTCACAAATGGGCTTTACATAAGCTTCAAATGTCAATTGAAAGTATTGTCATGTTTTTTAACTCCATGAGCATTTTTTCGCATTAGTGCACATTCGTATAATTGAATTGAACAATTGTGATAATTAGCTTTCTCCTTCACCACTCTACAAGTGAAACTAAAAAGTAGCTATTGTGCTTTACCAGTATCAGTACTACACTAAGGAAGTAGAATAAAGGAAGTATCAAAAGAACAAGTGTCATTATTTTCTTCTCAAAATTAATTGAGCATGTAGTGAAATAGTTTTTAAATATATTTTGTATGTTTCAAGTGTGACATCAGTATTTCAATGACCAGTCCAGTACTTGATTGAGAAAACACGTAAACCTGTATGTATATCTCAGATTGATTTTAATAAAAGCGTACAATAAACAATATCTTATTTATAGTGCATAGTCTTCATTTTATCTTAACAATATGACTTAAGACTTACAATAATGGTGTTAAAAAGTGAGCATATTTTGACATAATTAAAAAAGCACTGTATTCTTTGTGGCAATCTATCATTTTATTCTCCTGTGTTAAATAAATACATACATACATACCATTGCGCATTACTCTGATATTTTCATAGAAATAAATTCTGTCATGTACAAAGAAAATACGCATAATTACAGCATGTACTCTGTATAACAATAAACTGACTGAAAAGTCATGTATGCATATAAACGATGGTGTTTTTTTTTTTTTTTTTTTTTTTCTAAGTTTGCAGATCAGATCAAGAATATGCTTGTGTACTAGTAGTTATAGTGAAGTTTTATTTTGGTTTAAGTTAGTATTTGATTTGAATTACATTCTGTTGCTATCATTGCCTTCTTCTGTCCTAACTCAGTATCTTCTTTGTTTTGTTCTAAAAGACATAGGAAGTGTGGTATTAGCAGCTGTACAAATATGGTTTATAATAATGATTAAAGTCCACTCCTATATGAAGACTAAAGTCCACAGTTTGGTGCACCATAAGCTTTCTAGATAGGGGAAGAATTGAACTGACTTTGAATAACTGAAAACTGCCCAACTGGTGTTAAAGTGATTACACAATGGTAAAAAATATTTTGATATATGATCGAGAATAGAATTCTAAGAAACATTACATTAAAAATATGATGATTTTCAATCGAAATCAGTGCATTTTGGCTAATTTTATCATAAAAAGTCAAGAGCTGACCCAAAAAAATTTGAGGATGAGGTATGACGTAAAAGTGGGTACCCAGCTTCGCGCATTGCAGTTGTGCTGCGCGCTAGACTGTGCAATATGTATTATACCTTGCGCGCATTTTGCTATAAGTGCGCGACAAGGTACCCACTTTGACGTCATTTTGACGTAAAAGTGGGTACCCAGTTGAAACTGGGTCACAGCTGAGGGGTCAAAAATATCCTGAAATCTTACCTCATTTGGGGGTTTCCTTAGCAACACGACTTTTAAAAAACTTCAGGCAGATGATTTTCTGCTAATAAAATCGTGCTCTTTCAAATGAGCTAACATTGTTTCAGCATTGGGTACCCCCTTTAAATACTACAGAGAAGCTTGAATTGTCCTGAAATTTATGGGACTATTCAGTAGTTCTATCATTAAAGATTTTACATGTTTGAATATTCATAGCAAATGCTGGATATTCCAAAGTCTTCTAAACTCGGACACTACCACTTCAGATTGCAGTGCGTGAGATTGATCTAGTAGATCTGAAGTACTGCAATGACAGAGCAAGGAGAAGTCAAATAGTTTTATGATTGGTCTATCGATGGGTCCAGATGAGGGCCAGATTGCAGTGCGTGAGATGGATTTAGTAGATCTGAAGTACTGCAATCAGAGCAAGGAGAAGGAGTAGTCCTATAATTGGTCTAACTATGGGTCCAGATGAGGGCCGATTTTCTTTATCGTAGAGTATGATTCTTCCTTCCACTTCAGCATTGAGGGGAGAGTTTGACTGGATGTAGCTTGATGTTACATCAACATCATTATTTCCTGGAGGAAAAAGTAAATTGTAGAGAGAGAGAAAATCATTCATAGATTGTTTTTTTTTTTTTGTATGTCAAGCCACCGAGGTTGAGCGAGATTAAGGGATCCTTAGCGGTGTCCGTCCTTCTATCCGTCTGAGACGCTTATGGAACTTTAAAAACTTTGCGACCAATTGTCCGTTTGTGAGCAAACTTGGATGGTAGATGCTCTTTAGGGACCTCAGTGTTATTTGGGGGTCAAAGGTCATATATGTAGGTTAAAGGTCAAATGAGGTCAGATGTTATTTCACTGGCCATCATGCCATTACGTTCTTCGATATAGAGGCTGCCATTTTGAATTGCAAACTTAAGTTAAGCAAACTGAGGCTACAGCCCATCCTTATATATTTCAACCTTTTCAATACTGCCGTCATGTTTAAAGAAAAATGTAGAGGTGAGTTGAAAGCAAAATTCTCCACTGAACCAAACATGAATGGTTAAAATACTGTTGGATTTTGGGCAGTTTTTAGAAGTAATGAGACCCTTCATTTCAATTATCTCTGTCCACAGAAATGGGGGGGGGAGGAAAAAAACCAGAAGTTTTAAAGGCCCCTTTCCCTACATGTTCAAGTTTCAAGTTTCAAATTTCATTGATTTAAATCCCTATATATTGGATTATCCTCAATTTTTCCCAAAGTGCAACAAAAAATAATTACAAAATATAACAGAAACGAACAGAGTATAGCATAGATAACGTAATAAACCAGGATTTTCAGAAAATATAACAAAATAGAACAGAATATGACAAAAGATACCAGAATATAACAAAACATATCAGAGTATAACAACATTTTGAGTGTATAACAAAAACTTGAAATAAAAAAAAAAAATTAACACCGACAAGATATCTATCTTCCGGAGGCACTAAATCCAAACATGTCTATTTCAAACAAGATTTGGAACATATACACTTACAAAATTTGAGTTGGAGTAAAACCCCTGGAATTGCCAAATGCCCCTTCTAGTCCTTCTGGACCATGATATCATCCACTCCCCCCCCCCCCACAAATCCCTACTTACCACTGATATGTTCAATCTTGTTCTCTTTCACGACATCGTAACCCCCGCCCCCACCAGCCATGTAGCTGTTCATGATGACCTCGTACTCGGCTTCAGGGTGGACGTCCATGAGCTGGTTAGTGCCGTCGTCTGTGCACGTCATACAGCGAAACTGCGCTCTGTACAACCTGTCACCACTCTCCCGAGTCAGATCATACTCAATCACCATTCCTTGATAGGTATTAAACAACAACATAATAATAGATGCAGTCATAAAGTGCAACTACACTACATCTATTCAAGATTTCAAGGAATTTCTAAGCAGGTACCTATTTACCTCACCTGGGTGGAGAGTGGCGAATGTAGATAAATACCTTCCTAAAGAATGTTGGCACCAGGTATTCATGCACGTAATGTACAGAGTGAGCCTACAAAATTTCATTGTATTGTGTATTTCTGATCACACATTTGCTCTTCATGTCATCTGTTTAGAGCCAGAAGGGCATCATTTATACAGACTTAATACTCCTCTGGCTCCAAACAGACGATATGTGCTTTTTCCATTAACCCATAGCAGTACAGAGCTTTCTTGAGGTCTAAATAAATCATCTTCAATCCTCAAATTGGCAATACAAATTATTTTTTTCCACGTTTACTTAGCTTGAAAAAAAATAAATATGGATATAACATAAACCAAAATGAAATATAATTGTACAATTGAATCAGAAATTGCCAATTTGAACACAGAAATAATGATTATGAATTATTCACTGCATTGCCCATTTAAATAGTTTAATGATTAGTTACACTTAAACTGCTCTAATTCGAGAACGCCACACCATACAGCGATGGAAATGGGCTCAAATTTGTCAGTGCATTTTTCTCTTTCTGCTCATGTATGATATGTACTGCCCAACATTCTGGACCAACAGATACTGCAAAAGCGTCTCCTAAAGGTGACACTGTACCTCTATGGGTTAAAAGAAATGGGGGGGGGGGGTTGACTTGTGTTGTTGTAGGTTAGGTTTAGTGGTCGAGTTAGGCATTAACCTATGTGTTAAAGACCCCTTTCAGTCAAGAATATACTGTGTACTCAGCCCACCACCGATTATTCCTTTGCAAATATGTTGCCCTGTTCAGTATAGATTAATGATTTACAAGAAACTCTTGCCTGAGACTTGCAGGAAACCATAGATTGGCATGGTGGGGTCAAAGGTCATCATTGGTACCTCCAGAACGTTGAGAAGGTCGCTGCCCTTCAGACGAACCTTGTCAATGGTGTTACCGTAGGGCATTATCGTGATGAGATGCCCAGTTGTGATGTTTCCTGATTGACCACAAGAGGATTCATTATTCAGAATGACAAAAAAAGGATAACAGAATTTACAAAAGCATGGATGACATTCCAAAGGCCTTTTAAGATCAAATTACCTTGCCTTCTGACAAATGATTTTGAGGAAAAGGAGTGCACTAGCTCAATTAGCACACCTTGTGACCTAGTAAGATTGACCGGTAATTTCCTTTGTACTTCCTGTGACTTTTAAACCTTGACCAGCTACTCTACCCTGCAACAATTGAAGAGTTTGAATGCACAAACAGATCCATTTTTGTCAAATTGAGATATTTGCAAGAAAAATACAGGAAATAGTAGGAAAATATGTGCTACTTTTGATCGTAACTTCAACAAAATTCCTCCATATCTAATGAACAATTTGTCATTTGAAAAGTATTATTTTGTACTATATGATGGTGACGTTACTTTAAAATTTTCAAAATGGCTTTTATCCATTTTTGCATATAAACTCTTCAATTGTTCCTGGCTTTATTTCGTTAAAGACAGAGATTTACTGTAAGATGGGCATTGGGTTCCATAGTAGGTTTAGGGGAACAGGGTTTTGTGTGGTTTTATAGTTCAGAGTTGAAGTCACATTTACGAGTTATTGGTGTCAGATGTAGCCTGAGCATGTGCCATAGAACCACGCTAGCCTATTCCCACCTGCTTCCACTGAAGAGGCGATACTACCAGATGTTGTCATGGCAATGTTCACCCCAGTCCAGTCATCCATGCCATGGTCGAAGAGCATGGCATCTGCCATCACGTTGCCAAGGTTACACTCCTGAGTGCCACAGGCCGCCAGGTCACCATTGAGCCTCTTCTCTGTGGTACCCACAATGGTGTTGGAAACCTCATCGACTTTCACCTTCCAGGCCTCAACAGCAGCCAGAGTTGCAGGGTCTGGGATGATTAAGAAGAATGTGAAAAGTTGAAAGATCCGTCAGAAGGGTTTTCCTGATACTTAAGCAGAGTAGAAGATAGTCGTGTTCATCATTTTTCCCCACTTTTTTTCTTTTTTTGGGGGGGGGAGATAGAGAAAGAAAATAGAGGAAGGAGTATAAGCAAAAGAGGTAGAGAAAGAGAAAAGGTGGAATAGATTTAGAGAAAGAAAGAGATCATGAGTGATAGGGAGAAAGAGGGGATTTAAATGCCACCCCCCCCCCCCAAGAAAAACAACAACAACAACAAAACAAAACAAAACAAAACAAAACAAAACAAAACAAAAACACACGAAAAAAAAAACAAGTAAAAATACAGAAGTGATGATACATGGCCTGACTGAGAATGAGCATGTCACAATCAGTTGGGCCTGACAAAGCCACTTCCTCTATACTGCTTTTCTAGCAACACCCTTACCACCATCTTACCTTTATCAACGCTGCTGTCCAGAAGAACAGGGTTCCCAGCATAGTCGGTCACTGTCCCGTTCTCGTCGAAGGTGACCTCTAGGTGGCCGAGATACTTCCCGTAGGCGTAGGCAGAGACGACGAGCACGGATGCTTCGCTATCATGGGCTGGATGCACGATGAAAGGGTAATCTCCAGCGGGTACTTGGTTAGAGGGTGGTTCTCCTGGTTAATATAAGGTGGCAAATACAATCCAATCAAATCAGAGGATCAAACACAAATGTCTCACCATCATGGAATGGACACAAAATGAAAGGTAGTCTTGGATAAGGCCGTAGCCAGAGTTTGATGAGGTTTTTTTTTGGGTGGGGGGAGGCACACATATATAATGATCGCCGTCCTGGGGGAGGGGTCTAAAGGAAGGGCGTGTCTCCCTTCCTTTTGGAAAATTTTTGCTTATCTAAGAGGGCTAAGATGCAAAATGGTGGACTTTCTGACAAAAATTATTTTTGTGTGTTGTATTTTTTCATAACAAAAAAATTTCAACACAAATTTTGATTTTTTTGGGGGGGGGGAACCTACCGCCCCGGCCCCCGTCTCATGGCTTTGTGCATGGTCTTGGGGGAGATCGAGGGCATCTCTAGTAGACGGTGCATTGTGGCATCCACAGAAGTAACAAGCTGATAAGAGATTGCCTATATATTAAAAGATCACAAATGAGAACTAACAGACTTCTTGGATTCCGTCAAAGAGCGCAAACGACCATAAATTTCGTCCTTGAGAATTGTGGAACTTTTTTTCGTGAGCGGACGACTGAGACCAAGTCCACTGGTCTTCAATTAAGCTAAAATTCTTTGTAAAGACCTGGTCAGACCTCACCTATAATGATAACAATGTGGCGATAAGGATGAAATCAAAATGGTTAGACCTATTTGACTGGAATAAAAATTATCTAAGTCAGTTTAATTACGTTAAGTTGTGTGAGGGCACGTTGACGCATACTATTGAAGATGTATGTGCAAGACAACAGCATCACAAACTTGAGCTGCGAACGACTGTTATCACTGCATCCTTGTCTTAAGTATTCTTTTCCGTAATTACGGTATTTACAACGACTCCAGTCAAGGCGGAGCCAAGATTTTTCTAAAGGGAGAGGGGTGCAATCATTTCAGATGTCTATTTTACCCGAAAAAAATTCTGACAAAAGAAGAAGAAGAAGAAGTTCGAGGAGAAGAAGAAGAAGAAGAAGAAGAAGAAGAAGAAGGAGGAGGAGGAGAAGAAGAAGGAGAAGAAGAAGAAGAAGAAGAAGAAGAAGAAGAAGAAGAAGAAGAAGAAGAAGAAGAAATGAATAGATCTGTCGTATTAAACATGTAAAAAGAAAATAATCGAAAGAAATTAAATCGCACACCATTTTTCTCTGAAAATTAATAAAATTCGTATTAAATGTAATAGTTAATTCATTTGGACTGGTATTACCTGTGTATAAGAAGGTATTGGAGTGACCACCTATCACGATATCAACCCCTTTGACTTCCCTGGCCACGGCTTGGTCGACGTCGAATCCCGAGTGACCGAGCGCAATGATCTTGTTGATGCCCGCGGTGATGAGGTCGTCGACCCTCCTTTGAAGAGCGGGAATTTCGTCGTTGAACACCAATGATTCTGCAAAGTGCAGAAATGAGCCACAATCTCATAACCTTTCAACCTTGAATCAGATGCGGGTCCAGGATTTTATGAAAGGGGAGTGGGAGCACGATATCCGAAAGCGAGGAGACCGAATATATTAAAACAGGCCTATGGAGTATTACGAAATATTTTAAAGACGAATTAACCCTTCTACCACCATAAATACATGTATCTTCTAGGCTTATACAGTGTGGTATATTTGTTGATGAAATAACACTTCAGTGGTTACAGAGAGTGTTGATTTTTTGATTTTTTGATTTTTTGATTTTTTGATTTTTTGATTTTTAGATTTTTAGATTTTTAGATTTTGTAATTTTTTGATTTTTTTTTTGGGGGGGGGGGGCTCACTGGCTTTGCTCGCTCGCAAATGGTATAATTAGATGGTTGATTATCTAGCAAGAAGCGTCAGCTCCTCCAACTTTCAAATACACTTTGTAGGCCCCTTAAAGTAAGGAAGATCTGCACCATTTTACGATATTATTTGAAAATAATAATATGATAATGGGAAAGGGTAGATTAGAATTAGAGTGTAGCATAACTGCATATGTAGGTCTCCCATCCCCCCCCCCCCCCCCCAATTCAACCTACTATTCCATGGGTCTCGTTTCATAAAACTTGTTATCAATAACAAGGTGCAATAACTGTTATAAGCTGTATTTAAATCCTTGCACCTGATTGGCTGAGAGCAAATTTGTCATAGAAATGTAACTGTTGTTCCTGATAACAAGTTTTATGAAACGGGGCCCAGAACGATGGATTATTGGCCATTTGTTGTTTGGTCTGTCAGTGTTTTATTTGTTTTGTAGGCACGTCTGGGGTATGACTTGTTCGTTATTACTAAAGCACTTATCAGGCCTCAGCGTTCTATAACCATTATTACCTGTTTTCGAAAAATCGGGGCTAGACTTGAGGGTGTAACCGACCACGCCCACTCTTTCCCCGCCCATCTGGAACACGTGACTGCATACATAGAGCCCATGCAGGCGTGGTTCGTTGGTGGCGTCGATGTTGCAGCTGAGCGCAGGAAAGGTGATGTTCTCGAGGAATGGTACAATCCCGTCTATTCCATTGTCAAACTCATGGTTACCAAGAACCTGGGATGGATAGTGAGTGAGAAATGTAGAGAGAGAGGGGGGAGAGAGAGGGGGGGGGGGAGAGAGAAGGAAAGAATAGATCATTAGAGAGAGGGAGAGGAAAGGGGAGAGTCCCGGAGGAAGAAAAAAAGATTCAAAAGAAAAATTGAGAGATTTTGGGACAGTAACAACAAACAAACGATGGCGGATTAACATCCAAAAAGTTCGGATTTTCATGGTTGAATCAGCCTCGGCCGTGGAGGGTTCATTCCTTCTAAATAAGGAAAAAGAAAAAAGAAAAAAAAATCTCCGAGCGACAATAAGTACGACTGAATTGTACGAACATGCAGGATTAAGAATTTGTTAATGGGATACACCAATGAAGTTACTGGTCTGAGGTTTCTTATCGATATGGATTTTAAATCATCACTATCTAATCATTCATTCGATGTATTAAACTAATGTGTAATATACAAAACACAACACGAACACATTTATTATAAACACACATGAAGTAGAAAACAGGGGAAGAGAATAACGCTATAGACCAATTTCACGGCCGGTTTATGTATTTGGCCCTCTATCGGCGACGCCATTGCTGCTGTGGGCAAGCGCGCTGACCGCAATTGGCTCTGTGTACAAAATGAATGTAAGATATGAGATATGCCCCGATATTGTTCCATTTACTTTATTCTAGATCAATAAAATAAAGCATGGATACATGGGTAGATGAGGTAAGACAATGGTCATATCTGACGGATGAAGGTATGATGTATTTTTGTAATTTCGATGGTTTTTTCAACTTAGTTTTGTCAGTAAAAGTTCGATTGCAGCATAGAAGCCGTAGTAAACGGGAGCCCTAAATCTTACCCTGTTTACAAAGTCAAGTTTTCACTCATTAAATTTTACGCCAAAGTACATAATGATAATGTTTCTTGACTTAAAAGTCCCTTCTGTTGATGTTTTTACCCACTGGCGACGAATTCCTTCACATTGCTTACAGAAACCTGTGTAGGGAGTACGGCTTCTCACACAAACAGGCTTCATGAGTCAAAAGCGAGTGAATTTCGCACTCAGTTAGCTTCCAATTTTTAAACTTTCTCTAATCCTTGTGGCATTTGAACACCGCACAGCTCCGACCTGAACTTCCCTGATAATTTCTCATTGCAAACATTAAAATAAATCTGCATATACTGGTCAAAATAGACAAAAAATAGAACGAATGTACATAACGCGCTATTGACTTGTGTACTATAAAAGTTGGAGCGCCCACCCCAGTATGTCGAACTGTGTCGAACAGTCTGCTGCCCTCTTGCGTTGTGAAATTGGTTTATACAAAGTACATGTTCATGACTGATATTCTTAAATACTTCAGTTCATGACAGATTTATGAAGCAATAATTCTACACAAGGGCGGCGCTACAGGGGGGGGGGGGAGGCAGGAGGCGACCGCTGGGTCATGCAACTATATCGTATCTCTATTTTTTTTTTCATTTAGAACGGAAATAAATTTACCAATGGGTCATCTTGCCCCCTATCAAAATACCCTGGTGCCGCCCCTGATTCTACATGTATTTGCATTAAGAGACATTCTTCATAACTGATGAGATTATTTTCTTTCTTCTCAAAACAACTTTCATAATTATTGAACGTTGTAAGACCGATGCCTTAATTATCCATGTATCCACCCCAAGCAACTGGTTCAAATAAAGTCATTTTTTTGAAAATTATTGGGGGGGGGGGCTACAGTCCTTCAGGAGTGTACTGGCCATGAAGAACTTGAGAGTTTTCCACGTGTGCGGCTCTCCATTTTGGCATGAGCGCTTTATTCTCATTATTATTATTAATGTTATCATTATTATTATTGTTGTTATTATTGTAATTGTATTAAAATTCCCTAAAACGGAATATCAATCACAGTCCGCCCCTACGGCCCTCCTGCGTCTTTGATCCCTTTTGTATAATACAGCGACCGAATTTACCAGGTAAACTTTGGGGAGTCATTTATATTGTCAAAATCACCAGATTGTATAGGATGATGTTTGTTTTGTGGTCGATCAAATGTGTATGCTCGTGAAATCCACGTGGTTACGTTAATTAAAGAGAACCCTGAATATTATTTGATCAGGGAGAACAGGAGTCCTATCAAAGGGCTGATTTAGATGACTGTCTGAAACAGACGAATTTATATTTAAATCGTTTGTAGTGTTCGGATCTTCAGTGCTCTTCAGTTTGTTTTTTTATCGGGCTTTCCTTCATCTTGCTCGGTAATGATCGTTGCTGATTTTTATGAGCTCGATGGTTAATAGAAGAAAAATGCCATAAATCTATAGGATAATAACATTAGAGCACCTGGAGTGTCGGGTGTTACAGACATGAACGCATACTGGCATTCACTATTATAAGTGTTATGCACAGACATTTACAACATTTAAAAGTCTACCTTTTCACTATGTAGATTCCTTCATATTTCACTGCAAAATATGTTTGAATAACTTCATGTTAAATACCATGACATTTTTATTATATCTCTGTATGTTATTTTGCCTCTAATGTTACTTTCATGGACTTATGTTATTTTTTAAAAATAAATCTAAAATGAAAGAATCCTTTTTATAGTTATCGTTCTAACTATTATCATGAATGTGATCTCTATGTCATCAAAGTGAATGTAAGATATAAAATAAGCTAAAATAGAAATGAAAATATACACTGCAACCTGAGAACGGAAACATATCATTTTAGATGAAATAGCGCACTACAAAGGCATATCCAGATAACTGGGGTGGACTCCTCTCAGTCGGAAGGGGGAGGTGGTGAGTAATTGTTCAGCCCCATTCAGTCATGTACAGAAGTGATCAGATTTTGTTTGGAAACTTAACTAAATTTTTACTGCACTAAAAATTGTGAATTATATGATTCACTTTAAAGTTGTGAATTATACATTTTATGCGTAAAAAAGGATAGATATTTAACAAAATTTTTATGTGAAGCGTATTTTGATACACTGTATATTGAATTTAATTACCTCTAGTATTTTGTAAACGGAGCTTAATGTAAATTCAAAGTACACCCGTATGTTTACTCCCAGGGGATAAAGGCTGGCAACTCTTTTATCGTTACTATTTGAGAAGTCAACAGAGTCAGGTTTGTATTTGTTACTCTGTGCGGATATTTAAGATTATAGTGCCTTCGAATGAATGGATCTCTATCAGTAGGTTTTGATTCAGTGCAGAATCCATGATTATAATAAAAGTATTTACTAAGGACGCATAATTATGACTATTGGTATACTACTGCAAGTCCTGTAAGGCACATTAAACGAGGTAGCAATGTGCATTGCATGTGTACATCAGCCCATCATTAAAGGCACTGGCCGCTTATATTTAGTGAAGAAAACAAAATATCAGGAAGCCAGAACCACTTTTATAGTATATATGTTTTTAAAATAGTAATAATATGGATGGAAACCCAAACGAATGATAGTGGTCAGATCCTTATCCCGTATATACAGCAAATTCCTAATTGGTCGACCGGCCATTTGCTCTAGAGACATATCCGCGAGCTCTTTTTCATCAGGGGGGTGGCAACTCCCTGAATTCATTAAAGAGTAAGTAGGATTTAAATTGGACTTCGGTTTAGGGTTATGCTTACGCTGAGGAATGATATTTGGTCTCGGGCAGGTCTCGGGTTAAAGTTAAAATTTCGGTTCAGAAATTGTAAGCTGATGAGCATTCGTCCCTGGATCACATTATTTGCACTTGTTGCACTAACTTTGATGGTAGTCCAACAGAGGAGTGGGCGTCAGTCAGGAGGACATGCCCCTCAAAATTTTTAAGGTTCAGGGACACAATAGGGTCCCCCCCCCCATTTTACGCTGAGGACCTTTTTTTCTTTCTTTCTTTTTTTGCTTGTCATCATTTTTGTGTGTATGTTCCACCCCTCTCCCTAAAAAAAAAAATAACCCGAGGACCCTTTTGGAGAGTGCCCCTAAAAATGGTAAGCGGATCGACACAATAGGTATTTTTGCTTGTCATCAATTTTTGTGTGAATGCTCCCCCCCCCCCCAAGAAAAGAAAAAAAAGAATTTTGGAGAGTGCCCCCTTTAAAAACATAAGCAGATCGACGCCCCTGAACAGTAGGCATTCATTATTCCAATGTTTCATAATTCCAAGCATTTATAGCATTGCTCCGAATTTGAGTTTTTATTCGAGAGCTTCCTCTATAATTCCGCAAAGAATATCAGATTCTATTTCATTGTTTTGCTTTTTCATTTTCATTTAATTTTCATTCATTTTTCTCTCTTTTTTTCGGAACATAAACCTAATATGAAATACAAACTTTCGTGTAAACGGACCCTCTTGGTATAATGATATAGTTTAAGTTCTGAATTGAGAACTTTGGGATTGCAAAACTTTTGGATTTAATGCACATTTGGACCACGGGACCTCTGGATTTTTAACCTTCAAAAAAAAAAACCGACATGTAGTCCAACGATTTATCAGAAATAAATCCTTATAAAGTAAAACTACTTGCCAATTAAACGTCATTTATCAGTCTGAAGTGATATACATGTAGGTGCTAAGTCCGACTGTAATTAAGCTTTTATCCAAACGTTCTCATAGAGATAGACGATAGAAAAGGTTAACAACCTTAAGCCTTATATCCTTTGCAGAGGGAAAAAGCTGACCGACTCACATGTTTTCAAATTAATTTACTAAAATGGTAACAAATGATGACAAGACTGCTGATTTGCTGAGGCTTGTCTGCTATTATAACAGTTACAGATTACAGTGGACTTTCCATCTCTTGCTATAATTGCACTTGACATGCTTGATTTCATCTTGCTGTTGACTGATATATATCCACCAACTCTCATCATGCTCATAGTGCAAAATCTTGGTCAGGAAGGAGGACCATCCAGGTTAAAGTGATTAAGTTTGCTGTCTCCTTCCCAGGCAGCCAAGTTTTTGCACTCTGGGAGTTGCTACCCACTAAGAAAAAAGGTTCACGTTTGCACCCTAAATGCAACACTAGCAGCACCTTTTTGGGTGCAATCTTGCACCCTACATGAAAAAGGTGCAAAAATGCATCTTTTTGTTCTTGTTTGCATCCTGAAATACCCGTTTGTACCTTTCAGGGTGCAGAAATTTTCGTGTACAAAAAGTTGCAAATTTGCACCTTCCCTAAAAGGGTGCAACTCTGCACCTTTTAGGGTGCAAAATGTAGCTGACTGTTCCCTTAAACATGTTAAAGGTGCAATAAGCTTATTAAGGTGCAAAGTTGCACCCAAAAAGGAGCTCCCAGTGTTGCATTTGAATGGTGCAAAATTGCACCTTTTTTCTTAAAGTGTATTATCATTGACTTTCTGTTGTATATTTTCATGTATTTTTATTTTTCTGAAATTGCCAAATAAATAATAATAATAATAATAATAATAATGATGATAATAATAATAATAATGATGATAATAATAATAATAATGATAATAATAATAATAATAATGATAATAATAATAATAATGATAATAATAATAATAATAATAATAATAATAATAATAATAATAATAATAGATCATTATTTGCAGTCAAAATAAATACAAATAAAGTATTGTATTGCATTGTATTTTCCAGTTACAAAACTCAAACTATTGCGAGTTAAAATGGAAACGTACCCATGGTAAAGAAATAAAGGTGAATGGCTGGATTCATCTCAAGGAACTTGGGGGATAAGGGTTGATAAATTCTAGTATAGGATGATAGAATGATTATTGTCTTTAGTCATACAAACAAAATTACGCATGTTTTATTTTATAATCCAGGGCTTTCAAGACATATAATTTATCCACAAATTTTTATTACAGCGAAAACAAGGAGAATAACATGACTATAATATTGAAAAGTAACTGACGAAAATGAAACAGGAAAAAGAAAAATTCCCTCACTATTCAAGCGATTTCCTCTTACTTAATCTCCATCGTTCCTATATATATTATATTTTACATCATTATATACTTATACATACAATTATATTCTTCAGAGGCTATTTCCGTTCTACATGTTCTAAAATTATAAACATGCAAGAGTTTGTAAGTTATCTTCTTTTAATCTGTCTATAAATGTGAAGGCTTGAAGAGGAAGAGGAAAGGTTTGGATAGTGGACTAATTTTCAAGATTACTTCTCATTTTCTTGATTTTTATGTATGGCATCAACGTAATTCTTATAGCTAGCTGTTTATAATTGGATCTGAGTTATATACTCTACTCCGCTTTGTAAGGTCAAAATACACTGGATCTGCTGTTAATGTCAGCGTTCCCTTTAAATAGTCATCGGTACCAGTGGCGTATTCAAGAAGCTACAGTCGGCTGGTGTCCATCCCCCCCCCCCCCTCCCCCCTCTCGAAAAAAATCAATTTGAATGCATGTATTGTGCCCGGTTGTTGTTGCTACTTTTTTTTTTTGTTTGTTTGTTTGTTCACGTTGGTTTGTTTTTGTGGTACAAAATAGTACCCTGTGCACCCTTTATACCTACTCACCATGGCATCATAACCCAATAAGTTCATAAAATGAGCCGTCGCGTTCCCACGGTACGTGTAGAACCAGTCCGTTCCTTGAAACTGATCGCCGGCATCAAGAAACAGAACGTGCCCCTCGGGATCGCGAGCCTTTACTTCATTCACTGCGGTAGCCCGACGTGCCACTCCGCCGAAGCAGCCGGTGGCATCGAGCCCGTCAGCCGTGCATTCCTGTCCGTTTTGGTCCGTTTCCACAAAGCGGGCATGACAATCGTTCGTATGCAGGATTGTTAGATTGAACACTGAAGCTGGTGTGCCAGGACAGAGATATAATGTTAATAAAGCAATATATGTCAGCAAAAGAGGAGTATTCGTCATGATGATGCAAGAAAGTTTGCAAAAACTTGATTCATACCACCCTCACAGTATACTTCTCGTACACGCTGTTGGCGACTACTATGGTTCACATTGACGCTCATTATCCTCGAGCTGTATTATTATGAAGCATAGTAATTTGAGACCAAAGTTGTAATTTGCTAATCGTAGGCTTCATACACACAGGCGCCTGAAGGGGGCAGAGGGGGCAGTTGTCCACGTCCCAATCATTTAATTGGGGGTGGGGGCGACTCCCCCCCCCCCCCTTAATCCCCCTTCCCTGGCAAGTGAAAAAACAATACATGTAATATTTGGAACTTAACTACAGCCATGTAAAACACACATAACTATTAGTGCTCTCAAATGCAATCTTTCAGCATTCTTTAAAATCGAAAAAGTCTAATCGGTCATTACGCTCCCTCGTATAGACGCAATTAACATTTCGAAACCCCTGTCTATCATCTTTCGTGGGAGTCAGGGGAAGGGGGGCAGATAATTGCTTACATTTATGAAGGGGGCAAAATAGTCCCCCTTCCCTCCCACGACAATAACTTTTGCGCTATTGCGATCAGCTTTAGTGCTAAAAAAGGGCTGTTAATTCCAACACCGCAATTTTTTCATTATCCCCAAAATTCAAGTTGGGCATTCGTTCTATTTTTTATTTCATTATTATTATTATAAAAAGAATCCTAGCTCTCGCACGTTTGAAATTATCTGGAAATATTCAAAAGGGGGAGAATTGGGCTTGCTTGGGGTAGGGCTGTATGCTGGTAGTAAACGTTTGAGATGGCCGTCCCCAAGAGTTCTTGCCCTCCAAAGCTGGAACCCTTCCTGTTCATGCATTTCAAAGAAATGTTTCAAAAAGGGGTAGAACCTTTTTACGGGCGGCAAAACGACATTTCAAAGAGGGCATCGCCTAAAGGGCACTATTTGTCCCCATTAAAATCATAGAAATCATAAAATTGTATAGAGGTATAGCTCGTCTCCTTGATCAAATCATCAATCCTGCATTTTGTAGTATTATGTCCTATTTGTTTTCTCCAGTAAAGAGTAGAAACATTGTGGAATGTATCTGCATCCTTTGAAAATCTTGAGAGAAACTTTTTTATATTCTGGAGCACTTGATAGCATAAACAGCATGTTGGGGAAATTCTTTTCTTTTTCTCTCTTTTATTTTCTGTTTCTTTTACCACCCCGAAAAAAGGGCCGGAATTTTCTCCGGAGAAGTTTCCGGGGGACGTGCCTCCACCCCCCCCCCCCCCCCACCCCCATCCCCCGTTGATCGCAGCCCCTGCACACATAGTATGTTGTCAACACACATATTCTCTTTTCAGTCTCTTTCTCGTTCTGTTTCTTTCTGTCTTTCTCTCGCTCTCTTGCTAACACGCCCACATCCGCTTACACAAACCCACACACGCCCACGCATACACACCCTCCCACACATCCACGCACACTATCACTCTCTTCCCAGTTACATTTCCCTGATATTCTTCCTGATAGAAAGATAAGTGAAGGGCCGAAACGATATGAATGTTCATAAGTGCATAAAGTAGAATTATGGATAATTCGAAGTACATAATTAAAGTGAGTGAATTAAACGTTTCTGAAATTGATGAGTTGATAATGGTTTCATACTTGATGAAACGGCAAGACAATTTTCTAGAGAAATTATTACTAACATCAAGAAAACGAAATAAATATTGAAAAGTTGTTTGTTAAAAAGCGAATGTCTTGTCAGAAGAGATATACTGCACTTTTCACGAAAGGTTTCAAAATAAGTAACGTCTACTGAGGTAGGCTAGCTCTGTGTTTGTTACATTCATTTCTCGTATAATTTCAAATAACATTAATATACCTCACAGAAATTGAGTGTCTATGACTGAATTTCATACAATAAATCAACTTCATTTCCACGTTGTCTCTCTTTCTTTCTTATGATGCTCTGTGTCATTAAAGCATGCTATAACTTTTCATAAAACTAAATATGATTCTATTTCAGTTTACTGTGTACATGGTGTAGATAAAACAGAAGACATAAAACAAAAATGATTTTCTGAGCCCACTGTCATAAAACTTGTTTACGAGTAACAATGCAGTACTGATATAAGCTGCTGTGATGATATCATTTGATTGGCTATTAGCGAAAATTGTCATTGAAATCTAGAATATATAGGTTGGATAAAATTTTATGCGATATTGAGTAAAACTGTAACACGCATACTCATGATAGATATGGGGGGGGGGGGGTATTAACCAACATTAATTCATAGGCCTGTAGGGAAATTTAACACCAACACAGGGTAAATTTTACTCAATATTGGGTAAAATTTTATTCACACTATTTGACAGTGTGCCTTTTGGCACAAGATACCGATAACAGCCTTTATGAAGCAAGATGATTGTTTGATTTATAATAAAATTAAATAGATTACAGAGTACGCTCCTTTCCCTTATTCTTACCTTCTCCTAGGCCCCTTAACACAAAGCTTAACGACTGATAGTACGATTGATTTTTACGACTGACTGCACATAATGATCAATGCAATCAATCGTAAAAAATCAATCCTACGATCAATTGCTAAGCTTTGTGTTCCGGGACCCTGATCTGTGGCTACGTATCTTTATTTTCTTCTTGGTGTCTCTTCACCTCTGTCTAGATTCAGATAACGATAAAGATTTCTCCTTTCAGCTTAATTTTTCTTCCATTTTCCATTTTTCATTTCCACACTTCTTGTCCTTATCATGCTAATCTAATGATCAGCTAACAGTCCCGTTGTAGAAATGAAAAAAATGCGAGTAAGCAAACAGTTCAACACAGTCATGTTCAGAGGGCGCAGTGCCATCTATACAAACTTAGTTTGGCCAAGTTCCAATTGGGTGACACAGCGTACATTATTACATTGTATGCTTTCCCACCGAAGCAGTATTCACCATTTGGTGCCCAACTGATGCTGGATTTGGTTGAACTTTCAGTATGGACGGAACTGCCAGTCGTCAAGAAGTGTGCTACATCAGTTACGCATGTATGCGTTGAGAGGAATGATATCTCGAACTTCGAACTATTAGGAATGGCCAGCTAAGATGGTCGAGTAGCATTGATTTGCAGATGGAATGACTGGTAAACCCAGACCTTATTAATGTCAGCAGTCTTCTGTATCTGTTATTGGTTTTTTTTTCCAAGACAATTATTGCCTTGTGGCGTGTTGGGATAAAGCCCGTGAATGCCCCCCCCCCAAAAAAAAAAAAACCATCCCTCATTAATTTTGAAGACCCAGAAATATTGCACACTGGATTTCTTTCTTCCTTCTTAGCAACATAGATGCATTCCACATCACCATGCACTCCATGTCCAGGAAGAATTGCACCACATGTTTATCATGTTTACTGATGGATGCACCACTGGTATTCGGTGTTCTCGATCATCACAGCTATCCTACCGACCACGAAGTTCGACTGCGAGTTCGACTAAAAGTTCTGATTTGTCGTCAGCTGAACACTGTAGAATTGGTTTGCGACACAGTTGTTGAATTCGTTACTGGGTTACTCCTGGCTGTAGAAGATAGTAAGACGAGATAACAGAGAAAATGACACTATCATCAGAATCAAAATATTGATAACTTAAGCTCGAAGGCAAATAAATTAAATGTAAGAAGCAGTGGAAATTCCTTTAAAAATATTAGTGAATATTGAATTAGGAGATTTCCTTCTGTTTTGATAACTCGAATTTCTTCTGCATTCGCTACACTTGCGACGAGTAGATAAGGTCTAGCCTTGCGTTCATGAAATGAAGAGCTTGATTCCAATAGGAGCTAAATCCATTTCTGACTAAAATTGATTTTTGAAGCTAGATATGTGCATCTCAGATATGGGAATCAAATGAATTATATCGTATTAAAAGATGTATTTTTTGAAGGTTGAAAAGAAATTGTTACAAATTTAGGTTTCATTCCAAAAGCAGCTAAATCCAAAACGGTTTCATTCCAAAAGGAGTTAAATCCACTATGGTCATTTAGGATTTGTTCATTTAACCACAATAAATAAAGCTATGCATTCAGATTTTTAGGCACATATATTGGCTACCAGTCTACATGATCAGTGCAAAATATTGGCATGAGTAAGCGAGTTTAACTATTTTCATGAATAATTTTGGATTTATCTCCTTTTGGAATGAAACATTGAAAAACTTCCTGTCTTGAGGAAATATGGGAAATTCATTAAAAAATAAAAAATTAAATTCTCAACAAATAAACATCAGAAAAGATGTAAAATGTTCTCTGCCAGCAATATTAATGTGTTCCATGTTGAATTTCAATTGCTAAACGTGTTTAAATGTGCAGAAATTGACATTCGACTAAGGTTTCATTCCAAAGGGAGCTAAATCCATGAAAATTATAATTTTAAAAATTCATTAAAATTCAAACAGACCAGGTAGATTTTTTTCTAATCTTATATTACTGGTCCAGTCTGACCCCTCTAAAACCTATAACACTATAAAAATACATGGGTAAAGGGAAAGTGGAGAAATAGAAAAGCGTGATTTACTCAGAAGTAGCTAGAGTGGATTTAGCTCCTTTTGGAATGAAACTCTTCAAATATGGAGATACGAGAAATACGATATAAAGAGATTTTCTTTCTTTTTCTTTCCTGCTGATGTCATGAATGTGATGAAATTGGATATAGGCCTACAAGATTACAGTTTAAGGGTTATAGAAACGAGTTTACACTTCATGCTACGTCATTCTGTACTTCAATCCATTGGTTATATTAGAGGCGGATCGGCTTTGGAGAGTTGGGGGGGGGGGGGGTCTCCAAGTGTCGTTCGATATTTTGCCTTGAGGGCGATCAATTATTTGCAGTCTGAGGAACGGTAGGCGGCTAACATCAGCATTCCCCAACCGATGCTCAGTCCCAGACTGCCCATTGGTTATACCTCTGCCATGTCTGCCCGAGGGGGAGGGGTGGCAATCAAATATATTCCTGCACACGCGCTCCAAAACAAAAACAAACAAACAAACAAACAAAAGAACACGTGAAAGGGTAATATTTTTACGGTTGGGCGAGACGCGTGACGCGTTTGATTATAAGCCAAATCCAGGCCAAAACAAGCAAAGGGTGTTTTGTTATTGTTTAGTTTTTTGTTGTTGTTGTTGTTTATTTTAACCATATGTTGGAGAGATATACCGTGCTAAGGGGGAACCTTCTGCCAAAAAGGAAAAAGAAAAACATAATCGAAATGGATGTGAATTTGATCAGCATATGTTGGAGAGATATACCGTGTTAAGGGGGAATCTTCTGCCAAAAAGGGCAAAGAAAAACATAATCGAAATGGATGTGATTTTGATCAGCACTGATCAGTGGAGAGTGTTCTTGCAAAACCCGTGGTCGCGCATGTGTACAGGAATGAATATATTTGACTGCCCCCCCCCCTCCCCGGTACCTCTGGAATCAGATATTTTACCTCTGCCTAGGATCAAACCACATGTGAGTGATACTCCAAAGAGGATAGAACCGAGAAGAAGACCAAGTAGAAGAGTGTGTAGCTTGCGACGCGCCATGTCGAAATTAGAGTCAGAGCTTGAGTCGTAGCTCTGAAAAAAAAAATGATAACAATGGTGCACTCCTAACCCCATATTGCCTACTGGAACTGGCGTGTATTGATAATAATGAAGATATAGTATCGCGCAACACATTCACCCGAAAGGGTGCTCAAGGCGCTTACAATGAATTATCATTACCCCAGCAGTGCCAGATATCCATTTATGACCTGGCCGTGGGTAGAGTGCAGCAAAGATGGATTAAATGTCTTGCTGAACGACATAAGGAGTCAGGCACCCTTTGATTAAGAGCCAACTTTACCACAACATCTCCGCTATAATGATAATAATAATGAAGGCTCTCATACCTATCATGCCTATGGGGAAATGGATGGAGAATTCAGTAGTCGGGGTTAAAAGAAGTGGGCCAAGAAAGCCCAACCTTAAACCGTTTACACTGGCAACATAATTATGCACCCAACTTCGGGTTAAAAAATTGGATTAACTGATGATTGGCCCATCCATTTCCTATGTGGCTGCATGGGCAAATTGAAATACCCAGTAGTTGGTGAGTCATCCGATTTTAATAAACACTCTTGTTCAGTTTTGGTTATAGTATTTTCAATTGGTTGATTGATTGCTCAGCTAATCTTACCAAATAAATTACCAATTTGGGGCAATAATTGCCCTATATACTCTCTCAGTTTTGGTTATATTTTCAATTGGTTGATTGATTGCTCAGCTAATCTTACCAAACAAATTACCAATTTGGGGCAATAATTGCCCTGTATACTCTGTGAGAATTTACCCAACTGATTGGGTAGTGAATACGATGGTTGCCCAGCATTTATCTCTTTCCTCCAACCAAGTTCCAAAAAAAGAAGATGCAGATGTATCCCAAATGTCATTTCAAACCCGTATATCAAATGCCCTCAAGGGGTTTAACTTAACTTATCTTTTCCTATCCTCTACACTTATCTTATCTTATCGTTTCAAACCCGTCTAGCAAATGCCCTCACGGGTTTTAACTTAACCTATCTTTTCCTATCCTATACACTTCAATATCCGACTGACTTATCTGACTTATCTTTTCTTTATCCAGTGTTATGCTTTACCCTACATCATATTGGGTAAGATATTGCTTTCATCGTCGATAAATTTTCAGAGCAATCAATTTGCCCAACAGCCTTTACCCCAATTGATTTTTTTAAGAGTTAAAACATTAGGCAAATTTTTCTTAACCCCAAGAAAATCTTGTTAAATCTAGTTATACCATCATCTGATCATTCAGAAAAAAATGCCACAAATTGATCAAACTGGCTTTAATGTAATGGTTGAAAATGGCCACTGAAACTTGGAAATTTCTGACCAGCTACAGTGATTGCGCAACTTAATGTGCCTATTAACAATGAGAGTATAACGAAGAGCATTACATGTGCACAAAATTAACCATTAATCAATAATTTACGATGGCATTAGTGTACATATCTGAATATAACACAAAAATTGAAACTATGACGGTCTCTTCGAAACTTCTCTCGTACAATCTCTGCATGTACACAAAAAACACGAGTACGATGCCGTATTGTTCTTGTAACATAATGTGCCCGACATAATCATTAATCAATGATTTACAATGACATTTAGAGTAAAAATCTGAATAGAATTCGAAACTGCGAACCTTTACCAGGTGTATAATCGTTTAGGGTTTTTAACATCGCCAGAAATAAATCATGTGTGAATTAACAACCCTGGCCTGGGCCCGTTGCATAAAACTTACTATAATAGTAACTTTCCTATTATAACTCTTCCTGGAATACTGGATTTTGATTGGCTGTTGAGCAATCCAGTATTCCGTAAAAATTTACTATAATAGCAAAGTTACTATTATAGTAAGTTTTATGCAACGGGCCCCAGCAGCTACATTAATTTTTTCTCTCTCTCTCATTACTTATTAATTTTGTTTCACATTTCACATCAACCTTGGACAAGTTGACTTATCAGTTTCTTCCTATACATAACCAAAACAAAACAAAACAAAACAAAACAGGAAAATCATCTGACGATTCTGAGGGGGTGGGCTATAGATGCCTGATGTTATCAGCCTTACCTTTGGTCTTACATCTGGTTCGAGGGCGTACTTTGAAGATGAGTGCGATGCTGGATCGTAGGGAAATACCTACAATTATGATAAAATAATGAAAAGGAGAGGGTGTTTGCTGTTAAGGGCTTTCATTTGAGGCGCTTTAACTTTGTTGTTGGTTTGTAAAGTGATGTAGATCCACAGGATCCTTGACTAATTTTAAGGACAAAGGAAAACTATATTATTATTCATTCCGCAAAGAAAACCAAGAGAAAGAAAGAAAAGTAAGGTAAAAATGTCGCACGTGAACAGCACCAAAGAAAAAAGAATGGTGCTGTGCATGTAGGCCTGTACCATAGGATCTCTGTGGCCTATACTCAAATCCTACATGAAGATGTAGAGGGCGCCGTGCATCTGACGTAAAGTAATTAAGTATGCTGTGAGTGGCCAAACATTACAAAACTAACTGTATTCCCGCAATGTGCCCCAAAGCAATCTTAAAACCAAAGGCACCTTAAAACAACAAGGCTGAATCCAATTTTACATTATATATGATATTATATCATTCGCCGATAAACAAAATGCTCAACATCTAATTGCTGCTAAATAGACCTTCAACATGTTCAAGTCGATCTCCAATTAAGTGAAATACTTAGTGTGTATGAAAATAAAAATAAAAACAAAAAGGCTCACCCTTTTCGAATCCGGGATCTTTCCTTTGAGAGTCTCGGGGTCTACACCACCTTTCCTGTCTCCTTCGTTCTTCATCTTTGCTATCACTTATATTTGCTGTGAAGTCTCAGTTTTCAAAGTGGGGGCACCAGAGAAAGGGGGTACTTGCAGGGAAAGGGGCACTTATACAGAAGATAAAGAAAAGGGAAAAAATATCATTTGAGTTGTTAGTATACTTGCTCGAATAATCTATTTGATGATCTCTTTTGATGTATAGTTTGTTTCGACATTTGCATGGCAATAGGTCATGTAACTTCTTTATTTGCAGCTGTATGAGGTCTAGTATGAAGGTGCCTTCTTTTCGAATGCGCGTTATGCATGGGTATTTGTCAGTATTGTGTTGAAACAAGGTGGCGTTAATCGGAAATAAAAAGTGGCATGTATCAGATCGTGAAAAGGGGCACTGGCCTGAGGTGACGGGGGTACTTATCTGAGGTGAAAAGAAAGCACTAAATTTGAAAGGTAATCGCACTCTGAGAAATGAGAAGGGTCCGTATATCGTATTTTAAAAGGGATGACCATCGGGCTTGAAAGGGGCACTTTTTTCAGGAGAATGGCACTCACTAGAACTAAAAAGGAACATTTATCAGGATTTATCTGAGGCAAATAGGGGCACTTAGTGCAAAGGAAAGTGGGCCCTTCTAAGAGTAAAAAGAGGACACTGATCAGATTCCAAATAGGTTGTTTTTCATAGCTATAAAAAGGCATCCCGGGGCACCGCCCCTGTTGAGCAGAGCAAAATACCCAGACATGTGACGGAGAAACGCAAAATATAATCAGTGAAACAATAATGATATCATTAATATTCATCAGTGATATTGTTCGAACTAATTGCATTATCTAGAATCAGTCCAAAATCATAGGACAAGGACATGTTGGATGTGCGGTGCAAATCTCTGTCCTGCACGTGATCAGCCTGGTAATTGTAAGATTCCATTGTAAATGTTGTACGAGCAAATATGCTGATAATGATCTTCAGATACCTTTCCAGTGAAATAAATGCGCTCCACACGAGAAATAAACGTTGAAATCCCCAAATGAATTGTAACATGGTATTCCATGAACCGTTTACAGTATTGCAGTCGATAACGTTACAAGAATTTACTTACCGTGCATGGGCCACGAACACGGTGGAGAATAATTACCAGATGCAACGTAGTGCATAGGCCTTTTTATTCAACACGCTATCATACTTGTAGGAATATGATCCGAAACACGTATATATCATCAGCAAGAGGTGTGAGCATAATATAGTTTCCACGCAACACTAGTGCCCATATTTTGATAGTCAGTCGGGTGAGAGAGTGGCAATATATGTTATTACACTATAGTTATAATGCATGCCAAACGTACTCACTAAATATTACAAAGAAGAGCATATGCATGTACAAACAAGAGTGAACAATTCGGGGTCGGTCAAAACTTGATTGTTAAACTAGATTCTATAACGTATGGAACGGTCGCACGCGAAGTATATTTACGGTATAATTATGTGGTATAGTTGCTACGGGCAACGGCGTATACACCTTTTATTGACAGATGTGTATTGCTCACTATACGTTCAAGGGTAAATTTCTGGGCTATGTCAAAAAATATTGTCGGCATGAATGAGTGGGCGATCAGAATGCTCAATTTTTTTAAATTTTTTTTTATTGAATCAAAAAGGGGGTAGACTTAGAAGTTCTCTTTAAAAATGGAAACAAATTTATCTGGTTTAAAAAAAAGAAAGATAAGGAAACGAAGGAAAATTAGGCCTATTAAAACTAACGTCTCCGCTAGTTTTGAAATGCACCAAATTTGCACATCGGTAAATTCGTATGTTCTTCCCTATCAATATTTTATAGCTGTGTATAGATTCGTTGACAGTGAAAGAAATGTAAAATGTGCGCAAAGTCGAATTATCCTTTATTTCATATATCTCAACATCTTTCATTATTTGAAATACATTATGTAATAAATTCAACCCTCTTCAAACATTATCAATAAACTTTTTTTAAGGAAATAAACGGTACATCCAACGCATCATACTGTAACAATAATCAGTTTCGCAAATCGCCGCATTATAAGTTTCTGATGAGAAACCCTCTCCGTTGGTTTAAAAATCAGTAATTACTAGTACTTATTCGAAAAGGGTGCAAGATTATGGCGAAATGAACAAGGGCCATCAGAATTATTTTTGGCAGGAAAATACATTGGAGGATATAAGTCATAATTATAATGTGTTTGATTATAGGTTTTTATCAATTAGTGTAGGATTAACCATGCGTGACCCATTCCTTCTGGCAGATACATGAAATAGTCATTGATCGTCCAGAGTCGTAGGCACATTTAAATAACACAGGGTTGGTCCAGCTCTGTGAATAAATGGTTCTGTCTCTGTCACTTCTTCAGCGCCATCTTTCATGTCTTTGGCTGTCGATCTTTGTGTGTGGGTGTGTATGTTTCTTTTGATTTGAAGGGTTCCTTTTTTCACTTAAAGGACAAGTACGTACATAACCTCTCTAAATTATAATTGCCGACAAAACTCTTTATATTCTCTGATTTTGATATTTTTGTAGCCTTATCGTTTAGGTAAATTTTGCGGGAAGGACCTTCTACGCAAAAGGTAAGCTTACCTGAACTATAATAATTACGTTAAAATATACTTATCTGAAAATCTCACTGATTTGCTTCTCTCGTTGTTGCTTTTGTTGTTCTTTTGTTGTTGTTCTGCTCTTATTGATTCAAGTCTCTGAGTTCTTCTTTAAATGTTTTCAATCTGTAATTGCCCTTTCAGACAGGGGCGTTAATCCGTTTTATATTCAGGAGGGACACTATCCAAAAATTTGCTGACAGGCAAAAAAAAGGGGGTCCCGGCTTAAAATAATAATGATAATAATGGCTATTTTGTAAGGCGCCATATCAATTACGCAAATGCTCAAGGCGCTGGAAAAAATAGGGGGATATCTGTACCCAAAAAATTGCTGAAAAAGAAAGGTGCTTAGCTTAAAAAAGGGTGGTACCCTATCGTTTCCCCCATATTATAAGATGTTTATGTTTGGGGGGGGGGGCTGACGCCCATGCTTTCAGAATGTAATCTTCATTCTTCAGTAGATGTGAGGGTTTCTAATTCTAGTTGGTCTAATTCCCAGATCATCTAACACCACTATGGCTAAATCCATTCTGTCTACTATCAATTTGGTCTAATTGCCGTTTGGTGCAAACACCACTTGGTCTAATACCACTTGGGCTAAATGTCATGTTGTCTAATGATCGATTTGTCTAATTGCCACTTAGTCTACTCACTTTTCCTCATATTATCGTGTCATGACCATTTGGTCTATTACCAGTTCATCTAATCAGATAGACTAAGTGGTGTTAGACCAAGTGGGTAGGCCTATTAGACGAAATGGGTAAAGCCTAACTGGCAGTGAGACGAAATGGCAAATGGGCAAAGTGGAAATTAGACCAAATGGTCATTATACGAACTGGATGTAGACGAAATGGGATTTGACCATGTGCGATGAGACCACACAGGCATTATACAAAGTGGGATTAGACCAAGTGGCACTTCACCGATGTGAGGTGACGGGCAGTGGCAAGGCTGGAGGGGCATGCAGTGGAGGACGTTCCCACCCCGACCATCTGAAATTAGGGGGGGAGGGGGAGAAAGAGAGGAAGCGAGAAAGAAGGTGGTATATAAAACACCTCATATTACACAATCACTGTTATTTGATCAGTCGATGACGATCGGTGCCTTCCCCCTACCATTAATATCATCATTATTATCATCATCATCATCATCATCATTTTTATTGTTTTATTATCATTTTCATTATTATTATCATTCCTGAAGGGGACTACCACCTACGAATACTAATTTATTGCTTCCCTTTCAGACGCAGGTTTACTCATGGCATCGTAAGCATAAATTAATGATAAAAACCTCTCCCGTGTAATTATTTACTGACACCCTTTTAGGCGGCGTCAACCTTTTTTCTTCGTGACAAATTCGTCCTCGTCAAATAATATTTTTTTAAAAACAGTGTTATGTTTTAAGGCATTCTCTGGCATGCATGTACTCGCACGCAAACTATGATGTTGCCTATTTTAGAGTGAAATGTGGACTACAGGTGTAACTCATCCATTTTGTTTCATTTTTATTTAATTTATTAATTTATCTCAGGATATAGCCAAGAGAATGTATTGATTCTCTCTCACTCTCTCTCTCTCTTTCCTTCTTATCTTTTCTTTTCTCTCTCTCTCTCTCTTTCTCTCTCTCTCTCTTCTTCCCTCTCTCTCCCTCTCTCAACTTCTTACACCTTTAATGTTGTATCTTTCTCTTTATAGGTCATCTCCTCTGTTCAAAACTTCTATTTTTTGCCCCTTCGCAACTCCGTCTTTCGTTAAGTTTCTTTCCGCCTCCCTCTCTCCGTTTCACATTTCCGTCTCTCTCTCTTTATCTCTCTCTCTCTCGCTTCCTCTCTTCCTCTCTCTCCCCATCTCTGTTCCTTTTTGTCCATTTTCAGAAAGTTTAAAATCTTTTGAACCTTTTTCATTATTTAATCGATTGTAAAGTTATCAAGATGCATAACACGATCTTCAACGACTTATGAAAAACGTTTCTTTCAGACAGAAGTTTATTTTTCTTCCAAATGAAAAACAAAATCCAATAGAAATCTATTCCATCAACAGCATAGTGGTTTTGTCTTGTATCAATGATTTTACATGAATTCAATAATTATGATTTTATAAAATACTGCTTTGCAGCCACGGGGATTAAATTCTAGAAGACGAAAATTATCATTTTGTCGAGAAGTGTGTTACGAGTAGAGACTTGGTCGAGGTATGATGCAGCATCTGAAACCAAAGGGGGAAAATAAGAAAAAAAAGTACAAAATGAATAATAAGAAAAAATGGTAAAATAAAGATTGCACTACACTCTGAATTTCTTAGACTTGAATCGGGACAAATCCAGTATTTGATTAAAAATATTAATCGCGTAGATTAGAAAACTTAATCTCAATCTGATTTTGGATTTGTCCCTAATCACAATCGATTTAGATTGATTATCAATCTAAGAAATTTAGAATGAAGCGTCTTCCCAAGCTCCCATTCCACCCCCCCCCCCCAATGAAATGAAAAATTCGGATTCGAAAAATGTATTACCACTCTTCTAGCATATAAGGCAAATGCACTGTTATTCATTTTGTTGCAAAACTGAAGAAAATTACACGGACGTATAGTATTACTTATACTGTTATAAGTATTGTTTAACCAAACATAATGTGCAGTGGCGTCACTACGGAGGGGGGAGCACGGGGAGGACGTGCCCCCCCCCCCCCCCCATCGGCTGCCAAAAAAAAAAAAAGAAGAAGAGAAAGAAAGGAGAAGGAAAGAGAAAAGAAAGGGGAAAAGGAAAAGGAAAATGGTATATGTCGTGAAGCGCTCGCTCGCTTCGCTCGCTAGCATTTAAGTAATTTAACCAATGCCGATGCTATTCTTATGAAAGGAATCAGTTCGCACCCTGTCTCTAAATCTGATGTTATATGCTGCTATTGTTCCACTCACAGAATGTTAGTAATAACCACATTTGGATTCCACTCCCAAGAAGTTTACCTATAAAAAGGGCCCTTTCAGTACACTGCAAAAACGGTGGTGTTAAATTGGTGTTAAATCAACACCGCTGGTGTTTATATAGGACAACACCAACATCAGAGTTGTCCTATGTAAACACCAGTGGTGTTAATTCAACACCAATTTAACACCACCGTTTTTGCAGTGTAGATGGCCTAGACAAAATAAAACAGAAATTCCCATCTGTTCGTTCGCTAGCTCGCTACTCCCGCTAGTAAAAGCTAGAAACAAAATTATTTCGGGCACGGCAATCATATTTTCAGAAGCAAGTTAGCAAAGTATCATAATGTTTGGGCAGCGAAGAGGTTCACAAAGTTACCAAAAATTCTACTGTATTTTGCTGATGAATCTATACATGTGGGGGGGGGGGGGGGGGGGGGGAGGCGTCGCTGACTTTGCTCGCTTGTAAAAATAGAGCACATCATTTTATTTGATAGACGATAAAACAGCAATGTAAATAAAAATGCCTCAGTCAAGGGCATAAATGCCGTGCCGGGGATCGAACCCGCCGGACCTTCGCGTTTCCAATCAAGCGCCTTAAACTACTCGACTTCGGCACCCCTACGACATGTTACTGTTAACATGATAGAAATAACCACACACACCCACACAAACCTTCCACTCGGTGCTGCCATGGCTGTAAGCAGCAGTGGGGCAGGGTGGCGGTTGCCCCCCCCCCCCCAGAAATTATGAATACTTGACATTTTTTAAAACTAAACATTGTCCAAAAAATCCACCAAAAGTGTGCACCGGATCCTTCAATTTCAATTTTAAAAAAAGAAAAAGCACCCTCATGACATTCGCATTTCTTTAAAAATTTTACGTGCCTTGCCCCCCCCCCCCCTCGAAAAAATTTCTGCGTACGGCCATGCTCGGTGCCCCCCCCCCCACCCCATGCACTGACCCATGGTACGCCACTGCATATGTGTTAACATTTCAAAAGGGAAAAATCAAAATTTCTTTTGATATTGACATGTTCTTTGTTATATTCAACGTCTCATTTATTAGTCCAACGTAGATAAGCGTCTGCCAGTATATTGCCGTCTTTGAAGCTGTCTTTATATATCGAATGGTATACAAGCAACGAAAAAAGATAAATCAAACTTTTAAAAATGATTGCTGATAGTCCATCAGGACTGCTTTTAGTAATTAAAAGATCAGGGCCCTGTAACATCAAAAATACAATCAATCGTACGATTGATTGTAACATTAAAAAAGTACAGTCAATCGTACGATTGATATCAATCGTAAGTCAATGGCAAACTATGTACAAAAGAGTTACAACTGATCGTAAGATTGATTGTATCTCTTATGTTACAGGCCCCTGCAGTTCTGATCCGTAATTACTAAAATGATTGCAAAATGAACATCGCTAGGTCATACACCCTGGCGTATGGCCTAGTTGCGTTCACAGGGATACGCAATCAAAAAGGTGCTTGTGGGCAAAAAGTAGAGGTTTAACATTTCATAATTATGTGCCTGACTTAAAAATACAATGGTAGACAAACAAACAAAAAATCTTTAAGTTACCTCATGTTTCTGACAGTGGATGGGGTTCGTTTAGACGGGTGTTCCCTTGTTCCTTGGTACACAGTTGACGTAACGTCTCCTGTTGTTACGTCTGAACTTGCGGTCACAGACACAGTTATCTCCACGCTCGTTCTTGCAATCTGTAGATTTGAATAATCACTTGTTATAGTTTTTTTAATATTAATCTAGCCTATATGTTTGAAATATAAACCACCATAGCCTTCAAAATTAATGAGGATATCATACATGAAAATGATCTTATAATAATGATAATGATGATATCAATATATTACTTACATCATTGTCTAAAGTTCTGGAGAAACTGGTTCATACAAGAACTACCGCCTTCTTTAATAAATGCAATATTTTTTCAAACTTTCAATTTGGGTTTCGCGAAAATCATAGCACTTCGCATGCAATTTTGTCTTTTATAAATAAAGTTGCCACTTCCATTGATAAAGGTTGGCATACTGTTGGGATATTCCTGGACTTCTCCAATGCCTTCGATACCATAAATCATGACATTCTTTTACATCAACTTTGTTTTGATTATGCTATTGATTTGTAACTTCTGCTTTGTTTTGCTTTTGTTAATAAATCTATAATGTATTCGCTTATGACCGCATGTAACTAGGGGCTTGCACCTTACAAGCATTGCTTTTCTTTTTTTTTTAGCTTGCCCCTCCGTTTTACTAAATCTTTTTCTCAGTCTGGTCAGCTTTATTTTGTTCAGTATCTCACTAGTTCTGTTCTTTCTTTTATGTTATTTTATCATATTACTTTTGTCTTAAAGAGATTATTGAATTCATATTTTTGTTTTGTATATACTGTGAAACGGAAAAATAAATAAATTCAAATCAAACAAACATGACAAAGGTATTAATCATTATGATAATGATTATAACAATGATATAATCATCATTATGATATTGATGTTTATAACAATTATAATAATCATAGTAATAATAATGATGATGATGGTGATATCAATAGTTCTAAAGTGATCATGTGTATTTCTATACAAATACTAAACTGCGCTCAAAATATGACAAAAATGAAGCGGAAATGAAGGTTTTAGCATAGTTACATCAAATGGTATTTCATGTTTAATGAAAAATATAACCAGATCGCCTTTAAAAATCTATGAGGAGAATGAGAGTGTGAATATTTTAATGCTACAAAAAAGTTATAAAAGTAATAGAGTATGTAACGAAAAAAAAAAACGTGAATGCCATTTAAAAATTAAGACATTCAATGCCAAGTGTGAAAATGATATAAAATTGCAATTTGTGTCGTCACCTTGCAATAGCTTCTCATCATCCGAATTCGAAAAACGTATATATACCTTCTTGATATTTGATAAGAAGTATTCAAATGCACTGTGAAGAATATGATATGCAGCTGTAAAAAGCTTTGTGTTCATGAAACAATGGCGGATCCAGGGGCTAATCTGCCCCCCCCCCCCCCCCATAGCAGAGCTTTTTTGCCTCCCCCCCCCCCCCCCCATTTTGAAAAATGCTGGATTCGCTGCTGTGAAAGAATGTTTTTGGTAAAATTGGCACCTGAACCTTTTTGTATTTTTTTATTTTTATTTTTTTATTTATTTATTTATTTATTGCTTCTCGGCGAATTTTTCGAGTGGCTTCACATCCCCCCTCCCTTTGAAAAATCATGGATCCGCCACTGGGAAGGAAAATCAAAAATCCCCGTCACGACTCGACGTGGCTATATTGCCCTCTAGATCAATATATCGGTTCTCAGGCCTTCTGACAACGTTCTGAGTGTCCACGAGGCCTATTTTGCTGTAGGTCTTCAGGGATCCCCCTCCCCTCCCCTCCCCTCCCCTCCCCCAACCTGAAGCACAGAGCTTGTATTGGGTAAACTACTACAAGGCCTACGCAGGATTTTTTTTCCTGGGGGAGGGGGCAAGAATATCTTCAGTATTTGAGGGAACACACAAGCGATTGAACAAAGCGACTGAGAGGGAGCCATTGCATTTTTAGAATTGAAATCGAACGATCTGGTGCACACTTTGGGTTTAATTTTTGGACATTTTCAATCAAAAAAGAAGGGGGAGAAAAAGGGGGGTTGGAAATTTCTGGGGGGCAACTGCCCTCCTGCCCCCTATGTGCTTGCGGCCATGAACTACTATACTCACATTTGAATCTACCCCTCTTCACCATGGGCTCACTCTCATACATCATGGCCTCCAGGAGGTCACCATCATCCAGCGATCGTTTGTCCACCAGGTCGAAGAGCTCGTCATCCTCCTCGAGGGCGGCTACGGAGGCTACGACGACAGCGAGGGAGAGGCACAGGTAGAAGAACTTCATGGCTGAGCTTTCTAAGGTGAGCAAAAATACAGTATTTTTTCTTTAAAGTTACCCTATACGATTGCGTTTAGGCTAATTCATTTTACTGATAATGACAGCTAAGATTATATTGCATGTGCACTGCCGAGAAATGCTAAAGGCACCTACAACTTTAATACGACTATTACACTGACTTTAGCAAAGCTACGAACGACGTTGAAAGCATTCAAAAATTGCTTCCTATATATACCGGTACTGGTACATTTCCTACTTCACCTGGATCGAGTGCGGCAAAAATATTTTAATGTCTTTCCTTGGGATTGTAAGTGTTCCGGCTGGGACTTAAAACGTGAACCATTTTGATCCACGATCCTGCTACAGAAGTTCATTTTTTTTAAAAGGGGGTATTTGCTTAAAATCCAGTGTCTAGATATTTGAAAGGAGTTGTGAAAAACGAATAAGTATAAAATATATTGAAAGGTGGCCTGCCATCGAATGAGGGCTGAGTTGTCTTTCGCTTTTACTGTAAGGATATAAATGATTTTTTTTACTGTTTAGATTTGACTCCAACTCCAGTTGGGGTAACTTCATATGGATTTTCACTAAAATGTGACATGAAAGCTCGTTTAGATTAAAACCATTTCAGGTACATGTGAAAGATACAGATGGTATATAGACCAACTGAGCTTATGACATGTATGAGCTGTTTTTTTTTTAGAAAAAATATATACTTTTTCTCACCAGCACCTGATAGACGATTCCCAAATTATTCTACTTGAAAAGTTATCGGTGTCACAATGTATTCTAAATAGCACATGTGTAAGTTTTATGATTTTTCACATAATATCAGCCACTATCAAAAGAATCTAACTTTAACATATAGAAAAAGCCTGGTTCTTCCCTGGCACCGAACAAGTTTGGAACACTGAGCTCATAAAAGTATCTTTCGACACTAAAATCCCATTTCAAAATCAGAGTTCCCTGAACTGCAAGAGAGGCGAGACAACTTTTACGCTCTCGAAATTTTGTAAAAATTAATTCAAAACATCTCTGGTTTTACCCCCCAAAAGAGAAAAATAAATGTATAAAAGCCTTTTTACGTTTATCAGATATAATGTCTTTCCACTTACCTTTTACTGGTCCGTGTATTCAGGTGAGTTTCTGCTCCGGAATTGATGGTTCCAAGCTGGAGTTCCCGCCCTTTTTATACGATTTTGCGTGTCTGATATTTTGTTTAGGATGACGCAAAGTCACTAATTAAAACTCGTAATTGAAACCTAAATGTCTGTCAGCATGACCGTATTATTGACGGTCAAGACCAAGGATATACGCTCGAAGAAGCGGGAGAGAAAGAGAGAGATTAAAAATTCTTGTCATCACGTCTTATTGTAACATCATTAAGGATGCATTTTCGAAGAAGGCGTGGAAATTAAGGCGCCACAATATTGGATGTTCTTTGACATTTCCGGGAGTTGCGAATTGACACGTTATTTTCATTGACTCATTGAAGCAAGACTTAACGATTTGATATAGTTCATTCAAAAAGAAAACTTTAAAAGGAGGAATGAAAATGAGCTATGAAGGAAGCATATCAAAGAGGTAGATATTCAGCCTTGTCTTTAATGTCTTTTTTAATATCCGAGGCATTATGTTTTCTGGTTTTGGAAAAAATGCAACTGCATTGGAAAAAACTGCTTTCTGGTTGTTCGTTATTTCTTAACACTATATTTCAATTATTTGTATGCATGACTGAGGAGACAATGTGATTAGACATTTGGGTTGTTATAAGTGGTCAATTGATATGCAATTTCTCTTTTTA